>VZQC01014081.1:510343-542905 GCA_009823505.1 Rhizomys pruinosus
AAAGTCTTTTAAATATTTTATGGAATTCTTTTCTGAAACCATCTGAGCCTGGGCATTTTTTGGTTGGAGGGATACTTATTAACATCTCCTCAATTTCTTCAGGTGTTATAGGTCTTTTTAGACTGCGAATCTCTTCTTGGTTGAGCTTTGGTGATTCAGGATTTCAGAATATTCAAGGGTCCCACCTTCCCATTTCTTTAGGTTTTCAACATAGTAGAGCATAGGTTTTCAAGTCCATTACCCCATATTTTTATATGTCTGCGGTTTTCATTTCTGTTCGTATGATTTCCTTCATCGCACAGATCGTATTGATTTGGAGCTTGCTCTTTTTTCTTTTTTCTTTTTTTTTTTGGTTAACTGGGATTAGAGGTTGTCTATTTTTGTTTTAATTTTCTCTCATAGTATACCAACTTTGGATCATTGTTCTTTGTTATAGTGTTTCTTTGTTTCCTATTCATGACTTCTGCTCTCTTGATTTATTTATTTCTTTTGTTTGCTGCGTTTAGGGTTCATTTGTATGTGTATGTCTTTCTAATATTTACTGCAAGTGTTAGATATTCCATTGTTGCTCTTTCTGTTTTTTTTTTTTTCTTTTTTTTTTTTTTTTTTATTTATATATATAATATACATATATACATATATATGTATATATATATATATATATATATATATATATACATATATGAGTGCATGTGCATAGCTGAAGGCTGTTTAACAAGAAACTAACAAGAAACATAATGCCAGACATAAGAAACCTCTCTTCAAGTTGAGGGTCAAGGCAATCCAGAGATTCCCGAAATAACACAGGGTATTGCCACAGACCTTGATTTCCTTCCACAACTTGAAGGTAAAACCTTGTTGCTGAAGACAAGACATACTTTGGACACAACTTGGAGAAATGGAGCTGGAAGTGAACCAGAAGCCTCTTCCCTGGAGACTAATTCCCATAGCATCAGAGGATACTATGCAAGCTGCCATGGATGAAAATCAATCAATAGTCCAACCCCAGGCATAAAATTTAATAACCACAACAATGAAAAGCATGGCCAACTCTATCTGTGCAGTAGTGGCACTTTTATCTTAGGGTAATCAACACTGTCTAATTGGACTTAAGGCCTGGTTAATAGGAGAGAAATCATGCTTGGTACAGTAAACCTAGCCAAGTACACACGACTGAAGAGGTCATAGGTCCTAGAAAAAAACCTACATCTATCACATCCCTAGACAAATGTAATTTCTTACTGCATGCTAAATATGTATCCTTATATTTACTGACAAGTACACTTCTCACCATTTTATCAAAGAAGCTTCTTTTTGCAACAGATAAAGACCATTACAGAGTTCTACAACTGGTTAAACACAGACAGTAATCCCTGTAAGGTTCAAGGAACATGGTGTATGGAACAGAGGGTAAAGAGAATATTAATGCATGTCTCAACTCTCACCAGCAAAGCTTCCTCGTGCAGCAGAGGGTGATTAACACAGAAGGCCACGACTGGCCAAAGTGTAGAGAATAAGTGACTGCAAAGTGTGTGTCCCTGGACAGGACTCCTATATCCAATCTCAGTCACCCAGAGCTCAGGGACCATTGCAGAAAAGGGGGTTGAAAAAGTCTAAGAGCCAGGGGTGGGGGATGACCATTAGGAAACTTTTCAGGAAGTTGGGAACTTGCTCATGCGAACTATGTCAATGGTGACAACATGCAGAAGACCTGTGCAAACTCAAACCAAATAAAAACCCAGCAGAGAACTGGAAATTTGGGTAAGGAGCCCCAACTTTAGCTGAGGAACTATTGGCAACTGATCACTGCTGGGTGAGGGAGAGTTGGTCTTCTTTAAGAGAGTGACTCTAGATAGGCTGACCAGGTTCCAGTGGATGAATTCACACCAAGGGACATCTGGGGACACAAACTTGACTTGATAGGACTTAACATATATGACAGAATGCATGGAATCTGGCAAGGGGAGAATATGGGGGGGATGGGAACAGGTATCTAAATATGATTAAGATTTATTGTATGAGATGGAAAAACATCAGCAAAAATATTGTAAAAAAAAAAGAAAAGATGTTGGGTGTGGTGGTGCATGCCTTTAATCCCAGCACTGGGAGGCAAAGGCAAACAAATCCCCTGTGAGTAAACATAGTGAGTACCAGGGCAGCTGGGACTACATGGAGACCCTGTCTCAAAAAAGAAAAGGTTCTAATAGAATGGCCAAGAACCAAAACATTGACAACATCAAACATCAAATCTGGGGAGGATAAAGTATAACAAGCATTCTTGTTCACTGCCTGTGGGACTGCGTGCAAAATGGTTCAGACCGGAAGACAGGCATTTGTTGTTGTTCTTTTTTTTGCAAAACTAAACATATACTCTAGCAATTGAACTCTTTGGTATTTGCTCATTATTTGAGTGAAAAATGTGCATTCACATAAAAACTTGTGCAGGAAATTCTATTCAAAATTGCCAAAAATTGGAAGCAACCAAGAGGTCCTTCATGTGACGAGATAAAGCCTAACCCATTTACATAATGGAATATTACCAGTGCTAAGCAGGGATGAGCCATCGAGCCCTAAGAATATATAGAGGAAATGGAAATGTATAATAGTAAATGAAAGAAGCCTGTCTGAAAAGGTTATGGTTACATGCTAATGATTAGTAAATGATACTCTTTAAAGGCAAATCTAGAGATGTTAAAATGTGAGCAATGGCTGAGGGAAAGAGGCATGATTAGGTGAAGCCCAAATGAGTTTCAGGGGAGTGAAATTATTCTGTAGAATTCTATAATGGTGGATATGTGAGTTAAAAAGTTTGTCAAACCCACGGAACAGAGCTTAGCCTAATGGTGATAATGATGAGTGATGACGTGTGTGCCAGGGGAAGGAAGATAAATTGGGAAAAATTTCAGGACTGCCACTGAGGCAAAGTTCCCGGGGGTCTAGTTTTACAGCTCATGTCAAAATTTTCTTTACAAGATATAAAATAGTTTACAGCATCTGGGTTATCCTACCATTTAGTACCAGGAAAAAATAGGTCAAATGGCTAGCAGCATCTTGAAGTCTGGAGGCAACGTGTATCTTATCTGGGCATGCTGCTCTAACCCACTTTTTGCTATCAGTCTGCTATTCAACTTGCTCTTCCACTAGGTCATGTGATCAGCATATATCCAATGCCACTGGCAGTATCTGGGGAAGATAGAGATGCTGCATGGATACTTGGAAAGGTCCCTTTGGGTAAGCCATGAGCTGGATCTTTAGGATTTGGGAATAGAGCTATACCATCTTCTGTAGGCATCTGTTTCCTTTTTGAGAAATAATTACTAGCTTGTAAGTAAGCTCTAGCACATACAGAACACTTGACCATAGGCCACACATTCTCATAGGCTAAGTTCTAATCATTAATATGGTATTGTATGGCCTAGGTATCATAAACCTGAGCATGCCTCGCTTGCCCAACAGCACTTCATTAAATGAAGTGGCTCAAACTTGTCCAGAAGGCAAAAAGTAAGTTTTTGAAATAAGTGCCTCACAGTGGCACCTATTCTTACTATTTATTTTCTCCTTGCTAGCTTGCATTCCCATGGTGTGCTTCCTATGGTCTGCTCAATGAGGAAGATACAGACCTAATTCAGGGGTCATCCTAATATGCTGGGGCAGAAGCTGTCCCTACACAACTCCATGAAGGGGAAGAGTTAGGGTGACAAAGAACAGGCATTATTCTGAAAAGAAACAGAGAAGAAGAGTACTGGAAATAACAGAAGAGGTGCTAGGACAGCTTAAAAGCATGGAGAAACAGAGAGGCTATCAGCAACATGAGGGAGAGAACCAGCAGATCCAGCTCAGACTCCTCAGACTTGGGGAGGAAAGGCCAAAGTCACAGTCCTAAGGCATGGCAGATGGCCCTGGTGAAGACAGGCAGGCAGAGCTAGCTCAGGACAAGCCCACAGTCTTAAATACAGTGGGGCATTTGGCGAAACAGAGATTCTTCCTGTGCATCAGGCCAGCACTAGAGAAGAAATCCATTTTGTTGTTCTCCATCTAACCTAGGTCTATAGTCAGGACACATCCTAAGAGGAAGCGCATTGATTGAGATTGACTTTCTCTCGTGACCTCAAATCCAGGACCTGTTGCAAGTAAAACAGCCTGGAGACACTCTGCTTATTATAGCTTTCTAGAGGAACAGGACTGATAGAATAAATATTTATTACAAAAGAGTTGGTTTACATATCCATGCCTAGGAATCCAGCAATGCTCACCTGCATGCTTGTAAATGGCAAACCTAGTAGCTTCTGTGCCTTGAGGCTGGATGAGTCAGCAGTCTCAATCTGACAGTAAAGGCCAGAGGATTCTCTGAGAGCTGCAGGACTTCAGTCCAATCCGAAGACAGAAGCTGGGTTCAATGTCAGCAAAGGATGGCAACAGCAAAGTAGACGCACTCACCAGCAGGGAGAGAACTCAGGCAGACAGAATACAAGATTCCCTTCAGCCCTCCTTTATCTGGCCCATTGGCAGAAGGTGCCACTCACTCTGGGGAGGGTCTTCCTATATCAGTTACTCATTCCAGGAAATAGCCTTACAGACTCAGTCAGAAGTATGATTCTTAGTCGATTCCAGAGCTAATCAATTTGTCAGGCAAAATTAAACAACATCCCTATATTTAATTTTACTTCTATGTCCTTGACTTTTTAAAATTTATTTCATTTATTCATATTGTTACTTTCATCGGAATTATGAACCTTATAGCTTATTCTACATTATGTTTGCATTTTCTTTTTTATGGTCATTAGAAGAATGGTAGTTGACTTAAACTGTTTTTGTTTTGTTTTGTTTTGTTTTTTTAGTGAGATCCTGTCGAGAGATGGAGGGTGCTCATTGTTCCCACCATTATCCTGCACCATTTCTCAGGGCCTTGGGGAGGCTGTGGACTGTACTCATCTGTGGACCAACAGGCTTGGTTGGCCAGCTCTGCTCCAACAGAATCCCAGAATAGAAGTCCAGGGCTGGCTGATATCTGCCTCTCACCAGCCCAGATGTAAGACATGAGTCCTGGCTGAAGAGACTGGGACTTCCCAAGGAAGCCGGGGAAGTCCCTTCCTGTGACAGGTGACGCTGAAGCCACCCTTCTTTGGGTTTCCCCAGGTCTGGTGTTGAACAGAGACCAGAGGATCTCTTGGGTAAGTGTGGCTGTCCTCTGGGCTCCTTCCTAGTTCACTACTGGTCACTCTCTTTTTAAAAATTGTTTAAAAAGGAAAAAAAAAAAGGAGGCTGGAGCAATGGCTCAGTAGTTAAGAACACTAGCTGCTCTTGTGGAGGACCCGGGTTCAGTTTCCATCACCCACATGGCAGCTAACAACTGTCCCTAATTCTACTTCCAGGGGATCTGATACTCTTCTCTGACCTCTGCAGGCATCGTATGACATGGGTGCACTTACTTAAAAGAAAAAATGTATTTATATTTTTATTTTTATATAGACACAAGAATACATTTACTATTTTACCTGTCTATAAGTGATTAACTGGATGGTATTAATTTCATTCAGTGTTGTAGAACTGTCACCAACATCTATATTCAAAACTTTTCATCATCCCCAATAAATGAACCCATTAAACACTAAGTCCCTCCAGTAACTTCTGAGTTATTTTCTCCATGACTATTAGGGACCTCATGCAAATGGAATCACACAGCATTTGTGATCACACCCTCTGTGCTGGCTTCTTTCCCTTAGCATCATGTTTCCCAGATCCATTCATAGTGAAATACACATCCGGATTTCACTTTTAAATTTTTTATTTGATTGGCACAGAGAGCACAACACTAGCATGCACCCAGCACGTGGCATGAGTGGACTTCCCATGCGGCCAGCACAACACCAGCTGTGCCTAGGTGAGCCCCGCCTGCCTTGGTGCTTTGTGCACCCTTCCTCCCCCGTGGAGCCTTGGCCAACAGGGTACTGACCTGTGTGTCAAAGTATCAACAAAACCAACACACACACACACACACACACACACACACACACACACACACACAACCTGGTGGAGAGGATCTAGCAGGCGCAGTATTAGTGATTAGAGTCTGCACAGCCAAATCCACATGCCAAAGACACAAAGAAAAAACAACATGGGAAAAGTTCATAATAAATCCTCACCAAACTCTACCAACCCTACAGAAGATTCCTGCAATAAGATCTCCCTGGAAGGAAACCAAGATGTGGACCTTAGAACAATTGTAGACATATTCAAAGAAATTAGAGAACTAAGGGGAGAGAATGAAAAACTCAAGAAGGACCTAGAGGGAGATAATGACAAATGTTGGAAAGAAATAAAGGGAGAAAATGACAAACTCTGGAAGGAAGCGGAAATGCTGAAAATATCCCAGGCCAAAATGAAAAAAGAAACTGACCAACAAACCAAGCAGCCACCAGATGAGAATGGCAGGCCCCAGAAAGAAGTGGAGATACTAAAGAAATCACAGGATGAAATGAAAAAGGAAAATTGAACATTCATCCAATCAACATGAAAGGATGGGGGAAAGCCTCAGAAGCAGAATGGAAGAAACAGAAAAAACAATTTCAGTCCGGCAGGTCTATCAATGAAATAGAAATGAAGAAAACAATACATAAGATCACTGAATCCAAAAGCTGCTTCTTTGAAAAGATAAACTAAATAGACAGACCTCTAGCCCAGTTAACAAAAAAAAAAAAAAAACAGACCTCTAGCCCAGTTAACAAAAAAAAAAAAGAGCAACTCCAAATCAATAGTATTTGTAATGAAAGGGGAAACATCACAACAGACAAAGAAAAGATCCAGACAATTATATGGGAATACTTCAAAAACCTATACTCCACTAAATTAGAAAACCTAAGAGAAATGGATGATTATCTGAAATCCTGGGAACCAACAAAGCTTAACCAAGAAGATATTGACTTAAACAGACTCTTAATATTTGAGGAAATTGAAAACCTCCCAACTAAAAAAAGCCCGGGCCCAAAGGGTTTCACAGGAGAATTCTCTAAAACATTTAAAGAGGTCCTACAACCATTACTACTCAAACTGTTCAGAAGGATACAGAGAGAATGCTCCCAAACTCCTTCTATGAAGCCAGCATCACTCTAATACCAAAACCAGGCAAAGATACAAGCAAAAAAGAAAGCTATAGACCCATCTCATTAATGAAAATAGATGCAAAAATTCTCAACAAAATACTTGTTTTTTTTTTTTTTATTTATTTCGGTATGTGTATCAATGTACTGTCTGCATGCAGGTTTGTGCACCCGTGTCGTGCAATGCCGCGGAGGTCAGAAGAGGGTCTCGGATTCCCCTGGAACTGGAGTTCTCCTGGAACTGGAGTTTCAGACGGCTCTCGGCCGCCATGTGGGTGCTGGGGATCGAACCCGGGTCCTCTGCAAGAGCGGTCGGCGCTCTTAACCGCTAGGCCATCTCTCCAGCCCCTCAACAAAATACTTGTAAACAGACCCACATCAAAAAGATCATGAGCTTCTTCACAGACTTGAAAAAAAATCCTTAAATTCAAATGGAAAAAAACCCAAAAGACCCTGAATAGCTAAAGCAGCCCTGAGTGAAAAATGCAATAGAGGGGGGATTGCTCGACCAGACTGCAAGCTATATTACAGGGTCATAGTCATAAAGACAGCCTGGTACTGGCACAAAAACAGATCCATTGACCAATGGAACAAAATTGAAGATCAAAACTTGAGCTCATACAACTTCAGGCACCTCATATTTGACAAAGGGCCAAAAAAAATTCTCAATGCAAGAAGGAAATGGTGCTGGCAAAACTGGATCACCATTTTTTTAAAAAAAATGTTTTTATTAATTTTATTTGTTTCTGTATGTGTATCAATGTACTGTCTGCATGCAAGTTTGTGCACCCGTGTCGTGCAATGCCACAGAGGTCAGAAGAGGACGTCGGATTCCCCTGGAACTGGAGTTCTCCTGGAATTGGAGTTTTGGACGGTTCTCGGCCGCCATGTGGGTGCTGGGGATCGAACCCGGGTCCTCTGCAAGAGCGGTTGGTGCTCTTAACCGCTAGGCCATCTCTCCAGCCCCTGGATCACCATTTGTAGAAGAGCAAAATTATACCCCTACCTCTCACCCTGTACAAAGATCAACTCCAAGTGGATCAAAGATCTCAAAGTGAATCCCAAACCCCTGAAGGTGATAGAAAAAGTTGACAACAACCTACAAGACATAGGTGTAGGAAAAGACTTTCTAAATCAGACAGCAGCTGCACAGGAAATAAGGTAAACAGTCAACAAATGGGACCTCATCAAACACAAAAGCCTCTGTACACAGAAAGAAACAATTCAGGAAGTGAAGAGAAACTTCACAGAGTGGGAGGAAATCTTCACCAGTGATACATCTGATAGAGCATTAATGTCAAGAATATATAAACTACTCAAAAAACAAAGAAGGAAACAAACGACCTACTCAAAAGATGGAGTAAAGAGCTAGCTGAACAGAGACTTCACCATAACTTCACTTTAACATGCACTCGGAGGCAACAGCTGAATTGGTGGTTTGATCAGCACCTAAAGTGCTTCCAAAAGAAGCAGAGGACATTCCTATATAAATCCTTGTCTTTCCCACAATAAATGAGCTGGCAGGTGCTCACATCTTCCTTGCCATTAACTCAGCTCCCGGAGTCGGTGCTCCATCATCTACTCACCTGTTCCTGGTCAAGGCCTTGAACTCCGCTGGCTGGCCCAGAGGGTTCCTAAAGTGAGGAATTAAAAATGGTTGAGAAACATCTTTAAAAGTGTTCAACATCATTAATAATTTAGGAAATACAAATTAAAACCACTCTCAGATATCATCTAACTCCGATACGACTGGCTAAGATCAAGAAAACAAAAGACACCAAATGCTGGAGAGGTTGTGGGGAAAGTGGAACACTCATCCACTGCTTGTGGGAATGTAAACTTGTACAACCATTATGGAAAGCAGTGTGGAGAACCCTTAAAAGACTCAAAATGAGAATACCATCTGACCCAGTCATACCACTCCTGGGCATATATCCACAAGACTCATCCTACCGAAAAGATACATGCACATCCATGTTTATTGCAGCTCTCTGTTCACAATAGCGAAGAGCTGGAACCAACCCAAATTCCCCTCAACTGATGAGTGGATGACAAAAATGTGGTACAACTACACAATGGAGTACTACTCAGCAGTAAAAAAAAGATGACATCATGAACTTGCAGGTAAATGGATAAAACTCGAAGCCATTATGCTAAGTGAAGTAACATAGTCCCAGAAAAACAAATAGCAAATGGTTTCCCTCATTTGTAGATGCTAACACCAAATCCCCAGTTGAAAGGCAAACTGAACAACAGTATTGTTATATTTCTGTTTATCTGAAAGCAACTATTTTGTTATAATGCAAATCTCTCAACAGGCTCTAGAATTGACCCACCAGTTATTTTCAGAATTTGTAATTACTGTATATGAGTGGAAAGTATGTATCCATATTTTAGAGTAATATAAAATTAAAGGGGGAAAATGTGAATTCCTAAACATAAAAAAATACTGAGAGAAAGATGCAGGACAGTTATGGCAGAATGCATGATCCTTAGCCAATTAGGGAGGGAATTAATAGTTATTAGGGTTGTGAGATCATAGGAGAATTCTTCATTCCCTAAATTTCCTGTGATAATAACAGCAATAAAACCATTGCTTCTGCTCTAAAAAATAAAATTAAATAAAAAAGAAAGGCTAAAATATTTTATTTTTTTAATATTTTATTTAATTAAAATTTATTCATTTATTATTTTTATTTTATGGGTATGAGTGTATTGCCTGCACGTGTGTAAATGCCCATGGAGGTTAGAAGGTGTCAGATCTCCTGGAACTGGAGTTAGAATGGTTGTTATCTGCCATGTGGGTCCTGGGAACTGAACCCCAATCCTCTGCAAAAGCAATCAGTGCTCTTAACCACTGTGCCATCTCTCTACCCCCTTAATTTTTATTTTTTATGTGTATCAGTATAATGTGTGTATGTAAGTGCACCCATGCTGTGCAATGCCCTCAGAGGCCAGAAGAGGGCATTGGATCCCCTGGCACTGGAGTTACAATGGTTGTTAGCGGCCATATAGATGATGGGAATCAAACCTGGGTCCTCCACAAGAGCCATCTCTCCAGCCCCTTCACTCTTTTTTATTTAATATTTTTATTGAAGTTTTGTGCACTTCTTACATCATTTCTCAGTCCAATTTAGACTCATTTCCCTTTCCATGCCCCCCACCCCACCTGAGCTCATGCCTTCTGCCATACATGTCTTGTATCAGAGGATTACTGTTTTGGGGGGAACTTTACTGTTTCAATCAGTTCTTTGTCCCAGTTCTTTTGTTGTTGTTCCCTCCAATTTGTATTGCTTCAATACATGCATATGCATATATATATATGATTAGAAAAATATAATAAGAATTATATATCTAGATATAATCATTAATACCCATACTAACAATTTTGTACATCTGAAATACACTAGTTATTTCCCCAATCAACTTTAGGGTTTACATTTTTCTCTTTTAATTATTATTTACTCTATAATATGCATGCATACCCTCCACCCTCACCAAGCAACAAGTCTGAAAATCGTGTCGTTAATTCTCGACCACCTGTTAAGGGATTCACGTTCAGAGCACGTTGCTTTCAGCTAAGGAGGAATATAACATTAACGTTGCTCAGTTTGCCTTACAACTAGGCACTTGGTGCTAGCATCCACAGATGAGGAATACCATTCATTGTTTTTCTGGGACTGTGTTACTTCACTTAGCAGAATATCTTCTAGTTCCATTTACTGGCAAAGTTCGTGATGTCATCTTTCTTTACTGCTGCATAGAAGTCCATTGTGTAGACTGTACCACATTTTATCTCTATCCCACTCATCTGTTGAGGGGCATATGGGTTGGTTCCACTCTTAGCTAATTTGTAAGACTAATAAATGTGCTAAAACAAAAAAAGAATAAAGAGATGGATTCATCTGCAGTAGAGATGAGTCTTGGTGGGTATATACCCAGGAATGTGTATGGCTGGTTCAGAGTGGTAGGCTCATTTTATTCTTTTTGAAGAGTTCTCCAATTGCTTTCCATAGTGGTTGCAAGTTTACATCATGCCGAGGTAGCCAAAGCTGTCAGCATAAACATACAGCTGCTCACAGAAAATTACTAACTTACTTATACCTCAGGATGTGAACTCAGGAGTTATACTCGGAGTGCCACCTTGCTTATCTTAGAAATTTACTGCCATAACCAACCCCAGACAAAATGAGTAAAATAGAATCTCTAGTTTACAGTTTTTTTCATGTTAAAATGCAATACTTTGTCAGAGGCAAGGGCGGGGCTTCCTCCCTTAAACGAAAAACAGAAGCTATGAGACTCTCCCAGGCCGTGGCTTGAATTACAGCCTAAGATCGGGAAAGTAGCCGCGCCAGGTAGAGATATGGAAAAAAAACAACGCAAGCATCATACAAAAATAAAGGCGAAGCACAATTCCTCACATCATCAACAAACACAAACAAACACCCATGGCTATGGTTTTATGACCATTGTTTGTTCCCGGAGATGTGCTATCTTGAGCAAAGTGCCATGGGTAAATACTTCTGGTTAGTGCTTCTAGGTTAATATGTAAAACTTAAATCTTTAGTAAAGGCGCTTAATTGTTCCTGGGGATGTATTAATCTTGATTGACCCCATACAGTAACTTATATCTGACAGTCTATACTAAAACAGTGCTTCTCTAGTAAGAAGTGCACACAATCACATCACCAACTCTGGTGTCATGTCTGTCTAACATTTGACGAACCCGTGCCCTCCTTCCAAGACCCTGCTTCCCGCAGATTGAGTGAGCCCCCCACTGGGACGGTTTGTGGCATACATCCCCACCAGCAGTGGATGAGTATGCCCCTTTCCCCATCTGGTTTGGGTTGCTGTTGCTAGAATTTGACTTAAAAAACGATTCACCCAAACAGTGACTATAGTAAGGAAGTCACCTGAAGACCTAAATAAGAAAGTCAGCAATCCAGATAGGAAATGGAAAGATGGTTCAGTGGTTAAGAGCTTGCTCTTCCAGAAGACCTGTGTTCAATTACAAGCACCCATGTTGGGCAGCTCACACACACCCCCGTAATTCCAGCTTCAGAGGATCTAACAGCCTCTTCTAGCCTCCACAAGTACCCACACCTTCACAGATGTGTAAATAAAATAAATCTTTTTTTCTGAAGCCAATTTTTTTTTACTTTTCATTTTTTTAATGATGCTTTGTGTATTTCATATATCATTTTCCAATTCAGTTCAGGCATATTTCCCTTTCCCTTCCCCCGACCCCACCCCCACCCCATCCCACGATCATGCATCATGCCATAACTGTCCTGCATCTTTCCCTCAGTTTTTTTTTTATTTTTTAACAATAAGTAATAAGTTAATGAGTACAACATCCTTCATGTAAACCAATTTGCAAGCAGTTTGCCCAAACCCACACAGCCCATGGGTCCCACCATCCAGCGGGGGAGGGGGGGCTTTGGATGTTCAGTCAAGTTGATCAATGAGTGTCCAGACTATATTGCTGTAGTTTCATCAATCACCCCAATCGCAGCCCTTACATTCTACCACGCCCCCTCTTCCACAGATTTGTTCCCTAGGCTTAGAAAAGGGCCACAGGTGGATGAGAAGCAAACAGTCTGCTTACTCTGGAGCTGTTGTTTGGACTCTGGTCAATTCTGGCTGTTTCCTTTCAGGGGCTGACAGTTTGAGGAATACCTTTCATCCTACTAATGAAGCACAAGCAATAGATATATAGGTATTTAAACAGTACTATTGTTATGTAGTTACTTTGTGTATAGACACAGATGTTTGGATGGTATGTTAATCCATGAATTAAATTTTTCTGTTAAATATGACAGGGTCTTATGTGGCTTATAACATCTCCTAACCATTAGAGATGTAAGCTTGTGGCATCAAGCCATGGGTTATTCCTCCAGGAGAGAGCAAAGCAATTAGATTGGGATATACAGGCATATGGTGCCCTGCTGCACAGTATTTGCAGGCGTGAGGTTTGGTGCTGACGAGGAGTCTTGCTACTAAGGACCTATTTGCTTTATATGTTATTGTGGCCTTTGGTAACTCTCTGTTATTCCAGAGCATCTGTAACTTGGCATGTGGTCTCAAACATCTTCCCAGTGTATATTCTTTTATTTGACGGCCTTGAACTCTGCATTCGACCTTATCACCAATTGCTTACATTTGCTAGTACATCTGGCCCGCACACTTAACCCCTCGGAAGTTAAAAGTTTTCTCTTGTATGTGTAGATGTGGGGTCTTGGATCCCCCGGCCAATATATCTCCTGGTAGAATAACCATTGCTGATGTCAGAGCTCCTGTATTAATATATTTGCTTAAGTGCATACTTAAGAGACTTTATATTATATTTGGTTGCTGAATAGAGAATAATCCTTTCACAGTTCCTATATCTTATTAATCAATTAAAAAGGCAGTTTTACCAGTTTTATAGAGGTTACCTCTATAAAAAGTTGGCTCCATTTACAGTTGGAGAATGACCTATCATCATCATATTTCTTCTTGTTCTACGGGGGGGGGAGGTAAGAAAGTCTCTCATATTAAAGCCTTTGCAGCACACTAGAAGGTAAGTTTATTAGGATCACTATATAAAACAATAGTTGTTACAAGTAGATCACAGAGGGGTTTGATGTTGTAGCAATCTGAGGCTTTCTTCCTTCCTTTCAGTGATGGAGCCAACCTTTTCTGTTGGCAATTTCTGGTACATCCTACTCGATGCAAAGCTGTATCTTTTCTTTCTCAGCCATTTAAGTTGGTGACATTTTACCTGTTGGAACATACAAATCTTTTCCCTAGTTAGTTTTAAGATTATTGAAGTGCAAAGTCCAATTTTTATTGAAGTTTTGGGCACTTCATACAAAATTCAAGTCAATTCTAGATCCATGCCCCCTCCCTGCCCCCCACCACCCTACCAGACCTCATGCATTCTGCCAAACATGTTTTTCATCTTTTTCTCAGTCTCTCTCAAAATTCTCGATGCAGAAGTTTACTGTTTGGAGCAGAAGTTCACCGTTTCAGTCAGTTCTTTGACACAGTCTTTTGTTGTTGTCGTTGTATGTGTTGTTGTTGTTTCCTTCCATATGCATCACTCCAAAATATGCACATATGCATGCCACATATATCATAATTTAGCATCTCAGCTTAGATTTCTTTTCTTTTTATTAGGCTAAAAGATGTCATGTTTGAAGGCTCCTCCTTGGCAGCCCAACCCACCATCAGTTCTGCCCTTGTGCTCTGCACTGGGTTTTCCCTTCCCATGGCACCAAATGAGGTCCAGTAAGCACTGCGTCCTGTCTTGATCTTCTGTACTGGTCCCATGATACAGCCTGGTAGTCCAACATGGCAGTCTATACTCTGAAGAGGCTAAAACCCAGTAGTAGTCAGCCCACAAGTTGGTATGTCTTAGCAGTCCCCATCTAGCACTGAAGCTTTGGAGGATTCTTGGACACATGAGTCTTCAGTCCCATATTGGAAGTTTGAAAAGCTGTGTCTCACAACTTTGAAGGATGGCAAAAGCAGTGGCAGCCACAGGGTAGCTGCACTTGCCAGTAAGACAGGCAAAACAACTGTGTTTTTTTTTTTTTTTTTTACTTTTTGTCTTTTTTAGATGTCTCAAGTTTTTTACCTAAGTAAATTTCTCTGGCCTATTTATTTATTTATGGTTATACTTTCCTTTTGGATGTTTAAGGCCACATAGTTAGCCCAGATTAACCAAAGTTACCAGTTCCATCCACTCGAGGACAAAGTCAGGTCTTGCTAGACCAGGCTTCCCTTTTTAAAGCATGAGCAGACTTTCCTCTTTATAGACTAGACACTGGCTGAAGTCCCTTTAGTGAGTCTCTAAGACCTCCCTGCACAGGAAGACTGATGACTCACATTTGCAGGACATTTCAAGAGATGCCCCCATGCATAGTCCCCTGGGACTTAGTTGACCTCTAGGGCAAGGAACAAAGTTATCCCTTAAGACCCTCAGCCAAATTGGTATGGGAAATAAGTCTTTTTTTTTTTTTTTGGTCTTCTTGAGACAGGTCTCTATGTAGCCCCACTGTCCTGGAACTCACTCTGTAAACAGGCTGGCCTTGAACTCCAAAGATCCACCTGCCTCTGCTCCCAAGTGCTAGGATTAAAGGCTTGCACCACCACGCCCTGTGGGAAATAAGTCTTTAAAAAAAAAACAAGCAGAAGTATTGGAAATGAAAAAGTCACTAAATCAAATTAAAAGCATAGTAGAAGGAATCACCACTAGACTAGATTAAGAAAAAAAAAAACTTTTTAAATCAGGAAAAATGTGAAATAGAGGACATACAACATCCAAACATTAATAAGGAAAAAAAAATAGAAAGACATAGCCAGGCATGGTGGTGCATGCTTTTGATCCCAGCACTCAGGAGACAGAGGCAGGTGGATCTCTGTGAGTTCAAGGCCATCCTGGTCTACATGGTGAGTTCCAGGCCAGCTGGGGCTATCGGGAGACCCCTGGCTCAAAAAAACAAAAAAAAAAAAAAAAAAAAAGACAAATAAATAAATAAATAAAATCAATGGAGAAATTAAAAAAACTTCTAAAATAAATACAAACTAAAGTTATTCCTAACCACTAAGCCAGCATTTCAGAAGATATGTAAAGGAATTCCACACACTGAGGGGGGTAGAAAGAGAGCTACAAACACTAGAAATCAGGAAAGAACAAATTTCAAATAGATGAACAGGTGAGAACATGTCTACCTCAGCAAACCAAACAAGTATAGCCCTTATATGAGTAGAGGAATATAATAAAGGACACAACAAAAACCTGAAGAGGCCTCCTGGTTTCTTTAGGCACTTCATATCAAAGACCAAACAAATGAACAAAATCCAAACACAGAGAGGACTCTGTACCTTTTCTAAGCCTGTATTATTTGCTATAGTGTGTTGGTTAGTTTTTGTCAACTGAACACAAGCTAGAGTCACCTGGGAAGAGGGAACCTCTATTGAGGAATTTCTTCTACATAGGCATTACCCATGGCCATGACTATGAGGCATTTTCTTAATTGCTAATTGATGTAGGAGGGTCCAGCCCATGCTGTGCAATGCTACTCCTGGGCAGGGGCCCTAGAGACTATGTAGGAGAGGTGGCTTAGCAGGCCAGAGAGACCAAGCTCAGCTGGTTTCTGCTTCAAGTTCCTGCCCTGAGTTCCCTCAGTGATGAACTGTGACTTGGAAGTGCTTATAAGATGAAATAAACCCTTTCCTCCCCCAGATTGCTGTGTTTTATCACAGCAACAGAAAACAAACTAGAAAACAGAGATTCCACAACAAAGCACTACGAATCTGGCAGCTTAAACAACAGAAATTATTATTGCCTCAGAGTTTTGGAGACTGGGATTCTAGGGCCAAGGTGTGAGCAACATTGTTGTTTTTGAGGGCCATTGGAGATGGGTTCTCAGGCACTTTTTGGCTTGTAGCAGTCAGCTGACTTTCTCTCTGTGTCCTCTCATTGCCTTACCTTCTTTTTACATGCATGCTTATCTCTGCATCAAAATTTCAGCCTCTTCAGAGTATAGACTGCCATTGTTGGACTACTCAGGCTTTATCATGGAGACCAGTACAGGAATCAAAACAGGACACGGTGCTTACTGGACCTCATTTGGTGACCATGGGAAGGGCAAACCCCAGTGTGGAGCACAAGGGCAGAACTGATGGTGGTTTGGGCTTGCCAAAGAGGAGCCTTCAAACATAACATCTTTCAGCCTAATAAAAAAATGATAAGCTGAAGATGCTAAAACCTATGATATATGTGGCATGCATATGTGCATATTTTGGAGTGATGCATATTGGAAGGAATAACAACAACAACGACAACAATAACAACAAAAGACTGGGTCAAAGAACTGACTGAAACAGTGAACTTCTGTCTGAAACAGTAAATTTCTGCATTGAAAATTTTAAAAAGAGACGGAGAAAAAGATCAAAAACATGTTTGGCAGAATGCCTGAGCTCTGGTGGGGTGGGGGCAAGGAAGGGGGAGCGGGTCTAGATTTGATGGGAAATTTTGTATGAAATGCACAAAGCTTCAATAAAAATTGGCTAAAAAAGAGAACTAAAAATTTTTCCTTTTTATTTTTTGTGCTGGGACTTGAACTCAGGGCCTCACATGTTAGTCATATGCTCTAAGCCACTAAGCCATGGGTCCTGTCCTAAATCTCCTCCTTTTATTAGGTCACAGCTATATCGCATTAGACCTATCCTAAAGGCTTCATCTTAATTTGATCATCCATAAGTTGTCCGTTTCCATGTTTACAGGTCCCATTTCTCGGGGAGAGCACAGTTCAAGTCTCAGTGCCTTAGGTCTGCCTTGGTGGTCCTGCTCTGCTCCCGCCTCCCCTAGTGGCCACCACTCCAAGTTATGATGTGCATAGATGGAATTTTTCAATTGCATTTCCTCATTAAGATGCCCATGTTGTTGCTGGTTTATTGCTTAATGAAATTGACTACCTCCTCTGTGGGCTTTAATTATAAAACAGAGGAATGAATAAGTGAATGCAATATGAGGTGGCAGTAAGGCCATTTTCCATTTAATTTTTTTATAGCCTACCACTGTGTGCCTCATTCTCATAAACCACAAAATTAAGTACATGACCCCAGTGAGCAGGGCGTTGCTCACTGCTGTCAGATGAACATCTGGAGTAAATTATGATAGTGGATCATCCACACAGATTATGTAGAGTTCCAGCAATACTTGGCTACCTAATCAGAGAATTAGACCTAAGAGTACAACTAAGGTGTCCCTTGCTTAAAGGGAATAATATGCTATGTGAGATGAAAGGGATATTTGTGAGCCTGCACAACAGACACTAACCTGGGTACATGGATGAGCTCCAGGGATCTACAGCCTATACTGTTGATGCTCCATTCAGCTCCTTGGATCTAGTCAGAGATGACCTTCAGCTTCCTGTACACCTGGAAGCCACCTTCTCAAATGCCTATGTCTTCTGCTCCGGGCTTTCTGAAGCTTCAGAGCAGGTTAAGATGACCTGAAAGTTAGCATTACCATATTCCATCAATTAAATGGACACGGGTTAGCAGATGGATATCCCGTTCATTCCTCTCCCCTCAGTGGAGATAACCTTGAGGGACCCTCTATACATCTATCACAGGGCCCCAGAGAACCCCGGCCTCCATTATCTATGGCAATACCCACAAACACAGTTTTTATTGGGTTTTCTTCCTTCTCTGTTTTAGTTCCATATTATGTTTCCTAGGACTGCCTTCCATATTAACCACTTACTTCTTAACTCTTACCTCAGAGTCTGTTTTTGGGACAACCCATATCAAAGCAAGTTCTGAGAATATCTGCAGAAGAATGTGCCTCTACATTTCTCAGGGAGAGGATATTTCATTTTCATCAGATCTTCAAAACTTCTTACCCCAAACTCAAAGAACCAATAAGCCCTACTCGTTATTTCACAGATGAGAGAAGATATTGCTTTCAGGTATAAACTAACTAGTCTCAGCCTAGGAAACCAAAATGACTGGAACTTCATCATAGTTAGCTTGAGTTGTTGTGGTGTGAGACTATCCCCCATGTGGGGCCAGATAAATCCATTATGGCTGAGTGTATGAGGGCTGGCTCCTTACGCCGAAAACCCAGAAGGTCGGCAGAAGGTGGGAGCCACTCCCTACTCATCAAATTGGACATCAGGCACCTGCAGCCCAACCCCCATATATCTCCTGAGTCATGTCTGCCCTGTCCTCTGGAGGCAAATGGCACATGCTGGTGACCTGGGAGGCAGGAACCTCACCACAAAGAGGAAGCCAACAGCCGGCACCCAATACATGGAGCTTGAGAAGACAGGTTCTTCAGAAGATGCGCAGGAAGAAGGTGAACCCTCTCCTTTCCTTGGCGGGATTGGGGACATTGTGCTGTCACTAGGGGCCCTCTAAGGCAAAGGGACAACTGAGGCTCTCTGACCGAGACTACTCTTCGGTGTCAGCTGAAGGCCCCTTTGTCCTCTGGTGGGACCCTGGCAGCCCACTCGGGTGTTGGTAACAACCTTCTATCTTAATTTCTCTTTGCTCATAAGCATTTCTTTCTTTTTTTCTATCATGGGCAATACCCACACATGTCAGAGGAGCCCACAGATTAGGAGGCCGAGGGCTAAGACACTCCTTAAGAGTTGAAGAGGCCACAAACTTTAGTTAGCCCCAGGCTACAAGGCTTTCCCCAAGCCACTTGTCCTTAGAGACAGTGCTTTGGGCTTTTCCCTTCTCACAAAACAGACAAGAGATACACAAACCTGTGCAAAACCAGCACTTGTTAGAGGTAGAATGAAGGTCAGATGCAAGACTAGACACCCAATCCCACTCCCCTGCACCCAACCCTTTCCCTGCACCCTTCCACACTACTCAGTTGCACATGCTCTTCCAGGAGTGCAGCGCTGCTCAAAGCCTGGTTTGGACCATTTTCTTTTTCCAGTTGAAAGCTGGAGACTTCTTAAGTTTTCCAGTAAACTTCATTCAGCCAGAGACCAACACATGAAAGCTGCGTACAAGGTCCAAAACTGGCAAGGCAAATCTGGTGTGTGTGTGTGTGTGTGTGTGTGTGTGTGTGTGTGTGTGTAAGCAGGAAAGTAGGAAGGCAGATCATAACAAAGCAAATATTGTATGCTTCTCACTTACATGAGATGCCTGAAATAGACTGAGAGACAGAAATTACAAGGGGGATTTCCAAGTAGTGGAGGGAGGAGGTGATTTTAAGTTATCTTCTGAGTTTATTTTCCAAGTAAAGTTCTGGAAATGGGTAGTCATGATGGTTGAACAATAATGTGGATGGATTCAATGTCATTCTTCTATTTACTTCAAGATAGCCAGATTGCGTGCTAGGTTTCACTTCGCGGTGGACAGAGTGCTCGCATTGCAAGCACGAGGACCTGAGTTGGAGCCCCACAATTCACACGAAGCCGGACTGGCGGCCTGAGTCTGAAATCCCTAGAAGCTTATGACAGGGGCTGGCATGGATGGGGGGTGGCAGGGGGCCCCAGCCCTGGCTGAGGATCCATTGGCAATTGATAGCTGCTATTTTCCTAACTTGTGTGTCACTTGGTAGGTTGACCAGATTCCAAAAAATAAACTCACACCCAAGACCATTGAGGAAACTCAGATTAGACCTGACAAATGCAGCATATATGAATGCGTGAGTGTTGAGCATCCCCTCCAGTGGGCGGCTTGACTTGTACCACTGCTAGCGCCTGCCCACTGTTAGATGGTCATGACTGATAGCAAATCATCAGAAGAGCTGTGTCGTCATCGTATCAAAGTCCTAGCTGGTGGATAGTTTGCCACTGAAAGAGCTTTTCCTAAAGCAACAGTGTAGCTTCCTGTACTATTAACGCATGGAGATTTAAATTGGCCATTGGGAAAATGACAGGCGTTTGCAGTGGTGGCCTGCTGTGATTTGGGGCCTCTGCATAAGCAAGAGCTTCATGGAATTTAAATGCTCAGTTAGAAAAAAAGAGGCCATGATATGAAGAAAACCTGACTTAATAACAAATTGTTCACATCTCACTGTAGCCCCAGTGGCTTGGGAGGCATTATATAGACCAGGCTGGCCTTGAACTCACCGAGATCTGCCTGCCTCTGCCTTCTGAGTGCTGGGATTAAAGACGTGCACCACCACACCCAGAACAAATTGTTCTTAAAACACTATCTTTAGTGTTTTATTCATAGGATTCAAAAAGTCATCCAAACATAAATATGCATGAAAATGCCATAATAAAACCAATTACTCTGCAAAAGTAAGGCTTTTCTAAAATAAATATATATGATAAAGAAAAAGGAAATATCAGAAAATATACATTGCTATGTTTTTCATTTTTTAATTTAATTTTATTTATTTCTGTATGTGTATGAATGCACTATATGCATGCAGGTCTGTGCACCCGTGTCGTGCAATGCCGCGGAGGTCAGAAGAGGGTGTCAGATTCCCCTGGAATTGGAGTTTCAGATGGTTTTCAGCCGCCATGTGGGTGCTGGGAATCAAACCCGGGTCCTCTGTAAGAGTGGTCGGCGCTCTTGGGGCTGGAGAGATAGCCTAGTGGTTAAGAACACCGACTGCTCTTGCAGAGGACCCGGGTTCGATCCCCAGCACCCACATGGTGGCTAAGAACCATCTGTAACTCCAATTCCAGGAGAACTCCAGTTCCAGGGGAATCCGAGACCCTCTTCTGACCTCTGCGTCATTGCACGACACGGGTGCATAGACCTACATGCAGACAGTACATTCATACACATACAAAAATAAATAAAATTAAAAAAAAAAAAAAGAGTGGTCGGCGCTCTTAACTGCTAGGCCATCTCTCCAGCCCCCATTGCTATTATTACTAACTAAAGCAGAAGCCAAATAAAAACCAGTTAACCTCACCTAACATCATTACTGCTCTTGAATAAACTTCTGATGCACACACACACACACATTCACACGCACGCACACATACGCATGCTGTTCATTAACTGTGATAAGACCAGTAGTTTTGATATCTGTAAAACAAAATACTAGATATTATTCCTATACAGACACCACTAGAAACAAAACTTAAAAATAATCATGTATTATAGATTCTCATAATTCAGAAGAACTAAGAAACCTTCAGCAAATATAGATTTCAGAGTTTGTAAAGGAGAGTGGCATTCAAATTAAGTTTTAACTTGGGTTATTTGTAAAGCCTGGATAACAATTGGACATAATAATATCTCATATTTACTGAGTACCTATTACATGCCAAATATTATTAAAATTCCAATATATTGACTAAAGTATCCTAAAAATGCTCTGAGAGTCACTGTTATTGTTGCTGTCTCACAAATGAAAACATGGAAAAGAAACAAGATTCAAAAACATGAAAGAACTTGTTCAAAGTCAAGTAGCTAAGAGACGCCATCAAGGACTCCAGCTCTGGCAGCAGCCCACTCACTAAAGTACAATGCTACCCTGTCCTCCCCCATGGGAGGAAGCTAAGGAGCTCTCAATGAGGATGCAGTGCCTGGGAACTCAGGTGGGCAGAAGCTGTAGAGGCTGGCATTGAGAGAGCGATGCTGCCACGTAGAGTGGATGGTGAGGCCACACTGGGGGGAGGGGCTTCTCAGGAAGATGCTGAGTAGATGGTGAGGCCACACTGGGGGGAGGGGCTTCTCAGGAAGATGCTGAGTAGATGGTGAGGCTGCATTGGAGGGGAGGGGCTTCTCAGGAAGATGCTGAGTAGATGGTGAGGCCGCATTGGAGGGGAGGGGCTTCTCAGGAAGATGCTGAAGTGCAGATGGAAGAGTCACAATCCAGAAGATGGGTGAACTAGCCACCAGCATTTCCTTTTTTTTGGTCTTTTTGAGACAGGGTCTCCCTGTAGCTCTGGCTGTCCTGGAACTCGCTCTGTAGACCAGGCTGGCCTCTAACTCACAGAGATCCGAGAGCCTCTGCCTCCCAAGTGCTAGGATTAAAGGCGTGTGCCACCACGCCCGGCTCTAATTTTTTTTTTCAGCATTTCCTTTTTTAATTATCAAAAGTATGGTGGTCCTGAACAGGCTCTGACTAGGATGACTAACCAGGAATTGGAAGAGTTGATGTGGCACCTTAGAGAGTCAGCTTCCAGGGAGGGGTTGTTATGTCAGGACATTCTGTCTTCTTAGAAGAATCCTGAGGGGTCTGCTGGCAACAACTTTATTTCCCAAGAACAAGAAGACAAAGCCCCCAAAGTTTCCTTTTAACTCCTTAACTCCCACCATTTTCCCCTTTGCCACAATTGATTTCTCTGTGATGGACATCATGGATGAAAGCACCACAGTTGGTGTTAAGTGGACCTCAGTTGAAGCGACGCGTCCATAACCCACTAGCTCAATCATCTTATACAATTCCATAAGAAGTCACATTTTCTAACCTGTAAGATGGGAATAATATGAAGACTGTGATGGAGCAGCTATGAAAAACTGCTATTAAATGTTAGTTATTTGCTCTCAACAACTCCATTCTTTTCCCTCCTGGGCTGATTTTCAGCCATGACCACGAATTCTTTGATGCTCTTCCATTGAGAGGTGGGGACTCTGTCTACTTCCTTGAAATCTCAGCAGGCTCATGACTGTTTCAACCAATGCAAGAGGTAGATGTATCATTGTGTGACTTCTATGATTAGCACATCAAACACAATGAGGTTCTCATCTGAGTTTTTGGAACCTTTGGTCTGGGAGCCATGAGCTGCCTCTAGGAGCCTGACTGCCCTGAAAGTGGGCAGCTGCAGGGGAGCCCCACACATGGTCACTCTCACAGACGCACCAGGCATATATTCGACCTTTAAAAGTAGCACACGTACAAGCTAACTGCCACCAAATGATATTCATTAACACTGCAGAGAGCTAAAGGATTGTCTAGATAAGCCCCCGTTCCAGCACCCCACCCACACAACCATGAGACAGCATTAAATGGCCGTTTCAAGCCACTAGGTTTGGGGGTATTATACAGCACTATCCTCCAGGCAGAACAACTACCATCTTCATAAGACTACCTGTATCTTCTTGTAAAGATCACCCCTTACAAAGTGAGCTCCTTGACGGCTAACTCATACAAAGAGGGAGCAAGAAGAATCACTGGACCCTCAGTAGTAGCCAGTCACTCCTCCCAACCAGTAGCATGCAATTCTGTCCTAATTGCACTGACCTTGAGGACCTGGCTGAAGGGCTACAGTATACAGGCTGGAGAAGACTAGGAGAAGAGGGCTCCATCTCTGCAGCTATGAGGAAGCCATCATCTATTTGGAGTCAGACTTTCCAATGTTGTATCTTTGGGGTAGCCAATGCTCCTGTCAGTAACCCCTCACCTATGCTCTGCAAGTAAGCTCAATACATTTGAGGCAGATCCCACAATGCCTGATTCAAGAAAGACTAAAAACTCCTGGAGCCATTTAAACCGAGAGTGAGCCCAGTCTGTTCTCAGAATTGCTTTCTGATTTCCCTCACAACTGTTCCTCCAACCAAGGTCCTACTCTCTATTTAAATAGTACATCTAGCACGATATGGGAAAGGAATGAGGAACTTTATCTTATCAGGGAAGAATTTTCCTTTTGACCCCCACTGACTCAGAACAGCATACAAAACCAGACACAGATGTTATCACTTTAGGCCTATATGTTATTTGCAACATATACTCTGAATAATTTGCTGCTTTCAGCAATATTATCACACACACACACACACACACACACACACACACACACACACACACACACAAATTCCAGACCTGGAACATGAAGTGATATAAGGGAACATAGTTTAAAATTAAAGCTATGTGTTTAGCTCAGCTTGTAAATGTTGATAATAAGAGGAGTCCAAGGCCTAGTGAGATTCTTTACCTTGTTTTCTTAAAGAGTAAATTTGAATAAGCTGATTCCACTGTAGGAGACTGAATACATAGTGTTAAATGATCTCAAAACATAAGATTAACTCTGGTTACTAGTTAGGTAAGACAGAGGCAGTCCCAGGAAAGCCATTCTCAATGAATTCATTAGCTCTCCAGGTGAACTGTATTTGCCACTGGGACATTAGAAGGAGGGGGTAGATGGTGTTCACACACCCCCAGGAAGGAATTTTAGCCAGAGGAGGTAACCCATAACCCAGTAATAGTCAACTAAAACATCTCTTTTTATTCTGAATCTTTCTTTTCTACTTCTCATCGGTCTCTTAATCCTAAACAGCCATTCCAGAATATATTCTGATTTGACTCCTGTTCTTAATTCACCTCTGTGTGTGCAGGTGCAGGTGTGTGCGTGTGTGTGTGCGCGTGTGTGTGTGTGTGTGTGTGCGTGTGTGTGTGTGTAGGCCAGAGACCAACACCAAGTGTCTTCCGTGCTCACTCTCCACACTTTTTGTGGCAAGGCTGTCTCTCATCCTGGAGTTCATCAAATCCAGCAGTCTGCTGACCAAATGATCTTCCAGGGCCCCGAGTGTCTCTGCCCCTTCCGTTGCCCTGCCCAATACTAGGGTTCCAGGTACACGCCACCATAGCTGACTTTTTACATGGATGCTGGGGATCCAAGCTCAGGTTCTCATGCTTGCATGACAGGAAACTTACCCACAGAGCCATCTCCCCAGCGCTCTCTCTCTCTCTCTCTCTCTCTCTCTCTCTCTCTCTCTCCCTTCTCTATGTTACTTGAAGAAAATTCATTTTATCTCCTTCCACCTCCTTCCTTCCCCTTCTTTTTCCTTCTTTCCTCCAGTAAGACATCGTTGTTTCAGATGTTATATTGAGTATAATTACTTTCCTTTAGGTCAGGTCCAGCAAAATTACTTTAAAAACCAGAACATCATTTAGGTTTATAACAAGAGCCACCGATTCATGAAAACAGCTACATATGTGAAAAATAGTTAGAGTTACATTCCAATAAATATTCATCTAGCCAAATGAAGTTTGTCTCCATTTACAAAAATAGGCAGCAAGCTAAACTTGGGCTAGAGACTATAGTTTGTTGACCTCTGCTCTAAATTCTTACCACCCGGCTGGGAACAATTGTCTCCATAGATCTAACACATGTCAGTACATTTGGTACATGAATTCAAAGGGGGCCTGAGATTTACGCTGCCTTAACCAACAGGTGAGTGGGCATCCACACTCAGAGGTGGGGTTGCAAAGGTACATGGATGGCCTCAAAGCACAAATAAGGTGCCAGGAAGGTTAGCTGAGCTGGAGATGAAGGTGGTTCCAGAGGAGAAGTGGGCATGGTAGAGCTTCCTTTTTTAATTTTCTTCTGCTCACTCATTTTTGCTTTCCAAGGACTCATGAGGACAAGTCAGAGAAGGTAAAAATGGCTGTGAGCTCCATAATTGCTTTCCAGGTATTTTAAAGCTATCATCTTGCCTTTTCAGAAAAATAGCTCCTCGAAGTAGATGGATGTGCTCAGAACGCTGTGTAAAACCACTTCCCCTCCCTAACCAGAATAGCATGTGATGTTCTAACAGCTCTTCCAGCAGGAAGACTAAATACACACAAACTCCTCTGAACTTGTATCTGCTGTGAACATGAACAGTGACACAGGGTCATTCAGTTACGAGGCTCATCAGACAAAAAAGGACATGGTTCATTACTGTGACTTTTCTAACTTCAACATTGTACCTTTAAGACAAAACACACACGTATGCACGTGCGCACACACTTCACTTCTCCCTCTTTTTTATTTTATTTTTTTTTTATTTTTTTTTAATTTTATTTTATTTCTGTATGTGTACGAATGTATTGTCTGCATGCAAGTCTGTGCACCCGTGTCGTGCAATGCCGCGGAGGTCAGAAGTGGGCGTCGGATTCCCCTGGAGCTGGAGTTCTCCTGGAGTTGGAGTTTCAGACGGTTCTCAGCCGCCATGTGGGTGCTGGGGATCGAACCCGGGTCCTCTGCAAGAGCGGTCGACGCTCTTAACCGCCAGGCCATCTCTCCAGCCCTCTCTTTTTTATTTTTTTGGAAGTTTGATCATGAAGATTATGAATCCAGATAGAGAATGACACGGAGCACTTTAGGAATGAGGCAATGCACGTTTTCCTATCTCAACTCTTCATCTTGACATTGCCAGTTTATTTCACTGAAACGGGTTTATTAGAAGGTTATACACAGATTCAGAAGTGAATGCCATCATCTCAGAAGCTTTAGAGTCACCGACCTTCTGAGAACTAAGCATGTGCATGCTGTGGCTCTAATGTCGCCACCTGCTTCCCTGCTCCGTTCTGCCATCTCACTCAGCACCTTTGCCTCTTTTCCTGTTGTCTTCTTCCTTAGCATCTTTGGCTTCTACTTCTCATCGTTGTCTGAATATTAAATGCTCCCCACAAGTTTGAGTGTTTAGGGCTTAATCTCCAGCTTATGGGGCTGTTTTGGGAGCTTCTAAAAACCTTAGGAGGTGTAACCTAGCCACAGAAAGAAGGCCCTAGGCAGGGTTCCCTGTGAAGGTTATACATCATCTCCTATCACTTCCTCCTTCCCTGTTTTCTGTTCATCTCGAGATGAACAGCTTCCCCCTCTATACACTTCCATCTCTGTGATGCTGTGCATCACTATGGGCACAAAATCAACAACCAAGGGACTGCAGACTGAAATCTCTGAACCTGTGAGCTAAAATAAAATCTTCCCTCCTTAAAGTTGTTAACTACTTAGTCACAATGATGAAGAAAAGTAACTAGTACCCTCTCCTGCAAATTGTTGGCTCTCTCCCTTTGGTGTTCAAATTCAGGGTGTATGAATTCTGGGGGGGCTGCTGTGGGAGGGAGTTAATGGGGAAGAGTGTACAAAGGTGATTAAGAGTGATCGAGATGTTCTATTATGAAATAAACAAAAACCTCAAGAAAAAAGCAAAATAAGGATGTGGGATCAGGGTAGTCAGTCCCATTAAGAGTAGAACATCCTTATGGCAAAATGGATAAAGAACAGTTACATAACCCCCAAAGAGATTCCCCTCCACAGCACACTAAACACCCAAGCCCCACTGCCAAGCTATGAGCACCAAAGGCAGTGCCCTGGGCTGCTCTCTTGCTGCCACTCTCATCCCAGGTCCACTCCTTCCCTGGCTGAATCCTCCCACTAACATGATTCCATTCCTAGCCACCTGCATTTATATCTCTCTTTGAACCCCAGCTCTTCACTATGCCTCACGGCTGTTGATTAAAGCTCACCCTGCCGCCTCTTTTAAGTTTCACATAGGCACTGGAGCATCTGGACTCAGTGGACCTAATGAGGAAAAATATATAGGCTGAGCTGATGTAACAAAAAGACCGCCAAAGTAGACAGTCATCAGGCTGGAGAGATGGCTCAGCACTTAAGAGCACTGGTTGCTCTTGCAGGGGAACTGGGTTCAATTCCCAGCACCTACATGTTGGCTAACCTCCATCTGTAACTCCAGTTCCAGGGGAACCCAACCCGCTCTTCTGACCTCTGCAGGCAATGCATAACAAAGATGCACTTACATACATGCAGGCAATACACTCATACACATAAAATAAAAATAATGCATAAAAGTTTTTTTAAAAGTAGACAGTCACTGGGCATGGTGGCACATGCCTTTAATCCCAGCACTTAGGAGGCAGAGGCAGGCAGATCTCTGAGTTCAAAGCCAGTCTGGTCTACATAATGAGTTCCAGGCCAGCCAGGGCTACAAAGAGACCCTGTCTCAAAAAGACCAAAAAATAAAATATAAGAAAAATAAAATAGAAAGTAGACGTGAGCTTCTATCTCTCCTTAGTAACATCCCAGAGGTTATTCTTACCTGCTACCATTAACATGTGGTTTCTCTCTCTGGGACCAAGGTGGCTTTTGCAGGTAATGTCTTTGTCAGCCAGAAGAAAGCACATACCCATAGAAAAGGAAAACAACAGTAATTTACATTACTTCTGTTCACGTCTGATCAACAAAAATTCATCACAAGCCCCATCCACCTTCTCAAAAGTCTTAGGAATATCCTCTGGTTGAGTAGACATGCATGTCTAAGATGTGAAATAAGGCTGGATAATCAGACCACTAACCTTTAGGGAAGGAGACTGAATCCTTGAAGTAATTAATGGGTAAGACAACTTTCAGTTAAAGGCCAGGGACTTTTTCAGATTTGACAGGACTTAAAGTTGGTTCAATCCTTGGGGCCTTTCTTTAAGATCAAGAGTGCAAGTTCTTTACCAGGAAATCATGACCATAGAGACTCTGAAGGGCCTTTTACTAGTGGAAGGCCAGAAAGCTTAAGTTCTGCTAGCTTCATGGTCACTTCACCTGTGCTCAGGTTCACTAGTCAATGTCCCGATGTCAAGTTCTTTATGTACCTGCCAAGTCCAGTTTACATCATTCCTGCAGGATGGATTTTGTAACTTTTCATGGTGAGCCAAATGTGGTAGAAATGTTTAGCTAAATAGCAATAAAACAAAACATAACAAGTGTTGAATTTCTTCTTCCTGATGTTTTTGTTACAGCTCCTTACTATGCAATGTATTCACTGCTGGGCTGTCCTCAGCAAGGGTTGGAAAATATCCTACTGCTAGTAGTATGACAGGGCTATACTAATAAAACCTTCTGCTGTGATTTCTTCTTGAGTACAGCCTACTTCTCAGGCCCTTATTGGTGGAGAGACCTTGTTTATGGGCAGACCTTGTTCTGTACAGATATCATACCACAAGGAGCCCACTTGGCAGCTGCTCGTGGAAACTCTGGCCGTGTCTTCATTTTCATAACGGCACGCACACTGGAGGAGATGAAGAGAAGAATGCAAACTGTGCCATTATCCTGCATGCAGTCAATCAAGACCAAGCTAATTGGATTTTCCAGGTGCTTGGATACTGAGGGACTATGTATTGCATAAATACATAAACACACCTGTCCACAAGGACCAAAGAATTGCTGCAGAAAGCTGCAAAATAAGTCTTTAGAAAAGGCTTCAGTTTCTAGGATGCATTCCCTCCACCCCCTTTTCTCTGGGAACATAATGAAACTTCAATACAATTGAAATCCTTGGACTTATATATTATTAATGAATTTTACTGGGTATAGCAGTGTTCCTTTCAAAAAAAGGAAAATTTGAAAAGATACCTGCTGAAGGTCAGATTAAATCAAATATATAAATACTAGCATATTGGGAAAAATATTCAAGAATAGTTGGCCATGAGGGATAATGATTGGTATTCATAGCTGTATTTATATCTATTTGACTTTATATTGGAAATTTAAAAATATAATCCTGTTCTTCAGTCATTAAAGTTATTGTCTGCTTCTCGCAGAAGAAACCGTTGCTCTAGTAGAAGCAATTGTCTGGCTCACAATACAGGTGCTCTTTCATTGACCTCAGTAAACCTCCAGTACACCGTGATTGGGTAGAATGTATGACTTCTTTCTCTGTGAATAAGGACACTTCAACAACATCTCCTCCTATGCTTTGCATGCATATTCTTTAGGATCTGTGTTTAATTCTTCACCCTTCTTCCATCACGTAACATTCATACATTCATACATTGATGCTTTTTCATGCTCTGTCTACCTTCATTGGGCTTTAAGTCAATTCTTTGGACTATTTCCATAGTTCTCTAGCACTGCACTCCAGCATGTCCAAATCAACTCCTTTCCCAAATCCTCTGTCACTTCCTTCCCCAGACTGGGAACTGTGCTTACCCCTCCCTCTCTTGTCCAAGCAGTCACTAGCTCGCACTAGTCCACCTTAGTAGTTAGTTCCAATGCCTCCTACTCACTCTCCACAGCAGGACCTTCAGCAGAATCCGTGTGTGTGTGTGTGTGTGTGTGTGTGCGTGTGTGTGTAGGGTGGTATTGAGTGCACAGATGTGTACAGGTATGTATGCATATGTGCACATGTGTGTCTTGGGACGTGTAGAAGCCAAGTCAATCTCAGGTGCCATTCTTCAGGATTCATACACCTGAAGCTAACCTATGTAAGATATGCTGACTGGATGGAGAGCCCCAGGGATTTGCTTGCTTCCCCAGCTCTGGGATTACATGCATATGCCACCACACCCAGGTTTTTTACATGGGTGCTGGAGATTTAAAAAAAAAAACTTTTGTGACAAGCGCTTTGCCCACTGAGTTACCACCTCAGCCCCAAGAATCTCATAAACATTGATCTCAATTAATAAACACCTTCTCTTACTGCTTCTCATTGCTAGAGCCATTATTTAAAGGCAGGTTACTTAGGTCACTCCTGTGTGGAAAACCCTTCCCAGCTCGCCACAAGTTTTAGGATAAAAACAAAGTCCCTTAAAAGCCCTTAATTTCCTGTTTCTTATTTAGTTATTTAACAAAGCCAACTGGCTCAGATAAGTCCATCGGCTCTTTGTTTTCTGGAATCACAGATCCCCTACCTTCTTTTTCTTGTACCACTAGACTCAATAACACCCAGAGGTGCCTGCTCTTTTCCTACCATTATTGGTTTGGGGCCTCTTTTCTGTGCTGTCATAATCCACTGTGTCTTCCTACCCCAGGGTTCCTGCCATACCTCATGGGTACTTATCTGATTTCCCCTTGCATGAGTGTGCTCTTATCAGAAACAAATGCTGTGCCTTCTTCTTCTTCATGTTGCCCACTTCTTGGTATGGTGCTGACTCACAGAGGCATTCAAGAAATGTCTAATGAATGAGTAAATTTTGTAGAAAATAATCATGTATTACTTAGATGATTAGACTTGATGACTGGATACTTCTAGAAATCATATATATATTTCACTGAGCAGATTCTATTGTGCTTAAGCTATCACCGTACATGCCCTGAAGTCCAAGTTTTTATCCTTGAAGCGACACATAGTCAGTGAAAGCCTACTATGTGTGCAGAATTTCACAATACAACAAAGATGTCTAAGATATAAAACTATTTATAGTATTCATTCTCTATGCCCTCCAGAATTAGAGGCCCAAGTTAGAGACATGGATAGTAAATAATGACATTATGATGAGGTAAATGCTATTAATAGAATCCAGGTTCTATGGGAAGCCACAAGAAAGAACACCACTTTTAAGAAAAAGAAGCCAGGCATGGTTATGAATGCCTTTAATCCCAGTACTCAGGAGGCAAAGGCAGGTGGATCTCTGAGAGTTCAAGGCCAGCCTGGTCTTCATAGTGAGTACCAGGCCAGCTGGGGCTACAGGGAGACCCTGTCTCAAAAAGACCAGAAAGAAAGAAAGAAAGAAAGAAAGAAAGAAAGAAAGAAAGAAAGGAAGGAAGGAAGGAAGGAAGGAAGGAAGGAAGGAAGGAAGGAAGGAAAGAAGGAAGGAAAGAAGGAAGGAAGGAAGGAAAGAAAAGAAGATAAGGAAGAAATTATATTTGAAATTTGGAGAATGGGTTGATGTCTACCAGCATAATAAAGTGTCAGGTCTGGGACCAATCAAGATTGGAGAGGGAAAGCTCAGCTCTTCTATTTGGAATATAACTAAGGCTCAAACATGGGATTTAAAGATATTAGCTTGGGAGTGGGTAGAGGTCCTGGGTTTGGGGTCAGGCTCACATGCCATAGTCTGGTCCTACACCATAGTCTGGTCCTGCGCCAGGGGTCAGGAGCAGCCCGCCACTGCTCCAGGCAGGTAAAAACTTAGGGCATTGACCCACGGGTGCTGGACAATTGATTTGCTGAGTTGTGGCAGAGGGGCCAGTGGCTGGTAGACCTAGATTGGACCCCTAAGCCCCAACCCCCACGGTAGTCGGAAGTGGGTAGAGGTCCTGGGTTTGGGTCAAGTTCACACGCCATAGTCTGGTCCTGTGCCAGGGGTCAGGAGCAGCCCGCCACTGCTCCAGGAAGGTACCGGGGCACGGGCTAAGTCAGGAATACACCCCGCCCCCTACCCCCCCTGCCAACAACTGGAATTGAGGAGAGAGTATCCAGTGGATTAAGAGAACATTCAGAACAGGAAAGGAAGAGACTTCCAGTATCCAATATATAAACAAAAGTGAAAGCCTGAAACCTAGACAAGTCAACACTCCATAAACAAGGAGGAGGGAAGGAA
>VZQC01014081.1:550670-619852 GCA_009823505.1 Rhizomys pruinosus
AGACTGGACACTCATTTGATCAACTTGATTGAACACTGGGATGGGTAGGTGTGGGGTGGGGGGAAGGGAAAGGGATATATGCCTGAACTGAATTGGAAAATGATGTATGAAATACACAAAACATCAATAAAAAAAATAAAAAAAAATAAAGATATTAGCTTGGGCAAAACCCTGAAGGCCAATTCAGATCATGCCAATACATTTTGCTTTATAGAAGACTTGGGCTTTGCCTTATAAAAGACGAGGATTTTTTAATGGTTTTGAGTGAATTTAATCAGTAGGACTGAGGAAGCTTTGTAGTACGTGGAAAGTTTTAGGAAGAAAGAGGAGGCAGTAGAACAGGTTTCTGTTGCTGTATTCCAGACTGGAGACTGTGAGGCAGAGCATCCCAGTGCTTGTGAGGTGGTGCTTGCATCCCTCCATCTCCCAGGTGGGCAGGTCACCAGCTTGGGCAAGTGCCCTCCTCAGAAAATGAGGTTTACAACTGATGAGATTAGCTGGGCAGGGATAAGTGAAAAGTTATACAAAATACTTAGAATGGTGCTCACTCAAAAGTCTTTTCTCTTTTTACTTTATGAGGGCCTGAACCAAACAGTAGTCATAGGATGGTAAAGAAAAGCCTATGAAGTATTGAAAGTATTTGGTATGATACACTGTCAGTGGTATGATAAGATGTCAGGGTAAAGAAGAGAGATCAAGGAGGAGTCCCTGCTTCCTGTCTTGAGTAACTGAGTTAGTGAGGACAGCTTCCATAGTAGGAAGAAAGGAATGTTTTGTTTTATTTAAAATTCAAGGGTTGTTAGCAAATGCCGAATTAGAATTGTTAACAGCACATTGACGAAGACTTGTTCATAGGCTTTAGGGAATACAGATCTGCAGCTCTGGAGAGAGATTCTTAGGCAGAGGATGGGAAACTGGGTCTCATCTGCATCCAAGTGGGAACCTGAAACTGGAAGTATGTGGCCAGATGGTAGAAGAGACAGTGCAGACTGAAAAGGTAGCTGAGTGCAAAGCTCAGAGACGCTGACAAGAAGCCAGTGACTAGGGGAAGAGGTCCCAGAGCAGGACACTGAGAAAGACATAACAGAGGAAGCAGAAGAGAATCATAGCACAGAAAATTAAAGAATATATAAAGCTTACCTGTTGCTTAGCAATGACATGACCAGTAGGCACTGGGTAATGTGCTTCACCAGAGCAAGACCTCCAAATTTCAATTTTTATGAAAACGCTGATTTGTCTGTAGCCTGCTCTGCTGAGTCCAGCTCAGATCTATCAGTTTGCATAGATGGTTTGTATCACAGAGTCAGAACAAATCTATGATTCTGTAGCTTTAATGCTTTAATTTTCCATTTCAGAAAGCAGGTTGTAGGTAATTCAACTTTCTTGCAAATATCAATTGCTTGTTAAATCAAAAGCTAAAATACCTATGAAGATGAAACCGTCAACAGGTCAAAGGATAAAGAGTCATGTGATTTTTTTAGTTTGTCTTTAGGATATATGAGGAATTATTTTAATTACTCAGTATGATTTATTTGAGCCAGCATCTAGTCCATTCTACATGAAAAAAAAAAATATATATATATATATATATATATGAGAGCAGGTTATGCTTGCTCACAAAGAAATCATGATTCCATAGAATTCTCCTAATGAGACAATGCTAAAGACTGACAGGAACTTTAGAAATCATCTTCACACATGTGAGTCTACCCATAACTTAAAGGCTTTAGGAAACCCAGTTCAGTGTTGGAACATGCACTGGAAAGCTGTGTGTATAATTTTGACTTTCCAGTACTTGTCACATATTGAATCTTTCACCAGTTGCCTTGCAGATTACTGGGAACACAAAATTTAAGAGAAATAACCATATCCCTTCAATGGAGCTCATAACAATGAAAAGACAGCTCAGAAAACAAAAATAAAATGGCGAACAAAGAGCTGGAGAGATGGTTCAGCAGTTAAGAACACTGACCACTCTTGCAGAGGATGCAGATTCAATTCCAGCACCCATATGGTGGCTAACAACTGTCCTTAACTCTGGTTCTAGGGGAATCTTATGCTCTCTCAAGGGCACTGCATGACCCAGGTACACTTACATGCAAGCAAAATAAATAAAAATAATAAATAAAATATTTTTAAAAAGATGAACAGAAGTGGGCTTAGGGGCTACTGGGATGACTCAGCAGGTAAAGGTTCCTGTTGACAAGTCTGATGACCTGCATTTCATCCCGGAATCTACAAAGTAGAGAGAACCAATTCCTACAAGTTGTCCTCTGACCTCTATATGAACTCCATGGCATGTAAATACTCTCTTATACACAATAATAAATAGATAGATAAATGTATGCTTTAAATTTTGTAATAAACACTATAGTGAGAGCAGGTGTTAAATAAGAGTATAGAGAGACGCCATTCTAGTAAAATTAGGGAAGTCCAAGTCTCTCTGAAAAGGGGATATCAAACTGAGACATAAATACGAGAAGGAACTAATCTGTGAAAGTGGGGTAAAGGATTCAGCAAGACAAATATTTTCCTAAACTCAGTGGAAAGTTGACATTGAGGAGGGGTGATGTGACTTAGTGTCTTAAATGCTTTTTCAAGGAGAATGGATATAAGCTAAAACAAGAAGAGAAGAGGTGGACTGACGAGGGGGCCATTGCCAGAGTCCAGGCACAAGAGGACCATGGCCAAGACTGAGTGGAAAGAGTGGAAAACAGAAGATTGGAGCACACAGGGACACCAGAGCTATAACTGACAGACTTGCCCCTGAAATCCATGTGGGATGTTGGCAGAGTGTGGAGATTCAAGGAATAAAGTGTGATTCCCAGGGCTCTGTTGGTTAATTTGGTGTGGGTATAATTTTGACTTTCTTCCTTTACAGGGATGCAACATGCTGACAGGAACTAGGCAGGGGGAGCTGCCTATGTTGTTTGCCTGTTGTGTGATGTCTAGAGTTCCAATGAAAAAGAAATCTATAAGCGAACATCCCAGCCTATGTTTTCTGAAAAGCTGAGTTTCTGGTGTCAAATTATTCCTAAATCATTTCTTTATGTGTTGCACTTGCAGAAGTAGGTTAGTTTCCAAATAAACTTTCCCTTCAGAGTTTTAGTAGCCCTGGGTTGTGTTGGAAATAGCTGGAAAGGCCAGGTGTGGTGGTGTACATGTCTAATTCTACCACTCAGAAAATATTGTCAGGTTGAGAATTAGTCCACTGCCAGAAAGGAAGTGACAGTTGTATATGTGATCCACACAATGGCATGGACAGTTTTTTCCCATTACATCATCCTATTAACTCACCAGTCCACGTGTAGAAAGACCCTCCTCATTTTCTGGACTTCGTTATCATTTTAGTTTTGGCCCGTCCCTTTCTGTGAACCTGGGCCCATCTTAGAGGCCCAAATTGGATTCTTCAAATAGCATGTATATTTCTGGAAGCTTCTAGCATTCATTTCTACACCAGTGCCTCTTCAACTTCCATTTGTACACTCATCACCTGAGGGTCCTGTTAAGATGAAGACTGTGGGGCTGGAGTTGGCTCAGCAGTTATGAACTCTTGCTGCTCTTACAGAGGACTGGAGTTCAGCTTCTAGCAGTCACAACTCACAGCTAGCAACTTAACTCCAGCTCCAGTGGATCTGATGCCCCCTTCTGGCCCCTGTAGATACCCATAGGCACCACACAGACATACACAAATGTCAAATTAAAAAAAAAGTTTAAGATGCAGATTCTGATTTGATTGGCCTGCAGTGGGGTCCAAGACTCTACATTTCTAAGAAGATTCTAAGAGATTCAGAAGCTCCTGGTCCAGGGACCATGTCCCTTGAGAACAATGCCACATAGAGCACCATTTTCATGTACTATACTAACACAGAGTGTGTAATTAGCCTCCTCACGGAGGAGTATGGGTAGACAAGCTAGGAGAAAAGGGAAGAAAATCCCACCCTGAAAACCCATATCCTTGAGCTTTGTCTTCATATTTGGCACTCAAAAGACAGAGGATGAAGAAAAACTTTTAGATACTGAATTCCAAAAATGACTACATACCTGTTTAATCAAATGACTTTTATAATTGAATGCCTCCATATGGGCCAGGACCTGAAATGCTACGGCCACCCACACACCACATATTGGCACCACAGGCTGGGACAGTGTTGCTGTCATCAGAGGGGACAGCATTGTGTCATTTCCACCATTAGTGAGGAGTTGTTATAAATCTAAGTAGCACACAAGAGGGCTAAGCACTCCTTTGCTCCTGTCCTCGTCTGTTCAAATGGCAGAGGCGGTCCATCTGCAGGAGAGTTTCCAGACCTCACTCATAACTGTGCTTCAGTGAGGAAGGTTAAGACTCCACAGACAGGAAGGAAGATTGCAATCAAAAGCAGCACTGGCACAGCGGAGCGGGGCTAGCAGTGTTGCGAACAAGACTGAGAAAATTAATGGACCATAGGAGAAAGTAGGTGGGGCCTTCTCCTACCTAGTGCCAAAAAATGCCATCAGTTAGTAGGTAGTAGCTGTCTGTCTGAATGAGTAAATAGACTTGGCACACAACAGCATGGCAGACTGGTGCAACAGAAGACATCTGGGCTTTAGAGGCAGTGAGATGAGGCCACACTGGGGCTCTGGGAGCTTCTGCTTTCGCATGTGCAGTGACGGGCCAAGGATGCTTCTCTGTGAAGCTGGTGCCTCTCTGTGAGACTGGAATGGAGATTAAGGGTGATGTACTGAAACACCTGACGTGCTAATTAGTGCTGATAACTTGGTTGCTGTATTTATCACAATCCTCGAAGTCTCCTACTTGGCTCCTTTGTCTTTTACACTCTACATCAACCACTTGCCACCTGACGAGGTCCCTCACAACAGATAATCTCTCTCTTTGTTGAGTCCAGTCCCTGCATGCCCCTTCCCAGCCTGTAGACTCCTTTTCATCCTTCAGACATCCACTTTATAGAGTCATTCCTCCAAATAAGCCAGGTTACAGGATAACACTTCCTTCTTTCTCTACTTTCTCATCTTTCCAGAGTGGACAGTATTTGTGAGGCAGTACACTGAGGTCTAGCAGTTGAGTCTTGAATGAAAACAAGGAAGCATTGCAGCCTCCTCCCTACCCTGTTTACCAAAGGTGCAGCTGGTGGCCTCTGCTCACCTACCACTGTCTCAACATTCCTGTGTTTATGTCTCTGCATAGTCTAGCCTGTGGTAATTTTTCAGATCCTTCCTCATAAAGCATCAGGTCAAGCCAAGTGTGACAAAGGGAATACTGCTTCTGGGAAATACAAGGGTTCCTTGATACTGGATGTGAGCCACACCCTTTAATCTGAGACACATCAACAGTAACTGATTTAGTACACCTTGCCTGTGCATAATAGGCAAGGAGTATGAAACGTTGAAAGCCTGATAAGTGTACACATTGTTTATAAAGATGGAAAAATATGAAAGCACATACACTGGCATTAAGCCAAACAATGATGCCAAAGACAAGGAACCCTGGAGACCAGGCTACACCACAATGCTCTCTTTTCTCCCTATGCTTCCCTTGAGTTCTGCTTGCATTATCTCTTTGTGGAGAAGGATGTGTAATTCATCCATTAAACAATTAAAAATTGATTACATTGTATGCTTGGGGGGGCATGCCAAGGTGCCCAGGTGGAAGTCAGAGGACAACTTATGGAAATCAGTTCTCTTCATCCACAGTGTAGGTTCCAGGGATCCAAATTGGATCATCAGGCTTTTATGGCAAGCACCTTCATCTGCTGAGCCATCTTGTTGGCCCCAAACAGTTATTTTTAAAGTGGAAGTGGGAACTTTCCAATCATGGGGAAATTACTGGCTGTAAGCATTTGGAATACTTAATAGAGACCTACCGTCCTCTCTCTCACTGACAATACAGAACACTGGTGGGCAGACATCAGCCATTTAGGTAGGAGACTAAAAACTCAGGAAGGGTCCAGTCACTTTAGTAATCCAGAACAAATGAGTAAAGACCTAGAAGAGGTAGAAATGTTGAAAACTCCACTAGGAAGAGTACATAATTCTCTTAGAGGTGAAAAAAATATAAGACCAAAACAGAAATAGAACCAGATGCGGCAGACATCACAGAAGAAAATCCAGCTGTGCTTCGTTGTCCCCATTAAAACCGGTTACACCCTGAAAGTCATTATGGATGGGCTCAGATGATACGTGTGTGGAAATCTACATTTCCTTAACTGGAGTTCATCAGGTTCCCACTGAGAATGTGCAGGTACATTTCACAGAGAGGTCATGTGATCATGTGGTAAAGAATCTAGATGGGAAGGGTTACCATGACTGTGAACAATCTTTTGAAACCCATCTCGGTGGAAGGCAGTTCAAAAAAGGTCAAGACTGATAGTATCTTATGTAAAAAAAAAAAAAAAAAAAGAGGAACACACACGATGGGACTACTTGACTCATGTTGAAAAAGAGTGCAAAGAGAAAGAAACACCTTCTACCGACACTGAAATAGATCCCAGTGAAGGTTTCATGAATGTCCTACAGGAAATTTATGGAGAAGATGATACGAACCGTTAACAAAGCCTGGGTGGAATCAAAAGAGAATTTTGAGATGTTTGAGTCCCTTTGGGAAAGGCTAGTGTTTTCTAATACAGGAATGATGTGAAACTCCATTTGTAAATTGACAGATAACTTTACACAGCCTTGGTCTAAGTAAGGGTAGCAAATTCTCCACTTTTGGGGGGGGGAATTTAATTTAGATAAAAATACTTATTAAACTTGCTCTTTCATCAGTGCCCTGGTCATTTTAAGAAAGAGTTATATGGCATTTTGTTGAAATGTAAAAAGAAAGTCTTGCATAACAAGAATGCTATGTTTTGTATTTTTGTTTGGCTGGGAGGAAAAAAACAAAAAAAAAAAAAATCACTTACCTGTAGTTGAGTGACATCAGCTCCCACTAAATAAGTGTATATCAGAATTGTTCCATAAAGTTTAAATCTGTACATAAAATGGAAAGTTGTTATAGAGCAGTGGATCCTTTATTACCAGCTTATCAATGCATGTGCCGTGAATTATCATTTATTGCTAATCAAATCAGAAATATTCCTACCTAGATTTTAATATATTTATGAATATAAAATTGAAACAAAATACAAACCTGACAAAAACAGATGAGCATCTTTGTATGGCAAGACTGCAGGATTAGATGGCTTATTAAATTAACTTCAATGTAAAAATAATTTGGACCTTTGCTTCCGGCGCAGGGAGAGTGACAGGGCAGGCCTCTCAGCAGGTGGGTTCCAGGACCTTCCCAGCCCCAGCGCCTCCAGCCCAGGGTTCCAAGACCATCTGAGCCCAGTCACTTCCAGTGCAAGCTTCCAGGACCATCCAAGCACCTTCACTTCCAATGCAAGGAGAGTGACAGGGTGGATGCTTGGCAAGCAAGTTCCAGGACCTTCTCAGCCCACTAACTTCCAGAGCAGAGCCAGTTCCAGGACTATCTAAGCCCAGTCGCTTCAGGTGCAGAGTCTCTAGAGCTGCTCCAACTTCCAGACCAGATCGGGTAAGGCCCTATGGTCACCTTGGTGGTGACAGGATTGGGTGGGCAAAAACCAGTGCTGCCCACCCCCCTTTTGGCCATCCTGGTGGGAACAGAGAAGGTGACTCAGAGCACAAGGTAACAGAAGAGACAGCAAACCTTCCAACCTAGAGGAACAGGCCTTCAACCAAAGGAAGAAGCACTTGAATTTCACATCAGACTATAAACAAATCACATCCACATGCGAAGAGCACAAAGGAAAATCAACAACATAGGAAAAGCAAATAATAAATCCCCAACAAAATCTAGCAGTCCTATAGAAGACTCCAACAAAGAGTTCTCCTTGGAGATAACTCAGGACACAGATCTTAAATACCCCACTGAGCCCATTAGATAGGTCAACTGGATAAAGAACAAACAGAGAGACAGCTGAACTGAACAATACAATACACCAAATGGACCTCACAGATATCTACTGAATATTCCACCCAAACACCCGAGAATATGCTTTCTACTCAGCACCCCATGGAATATTCTCCAAAATCGACCACATACTGGGACACAGAAAAAACTTCTAGCTGGGCGTGGTGGCTCACGCCTTTAATCCTAGCACTTGGGAGGCAGAGGCAGGCAGATCTTTGTGAGTTCAAGGCCAGCCTGGTCTACAGAGTGAGTTCCAGGACAGCTGGGGCTACAGGGAGACCCTGTCTTGAAAAGACCAAAAACAAACAAACAAACAAACAAACAAAAAGAAAAATTCTATAAATACAAAAGCATTGAAATAATTTCATGCATTCTATCAGACCACAGTGCAATAAAGCTCAATATCAACACCAGAATAAGCCCAACTATCTACAAGAACACAGGAAAACTAAACAACACTCTTCTGAATAATAATGGGTCAAGGAAGAAATAAATAAAGAAATAAAAGCATTCCTGGAACTAAATGAAAATGATAATACAAGACAGCAAAACCTAAGGGATACTTTAAAAAGCAGTCCTAAGAGGGAAGTTTATAGCCCTCAGAGCCTACATTTAAAAAAGCAGGAAGAAGACAAATAAATGAACTAACACTGCAGCTAAAAACACTTGAAAGAAAACAACAAATGAACCCTAAACTCAACAGAGAGTAAGAAATAACAAAAATCAGAGCAGAAATCAATGAGATAGAAACAACAACAACAACAACAAAAAAACAATACGAAGAATCAATGAATCCAAAAGCTTTGAAAGGATAACAGGATAGATAGACTCTTAGCCCAGTTAACCAAAAGAAAGAAAGAGCAACTCCAAATCAATAGTATTCATGATGAAAAGGAAACATCACAACAGACAGAGAAAAGATTCAGACAATTATATGAGAATACTTCAAAAACCTATACTCTACTAAATTTGAAAACCTAAAAGAAATGGATGAATATTTGAAATCCTGGAATTCGCCAAAGCTTAACCAAAAAGAGATTGACAGCTTAAACAGACCCATAATACATGAGGAATTGAAAATATAATAGTAAACCTCCCCAGGCTGGAGAGATAGCCTAGCGGTTAAGAGTGCTAACTGGGGGCTGGAGAGATGGCCTAGCGGTTAGGAGCGCCGACTGCTCTTGCAGAGGACCCGGGTTCGATCCCCAGCACCCACATGGCGGCTGAGAACCGTCTGTAACTCCAATTCTAGGAGAACTCCAGTTCCAGGGGAATCCAACACCCTCTTCTGACCTTCACGGCATTGCACGACACGGGTGCACAAACCTGCATGCAGACAGTACATTCATACACATAATAGTAAATAAATAAATAATTAATAAATAAATAAATAAATAAAATAAAAAAAAAAAAAAAGAGTGCTAACTGCTCTTGTAGAGGACCCGGGTTTGATCCAGGCAACCACAGGGCAGCTGAGAACCGTCTTAACTCAGTTCCAGGGGAATCCACACCACTCTCCTCTAGATCTGCCCACATGGTGCACCAACTACATGCAGACAGTACATCAAAACATAATAAAATTTTAAAAAATAAAATAAATAGTAAACCTCCCAACTAAAAAAAGCCCGAGCCCAATGGTTCACTGGCAGAATTCTAGAAAACATTTAAGAGGACTTACCTTCATACCATTACTAAAATGGTTAGAAGGATACAAGCCAGGAGGGAAATCCTCCCAAATTCCTTCTATGAAGCCAGCATCACTCTAATACCGAAACCAAGCAAAGATACAACCAAAAAAGAAAACTATAGACCCATGTCATTAATGAACATAGATGCAAAAATTCTCAACAAAATCCTTGCAAACCACATAAACCCACATCAAAAAAATTATCCTCATAGATCAAGTTGGATTCAAACCAGAGATGCAGGGTGGTTCAACATACATACTCAATAATATATCAAAAACACAATAAATGGACGAAAGACAAAAAACCACACAATCATCTCAACTGATTCAGAAAAAGCCTTTGACAAAATCTAGCATCCCTTCATGCTTAAAGTCCTAGAGGGAACTGGACTGGAGGGAACATTCCTCAATGTAATCAAAGCCATATACAACAAACCCATAGCCAAGATCATCCTAAATGGAGAAATTTAGAATTCCCTTAGAGTCAGGAGCATGGCAAGGCTGCCCCCTGTTGCCACTCCTCTTCAATAAAGTGTTTGAAACACTTGCTAAAACAATAAAGCAAGAAAGGGAAATTAAAAGAATACTAATTGGAAAAGAGGAAGTCAAACATGCCTCTTTGCAGATGATATGATAGTTTACCTAAAGGATGCTAAAAACTCTACAGTAAACCTAGAAAGATAATGAGTTCGTAAAGTGGCAGGATACAAATTACCTAAAAAATCAGTAGCCTTTCTTTACAAACCAACAACAAGCCAACTGGAGAAGGAATACAGAAGACCTTCCCACTCACAATAGCCACAAATAAAATAAAATACCTAAGAACAAACTTAACCAAAGATCTCTACAACAAAAAAATTTAAACCCCTGAAGAAGGAGATTGAAGAAGACATCAGAAGATAAAAAAGACCTCCCATGCTCATGGATTAGAAAAATTAAGATAATAAAAATGTCCATTCTACCCATATTCATATACAGATTCAGTGCAATCCCAATTAAAATCCCCAGGTGTTTCTTCAAAGACTTGGGGGAAAAAAATCCTTAAATTCATATGGAAAAACGAAAGACCCCAAATAGCAAAGCAACCCTGAGTAAAAAGTGTAGTACAGGGGGGATCACTATACCAGACTTCAAACTGTATTACAGGCCTATAGTCATAAAAACAGCCTGGTATTGGCACAAAAAGACCCATAGACCAATGGAACAAAACTGAAGATCCAGACTTGAGCATAAATTTCAGCCACTCATATTGACAAAGGGGCCAAAAAGACTCAATGGAGGAAAGACAAAGCATCTTCAGCAAATGGTTGCTGGCAAAACTGGAATCACACTTTTGTAGAAGAATAAAATTAAACCCCTACCGTCTCGCCATGTACAAAAAAATCAACTCCAAATGAATCAAAGGACTTCAACGTGAAAACTGAAACTCTGAAGGTGAACAAGAAACGTGACAGCAACCTGTAAGACATAGGCTTAAGAAAAGACTTTCTAAATCAGACAGTGCTGTGCAGGAATTAGGGTCAACAATTGACAAGTGGGATCTCATTAAACTCAAAAGCTTGTGTACAGTGAAAGAAACAATCAATGAAGTGAAGAAAAAAACCTACAGAGTGGGAGGAAACCTTCACTGCTGAACATCTGACAAGGCATTAACATCCAGAATATAAACTACTCAAAAAACAAAGAAAAAAAAAAATGACCCACTCAAAGAATGAAGAGTAAAGAGTCTGAACAGAACTTCACAGTGGGGACATAGAGATGGCAGAGAAACACTAAAGACGTGTTCAACATCATTAACATTAAGGAAATGCAAATTAAAACCACTTCAAGATTCATCTTACTCCAATAAGACTAGCTAAGATGACGAAAATAAAAGACACCAAATGCTAGAGAGGAAGTGGGGAAAGGGGAACAATCATTCACTGTTGGTGGGAATGTAAACTCGTACAATCTCTATGGAAAGCAGTGTGGAGAACCCTTAAAAGACTCAAAATGAGTCTACCACCTGACCCAGTCATACTACTCCTGGGTATATACCCACAAGATTCATCTTATTGCAGAGATACATGCACAGTCATGTTTACTGCAGCTCTCTACATAATAGCAAAGAGCTGGAACCAACCCAAATGCCCCTCAACCAATGAGTGGATAGAGAAAATGTGGTACATCTACAAAACGGAGTTCTATGCAGCAGTAAAGAAAGATGACAACATGAAATTTGCAAGTAAATGGATGGAACGAGAAGACATAATGCTAAATGAAGTAACACAGTCCCAGAAAAACAAACGATAAATGGTATCCTCACTGTGGTGATCAGCACCAAATACTAGTAGTAAGGCAAACTGACCATGTATGTGCATAATATATATATATATATATATATATATATAGATGAATAGTTCTTTTACCTGAAAGCAATTGTTGTTACAATGTAAATAACTCAATGGGATCTAGAAACTACCCAACATATTTTTTTAGTTCTGTATATGGTGGGTATGTATATATTAGAGTAACATAAAATTAAACGGGAAAAAATGTGAATTCAAAAAAAAAGAAAGACGTATAGCAGAATGCATGAGCTCTGATCAGTAGGGGGCAAGGAATGGAATTAGGCCTAAATTTGATTAAGAAATGTTGTATGGGGCTGGAGAGATGGCCTGGTGGTTAAGAGCACCGACCGCTCTTACAGAGGTCCCGGGTTCGATCCCCAGCATCCACATGGCGGCTGAGAACCGTCCGAAACTCCAATTCCAGGAGAACTCCAGTTCCAGGGGAATCCGACATCCTCTTCTGACCTCCGCGGCATTGCACAACACGGGTGCACAAACCTGCATGCAGACAGTACATTCGTACACATACAGAAATAAAAAAAAAAAAGAAATGTTGTATGAAATACACAAAACTTCAATAAAAATGAAAAAATATAATAATTTGAAAATATAGCTCAGCATGGTGGCAAACACCTTTAATTCCAGCACTTAGAATCAGAGGCAGACAGAGCTCTGAGTTTGAGGCCATTCTGATCTACAGAGTGAGTTCCAGGCCAGCTAGGGGCTACAGGGAGACCCTGTCTCAAAAAGACCAAAAATATTTTCAGAACTGAAGCAGATTCATTGCCAGATCCACAGACCCATAACATGATGATAAATTCAAACTAGTGCACACTGTTAACAATTATTAAAATTTCTCTAAACAGTATATAATATATATATATATATATATATATAGAGAGAGAGAGAGAGAGAAAGAGAGAGAGATTATTTTAAAAGCACCAAGAGAGGAGGGAGGAAAATAGATTAGCCAAAGAAAGATAGCGATCAGAATAACTAGATTTCTCAACAACAAGAATAAAGAAACTATAGAGAACTGGATGGCACAATATTTTAAATCCCAGCCCTCCAGAAGCAGAGACAGGCAGATCTCTGTGATTGTGAGGCTAGCCTGGTCTACATAGCAAGTTCCAGGCCAGCCAGCATACCTAGTGAAATTCTGTCTCAAAAACCCAAAATATTACTACTACTGCTACTACTACTGATGATGATGATGATGATGATGATGATGATGATGATAATTAAGCTATAGTGGCCTTCATCCAAAATTCTGGGAAAAAAATGATTCCTCTCTAAAATTCTGTATTTATTTGAACTACCATTTATATATGAGGACAGAATTAGGAAGTTTTCTGGAACATTCTAAAAAAATATATTTCCTATGCATGCTCTATGAGAAGGAGCATACCAATAAAAAGGGAAGAGATCTCTGACAACAACCTCAAGGGTGTGGCCCAGGTACACAGGGTGGCATTTGTACCTCCAACCAGGGTGCATCCAGAGGAGACAGAGGTACCTGCCTGGAGAGCTGTCTTCAAGACACCTGCTGGCACAGTTGACCTTTTAACTAGAAGCAGCATGTGCGGTGAGGATGGCCTAGATTCCTACGTGTCCTTAGCCTGTCTTCCCCCATGTCCTGCTACTAGGACCAGCAGGAATTTTTATCTGATCTGCTTTCCTGTAGTTTTTAAATTTTTTGGTAGAATTTTAAACATTTACCGCCTTAACTCTTATACGTACAGTTCAGAGATGTGAAGTATGCTCATGTTGTGCAACCAGTGTCTAGAACGATTTTCATCTTGCAGAACAGAAACTCTACACCCTTTAAACAACAACTTCCATCCCTCACCCCCACCCCTCACCTAGCAGGGCAGGGAGAGGAGACTTTCTGTCTCTATGAATTTTTCTTTTTTAGGTACCCCATAACGTGGACTAACCAGTGTCCTTTTATGGATATTATTTCATTTAGCATAATGCCAGAATTCCCTTCCTTTTTAAGGCTGAATAGTAGTCCATTGCATGTGTGCATGTGTTACTTCTGAGGGATTTTGGTTTTTATATAGTAGGCATGCTAAGAACGTGAGATAACATATCGTTGTGGTTTGCTGTATTCTTAATACTGGAGAAATATGCTGACTATGGGAGCCACTGGCTGGGGAACGCTACTCTGCTGATCTCGCTTCTGTTAGACGCTCAGTATCTGAACCAATCTACACAGAGTTCACACAAAGCATACCCTTCTCAAGTGGAGCTACGCAAATCCTAGGCCATATTCTGCACAAAACTTCATTCAAGTTTCAAAAGACACAGGCAAATAGCAGGCACAAACAGAGCAAGTCTTCCTGGATAGTCTTCTTCAAAAATTGTCTCACAACACATTTTGATCTCTGATCAAGAGATGAGTTTTAAATCACATACAGATGGGACTGCTCTCCCAGGGAACTGTCTGTTTCGGATGCCATTAGTTTTACAGCTCATTGATTAGCTAGATAGGAAATGCTGTTTCCAGGCCACACTCCCCAATCTCAAGCCAGCTGAGCTCTTTAATCCATAGTCTATTCTTCTTTACAAGAGCCTAAAGAAAGAGGTCAATCTTGGTGGAGACATTTTTGAGGTAGAGTCTGCCTTATCTAACTGCTCCTATGTGCCATGGCCTGGCTTACCAGGAGATTTGGCTGAGGTTTGGCAGCTAAGGAAGGATTGCTACAAGCCTGTGTTAGCCTTTCTTTCCCTTATCATTTATGACTGTACTCGCTGTTCCCTAGAAAGGCCTCGTCACACATACTGTCAGTGAATCTGAGACAGACTTGGCTCAGACTCTGCATTCAGCTGATTTCTTTAAGGGCATGGTAAATCACCTTTCACTAACACAGCTTACCCTTTGGGATTTTTTTTTTGAGACAGGATATCCCTGTAGCCTCAACTGGCCTGGAACTTGCTCTATAGACCAGGCTAGCCTTGAACTCACAGAGATATGTTTGAATCTGTCTCCTGAGTGCTAGGATTAGAGGCATACACTACCACACCCACTACCTTTTGGGACTTTTTTAAACTAAAATATTTGGCTGAGATCTACATATTTAAGATGGAAATCTGTAACCATCATCAAGGAACTAGTAAACTCAAAACTAAATATTTATGTCAAGGTAGGAGTGTGATATATGATTAAGGACATGTAGAAGCCTTCTAAAATGCTAATATTTAAAAATTAAAATTGGGCATTGGGGTTCTCTCTTCTGCTTATGAGCCCTCCTCCACTCTTGAGCATGCTTTTTCCTTTCCTAATAAACTGTCTACTTCTATTCCATGCCAACTTGAAAGGCATAATTCCATCTCCCCCTGGCTGCTGCCTGAATTTTCACCTAACCTGTTCTGTTTTTCTCTTAAACTTTAATAAAATTATCCTTGAGCTTCAAATAAAAATAAATTTAAAAATAAATCCTTTAAGAGAGAGAGAGAGAGAGAGAGAGAGAGAGAGAGAGAGAGAGAGANAGTAATTTATAGTGGAGAGTTAAGGTTGAAATGAGATACTAGGTCATGGTAAGAATGATCTATTTTGTTTTTATTCATTTACTCTTTTTTTTTTTTAATCTTTTTTGAGACAGGGTCTCCCTGTAGCCCCAGCTAGCCTGGAACTTGCTATGTAGACCAGGCTGGCCTTGAACTCACAAAGATCCACCTGCCTCTGCCTCCCAAGTGCTGGGATTAAAGGCATGTGCCACCACACCTGGCTCCTTATTCACTTTTATTGAGATAAAATTCACCGTATTGGTTACTTTTCCTGTTGCTGAGGCAAAATACTTTAAATTGCAAAAGCAATTTAAGGGTTCTCTAGAGGAACAGAACTGATAAAGTGAATATATGTTAAAAGAGGTTTATTGAAATGGCTTACTGGGGCTGGAGAGATGGCTCAGCGATTAAGAGCACCGACTGCTCTTGCAGAGGACCCAGGTTCGATTCTCAGCACCCACAGAGTTGTCTTTAACTCCAGTTCCAGGGGAATCCAACGCCCTCTTCTGACCTCTGAGGCATTGCACGACACTGGTGCACCAACCTACATGCAGATGTCAGCAAAGGAATCATCATCATCAGCAGCAGCAGCAGCAGCAGCAGCAGCAGCAGGACAAATCAGCTCAGTGGGGAGAGGGAAAGCCAAACAAGCAAAAGATGAACTAATCCTCTTTCTGCTGACATTTAATTGGGGTAGATCATCCTATATTAATGAAAGCAATCAGGACAATTCTTCAGGTGACACTCCCCACTCAGGTAATTCTAATTTGTATTAGGCTGACATTAAAACCAACCACCACAATGCCCCATTAGATCATATTGTATTTTTTTGCCATCTGTGTGTTTGTGCAGTGTGTGTGTGTGTATGTGTGTACATACATACATGTTCTCATGTGTGTGGGTGCACATCTGTATGTGGGAGTATATGGAGGCCCAAAGTTGAAGGCGGGTATCTTCCTCAGTTGCTCTCTATTGTATTTATTGAAGCAAGGTCTCTCCCTGAACCCAATTCCAGCCAGGCTGCCTAGTCAGCTTCCCAAGGGATCCTCGGCCTCTGCCTCCCATATGTTGGGCTTACAGGTGGCCCCTTACTCCTGCCCAGTTAAGTGTGTTCTGGGGACCTGAACTCCAGTTCTCAGGTTTGCACAGCAAGCGCTTTACCCAGCTCCACAGTCCAATTTGGACTAACTCCACAGTCCAGTTATATTGTTATATTGTACTTTAAATGAAATCATCAGTACATATAATAGAATCTCAGTTTTGTAGGATGAACTTCGTGTGTAAGTGCAAATACATGCACAGAATGTCAATGCATGGTGGTCCAAAGCACATATAAGCTTTCCACCAACAGTGCTTGGTTTGTATCCCAGCTGTCCTGGAACTCACTATGTAGAACAGACTGGCCTTGAACCCATGGAGATCCACCTGTCTCTGCCTCCCGAGTGCTAGGATTAAAGGCATGTGCCACCATGCCTGGCTGCAAGTTATTCTTTGTCTTGTTCAGTTTTTGGTGATGGAGGATTTTTTCTTCCTGATATAAGATGAGGATTATTCTACAGCAGATCTTCTGAACCTTTTTCTATTCATGACAACTTTACCTGAGAAATGCATATACAACCTAGATATGTTTTATATATATATAATATATATTATATATAAATATATATACAAATATATATAATTATAATATATATAATATGTAAAACATATATAAANTAAGTACTAGAGGGAAAGAATGACAAACTCCAAAAAGAACTAGAGGAAGAGAAACACAAACTCTGAAAAGAACTAGAGGGAGAGAATGACAAACTCCAGAAGGAAGTGGAAACACTGTAAAGATCCCAGACTGAAATGAAAAAAGAAACTGACCAGAGAAGCAAGGAGCTACAAGAAGAGAATGACAAGCTCCAAAAGGAAGTGGAAATACTAAAGAAATCACAGGAAGAAGTAAAAAAGGAAATGGGACACTCATCCAATCAACAGGAAAGGATGGAAAAAAGCAGAATGGATGAAGCAGAAAATATCAGACCTGCAGGATAACATGGTACAACTAAAATGCTTAAGTAAAGATTATGAAAACTTTATGAAAAAATTATGAAAACTTTATGAAAAATTATGAAAAAAATATGAGAAATTATGAACAAAATTATGAACAAAATTATGAAAAAAATGCAGGACTGGAACAACCAGGAGATGTGGGATACTATGAAAAGCCCAAATCTCCATATCATAGGGATAGCGGTAGGAGAAGAATCCCAAGACAACTTAATTGATCAGACCTTCAACAGGAAAATAGAAGAAAATGTTCCCAAAAGGAAAAAAAAAAAGACAAACCCACACAAATGCAAGAAGCACATAGAACACCAAATAAACAAGACCAGAAAAGAAATTTCCCACACCGTGTCATAGTTAAAATGCTATATCCTCAAAACAAAGACAAAATACTGAAAGCTACAAGAGAAAAACAACAAATTACATACAAGGGGAAACCCATCAGAATTACAGCTGACTTCTCAGTGCAAACTATGAAAGCCAAAAGAATGTGGACCAAAGTATTCCCAGTGTTAAATAACTTTAGATGCCAACCCAGATTACTACACGCAGCAAAAATATCAATTATAGTTGAAGGAGTAAGAAAAATATTTCATGTCATAAACAAAATGAAAGAATACATGTCAAAAAACCAACACTTCAGAAAATACTTGAAGCAATTCAAAGATCAGAGAAAGGAAGAACTATCCTCAAGCAACCACAGAGAGAAAGTAATAAAAGCATAACAGTGTAAATACAGACCTAAACCATGAATGCAAAGAAAAAATAAATTGAAAAGAAGCAACATACATCTCTCAATAATAATCTTAAATATTAATGGCATAAATTCCCCAATCAAAAGACATAGACTGGGAGAATGGATTAGAACAGAATCCATCTATATGCTGTCTACAAGAAACCCATCTCACCCTTAAGGACAGATACCAACTTAAAGTGAAATGATGGAAAAAAATATTTCAAGCAAATAGTACCAAAAAGCAAACAGGAGTTGCTAATCTAATATCAAACAGAATAGACCTCAGAGTAAAGTCAATCAGAAGAGACAAAAGGGCCATTACATCCTTATTAAAGAAACAATTAACCATGAAGGCTTCACGCTCCTAAATGTTTATACAAACTTGGGTGCACCGAACTATATAAACATAATTCTGTAGGTCCTCAAGACACAGATTAATCCCAGCACACTAATAGTGGGGCACTTTAATGCCCCACTGAGCCCATACAATACAACAAATGGACCTCATAGACATCTATAAATAGTATTCCACCCAAACACCAGAGAATATAATTTCTACTCAGCGCCCAATGGAACATTTTCCAAAATCAACTACATACTGAGAAAGAAAAGAAATATAAACAAATATAAAAGGTTTGAAATTATTTCATGCATTCTATCAGACCACAGTGCAATAAAGCTCAATATTAACACCAGAATAAGCCTGACTAGCTACAAGAACACATGGAGACCAAACAACAGAAACCTGAATAATGAATAGGTCAAAGAATAAGTAAAGAATGAAATAAAACTATTCATGGAACTAAACGAAAATGACAATACAACACAAAAAAAACCTGTGGGATAATTAAAAACCAGTCCTAAGAGGGAAATTTATAGCCTTAAGTGCCCACATTAAAAAATTTAAAAAAGGGAACAAATAAAAGTTCTCACACTGTGGCTAAAAACACTTGAGAGACAACAACACATGGACCCTAAACCCAACAGACAGGAAGAAATAACAAAAATCAAGGCAGAAATCAATAAAAATAGAAAAAAGAAAACAATACAAAAAATCAAGGAATCCAAAAGATGGTTCTTTGAAAAGATAAACACGAGAGACTTCTAGCCCCATTAAACAAAAGAAAAACAAGCAACTCCAAATTAATATTATTTGTGACGAAAAAGGAAACATCACAACAGACAAGGAAAAGATCCAGACAATCATAAGGCAACACTTCAAAATCTATACTCTACTAAGTTTGAAAACCTAAGTGAAATGGTTGAAATCTGAAATCCTTGGAATGAAGGAAGCTTAACCAAGAAGACATTGCCAGTTTAAACAGACCCATAACATACAAGGAATTCGAAAATGTAATAAAAAACTGCCCTACTAAAAAAATCCCAGTCTCAGATGGTTTCACAGCAGAATTCTATAAAACATTTACAGAGGTCTTACAACTTTTACTACTGAAACTTTTCCTAGGGTACAGAGGGAAATGTCCCAAATTCCTTCTATGAAGCCAGCATCACTCTAATACCAAAACCAGGCAAAGATTCAACCAAAAAAGAAAACTATGTACCTATCTCATTAATGAACACAGTTGCAAAAATTCTCTACAAAATACTTGCAAATAACATATAGACCCACATCAAAAAGATCATCCATCATGATCAAGTTGGATTCATACCAGAGATGCAGGGGTGGTTCAATATATGTAAATTAATAAATATCATAATACTCGTAAATGGACTGAAAGACAAAACTCACACAATCATCTCAATTGATGTAGAAAAAGCCTTTGACAACATCTAGCATCCATTCATGTTTAAAGTTCTAGAGGGAATTGGATTGAAGGGAACATTCCTAAATATAATCAAAACAATACACAATAAACCTACAGCCAACATCATCCTAAATGGAGAAAAATTAGAACCATTTCCCTTAAAGTCAGGAATCCAGCAAGACTGACCCCTATCACCATTCTTCTTCAATATAGTGCTTGAAATGCTTGCTAGGGCAATAAAGCAAGAATGGGAAATTAAATGAGTAGTAATTGGAAAAGAGCCTAGTACCTGACCCAGCCATGCCACTCCTGGGCATTTACCTACAAGACTCATCCTACTGCAAAGATACATACACATCAATGTTTATTGCAGCTCTTTTCACAATAGCAAAGTGCTGGAACCAACCCAAATGCCCCTCAACTTATGAGTAGATAACAAAAATGTGGTACATCTATACAATGGAGTTCTATGCAGTGTTAATGAAAGATAGCATCATGAACTTTGCAGGTAAATGGATGGAACTCAAAGCCATTATGCTAAGTGAAGTAACACAGTCCCAAAGAAACAAACAGGGAATTGTTTACCTCATTTGTGGATGGTAGTACAAAATCCTCCAATTGAAAGGCAAGCTGAGCAACGTTATTGTTATATTTCTGTCTATCTGAAAGCAATTGTGATGTTATAAAATGAATCTCATAATGATCCCTAGAATTAACTTACCACTTACTTTCAGACATGGTAATTAATGTATATTGGTGGAAGGTATATATTCATATTTTAGAGTAATATAAAATTAAAAGGAAAAATGTGAACTCCTAAACATATATCAAAGTTAACATACAGTTTATTCCTTGAGGGCATATTTTTTTTTATAAAACCAATAGTATGATTTTATGGCATTTGAAAAGTACTAAAAATACACATGGACTTTATTTAGAGTTCTTTTTTTATAACACTAATCTCTTTATTTTTTTATTTTCTTATTTTTTTTTTATTTTTAGTTTTTATTTTTAAGGGATTCTACAATATAATGACACAGTTGTTTGCAGATAACATTGATGTTACTCAGTATGTCACACAATTAGGTAATTGGTGCATTTTGCAAGTATCTATGTCCAAATTTTGAACAACCCAAGGTTTCCATAGTCCAGTTGGAGAAGCTTGTATGCACAGGCATGTTGATCAATCAGGAGTCCAGACTATATTCCTGTAGTCTCATGATTTACCCCTATCTCTCTGCAGCCCTTACAATCTACCATGCCTCCTCTTCCGTAGTTTGTTCCCTGGGCTTTGGGAAAGGGGCACAAGTGGGTGAGAAGAAAACAGTCTAATTTCTTTGGAGTTGTCATTTTGGACTCCAGTCTGTTCAGGTTGTTTCCCTTCATGGGTTGACAGCTTTTCCAGTGATACCCTTTTTAGTCATACTAACAAAGCACAAGCTATTGGATGTACAGGCATTTAAGCAGTACCAATTATTATGTCAAGCTAAGCTGTGAGCATAGACACAGATGCTTGGATGGTATGCTAATCCGCAAACTGTGGTTTCTCTATAAAGGGTGACAAGTTCTTATTGTGGCTTATAACATCTCCTAACCACTAGAGGACATAAGCTTGTGGCATCCGCTGTGAGTTATTCCTCCAAGGAGAGAGCTAATAGCCAAATAGATTTGGGATATATATAGACACTTGGCTGCCACTGTTGCACAGTATCTCCAGGCTGTTGAGGTGTAGCTGATATTGACGGAGGAGTCTTGCTTGTCTCAGGGAGACCAATATTTTGCTGTATTGCTTTAGTGGCCTTTGGTAACGCTCTCTAGCATTTCAGAGGCCAGTTGTACGCTAGCAAGTGACGTCTCATAACATTTTTCATGCTCACACCAGGTCTTCGACAACAGGGACTTACTGCCTTTCTCCTTGCATATATCCCACTTATAGGCAAAAGGCCTTTATAATTTGGGGGGGCGGGTTTGAATCCCCTAGCCAACATCTCCTAGGCAGAATAATTCATTGCTGATGTCAGAGCTTTCCTGTAGTAATATATTTTGCTTAATTACACAACTTATAAACACTTTACTATTGAATTTGGCTCTAGATAGAGAAATATCCTTTCACAGTTCCTATGCCTATCAATCAATTAATACGTTATGCCTGTTTTATAGGAAATTACCACTGTAACAATTGGCTCTAGTTTACAGTTAGGGAGTGGTTTCATTACTATCATGTTTTTCTTTTTCCTATAAAGGGGAGAGGTAGGAAGGTTGCATAATTTTTGTACATATATGAGGTATATATGAGCATACATTGGAGAGGTACAGAAGGAGGGAACCAAAGTAGCATGAAGACTGGGTCAAAGAATGGACTGATGTGGTTGAATTCTGCCTAGGACAATAAATCTTTGCAGAGAAAATCTTTAGAGACACTGAGTGAAAGATGCAGAACATTTCTGGCAGAGTACATGAACTGGGGTTGGGTGGAGGGCAGAAAAGAGGAAAATGTCTAAATTGAACTGAAAAATGAAGTATGAAATGCACAAAAATGAAAAAGTATTATATTAAAATACAGAAAAAATAAATATGTTGGCAAAAAAAAAAACTGGAGAGGGTTAAGCAGAATTTTGAAGAATATTGTATAAAAATGTCCTTTGAATGTAAAACATTTTTAAAGTCTATCTTTAATGATCTCAAAGTCAGTGTATTGTCAGTTTATTTACCTTTTTTAAATTTATTTTTTGTTCCATTTAATTTTATATTATAATTACTCCAAAATACACAATATATGACAGAGTCTGAAAATAAACTATAGGTTAAATCCAAAATAAGTTTGGGAATTCACATTTTAACAATAATTTTATGTGCAGGCACAAAGAAATATAACTTTACTTTCCCATGTTGCATAGCAAGTTAATGTAGGTTTTAATATACTTTAAAATAAGGGATTGAGTCTTTCTTATTAATCTTTTTAAGAGTTCTCCACACTCTTTCCATAGGGGTAGCACGAGTATGCATTCCCACTAGCAGTGAAAGTGTGTTCCCCTTTCCCCACAACCTCACCAGCATTTTGTATCATTTGTTTTCTTAATCATAGCCAGACTTACCGGGGTAAGATGAAATCTTCAAGTGGTTTTAATTTGCATTCCCTTAATTACTAACAATGTTGAACACTTTTTAAGATGTTTCTTGGCCATTTGTACTTCATTAGTCAACTTTCTTTTCAGCTCTTTACTCCATCTTTTGATGAGGTCATTTTTCTTTCTCCTTTACTCTTGAGCAATTTATACAATCTGGATGTTAGACCTCTGTCATATGTGGCACTGGTGAAGGTTTCCTCCCATTCTGTGGGTTTTCTCTTCACTTCTTTGATTATTTCTTTCACTATACAGAAGCTTTTGAGTTTAATGAGGTCCCACTTGTGGATTGTTGATCTTATTCCCTGTGCAACTGCTGGCTGATTTAGAAAGTCTTTTCCTACCTCTATATCTTTAATTCGTTGAGTATGTTTATGATAGTTCTTTTAAGATCTGTGTCCTTGGTAACTTCTTGGGAATCTCCTTGTGGGAGTCTTCTACTGGGTTGGTAGTATTTAGTGGGGACTTATTATTTGGGTTTTTCAAGTTATTGTTTTTTTTCGTTGTGATTTTGGCATTTGGAATTGTTTGTATTGTTTTATTTTTTAAATTTTTTTTAAATTTTATTTTATTTATTTATTATTTATGTGTGTGAATGTATTGCCTGCATGGAGGTTTGTGCACCTGTGTCGTGCAATGCCTCGGAGGTCAGAAGAGGGCGTCAGATTCCCCTGGAACTGGAGTTCTCCTGGAATTGGAGTTACAGACGGTTCTCAGCCGCCATGTGGGTGCTGGGGATCAAACCCGGGTCTTCTGCAGGAGCAGTCGGCGCTCTTAACCGCTAGGCTATCTCTCCAGCCCCGTTTGTATTGTTTTATAAAACAAGCATTTCTTAGTTGAATTGAAGACCTACTTTGCTTGTTTTCTTCATGCCTTCATTTTCTTCATATTGGTTATGAAAGATGATGTTCTAGGCTTTGGGTTTTCAGTTTTGATTTTGTACCAGAGGAACCAGCTAGTTCTCATCCTTTTAATCTGGGGCTTCTCCAGAAACCCAGGAGAAGAAACAATCAGGTTGGCGTGAATCTTGCACTGCATAAGGTGCACCTACTGGATCCCCTGGGCTGGCCCTCAGCATCTTGGTCTCAGTCCAGGGCCTGGAATGCTTAGCTTGGAGCCCGGGGAGTGGCTGGAGGTGTACCCTAGCAAACAGTTTGGGATTCTAGAATATTATTGGATCTGAGCCCTATTGGCCTGTGGGCTGCTCTCTCACATGCCCAGTGGTTCCTGTCGGAGTCTTGCCTCAGAGTTGGTGGGGGCTGGGGGGGAAAGACTGTCTCTCCAGTCAGGAGCCAGAGCTGGAGCCTCTGGAGGCTGAGCCTGAGCTGATCTGGGGCCAGAATTCTCAAGGGTGTGAGCCAGGCCACTGGTATTTGTGGGGCCTAAAGAAGGTGGGGCTGGGCCACTGGTGATCCAGGGCACTGGTGGTCCACCTGCTCCTTAGGGTGTGTTCAGTTCCTGCTGGTCATGGGGGCTGGGCCACTGGTGGTTTGGAGCACCAGTGGTCTGACTGCTCCATGTGGCATGTGTGTTGCATACTGGGGGTGGGACCAGGATACTGGTGGTCTGCGGGGCCTATCGGAGGTGGGTTCTGGGCCACTGGTGGTCCTCCTGCTCTGTGTGGCATGTGCCCAGCTTATTTATCTCATATGAAATGCAAAAGAAACTCTTTCAAAGGCCAGATGAAACAATAAAAAACTTCAAAAAAAATGAGGAGTATTTGATATAAGGAAAATCAAGTTAAAATAAAACCATGTCATGATTTTTAATTACAATGTTTAAAGCAAAATGAGGCCCATTATTTATCAAATAAATAAAAAATAAATATACGACAATAGCAGAAGAAATAATAGAGAGGCCATTAGGAATTACTGCTTTAAAATCCATAACAAGTACAACTGAGGCATGGCATGCTATTTCATATTATAGAAGAAAAAGAAAAACAGAGACATCATTATTTTTCCTGCTATTGTTTTTAAAGGTGTTAAGAATGATCTTTGGTATATGATCACATATTTGCTATCTTAAACCCATGCAAGACAAGAAAAATGAGAGTAATAAAAAAATTATTAAAAGCTGTCATATTGTAGTCAAGACTGAACACTGAATATGCTCTGTATCAGGCCTTATTAAACTTTTTCCTCTTGTGCGTGAGAAAATTTTATAAGCCCTTGGGACTATAGGCATATAAAACAGGTATACAAATAACAAATTTTTGGCAATAAGCTATAAAGAATTTATTTTAGGGGATGGAGAGATGGTTTAGTGTTTAAGAGCACTGGCTACTCTTGCAGATGACCCAGGTTTAGTTCATAGCACACACACACTATGGCTAACAATCATCTGTAGCTCCAGTTCTAGTCTTTTTGACATTGGTACAACTACCTACAAGCAGGCATTTCACTCAAACACACAAAATAATAATAATTAAAATATTATTTCTAGGAAGTGCCACTGAGGCTGAGGCTCTGTTCTTTCCTTTTCTCCCTCTCCATGGGGGCTTCCACACTTTCACTGATTTGAGAAGCTTTCCTTTTCTCTGTCTCCTTCTTTCCACATGGTCTTTTTTTTTAATTTTTTTCTGTATGTGTATGAATGTACTGTCTGCATGTAGGTTTGTGCACCCATGTTGTGCAATGCCGCAGAGGTCAGAAGAGGGTGTTGGATTCCCATGGAAGTGGAGTTCTCCTGGAATTGGAGTTACAGATGGTTCTTAGCTGCCATGTGGGTGCTGGGGATCAAACCCAGGTCCTCTGCAAGAGCAGTCGGTGCTCTTAACCGCTAAGCTATCTCTCCAGCCCCCTAATTTTTTTTTCCCACATGGTCTTTCTTAGACCCAAGAGAAACACTTCTCTCTCTCTCTCTCTCTCTCTCTCTCTCTCTCTCTCTCTCTCTTCCTCTCTCACCCTCCCAATATAGGAACCTCACTCTCAAATGGGGGGGGGGGGAGCCCAGGGGCTTATATCCCTTGACTGTCTTCTCCCTTCTCTGAAAACATTCCATCTTTCCAAGGAAAGTAGCCATAAGCTCCTTAAGAGACTTTTCTCTGTTATCTGGCCACAGTATAAACTAGACAGTAATACTGTCTGGCCTTTGATGGATACCCTGGATCCCAAAATTCTTACAGCTTTGAGAGACTTCTGCCAGTGCACTGGTAAATCTTCTGAAGCCCTGTGTATACAGGCATTCTTTTCCCTACGGTCTCACCCCTCTCTCTGTTCCTCCTCCCACCCCTATCAAGTTGACTTCCCCAAGGCCACTTACCTGGTCAACAAAATCCAGGCCTGAGTCACCTAAATCCCAAACCACTGAGGGAAACTCCTCTGACCCCCCATTCTTACTCCTCAGACCAGGACCCTAAATCTGCTTTTGAACTTGATATGGAAGACTTCCTTCCCTCACTCCCATCCTGCCAAGCTTCTTCCTCTGATCTCACCTCTACTCGGACCTCCACTCACTCCCTAAGCCTTATACCCACTCCCTCTCCATTAACCCTGGCTACTCAGAATCCAACCCCAGCTCTTTTGAGTAAACCTGTGCCTAAAACTGGCTTCTTTCTTTCTTTCTTTCTTTCTTTCTTTCTTTCTTTCTTTCTTTCTTCCTTTCTTTCTTTCTTTCTTTCTTTCTTTCTCAGTTCTGGGTTGCACTGACACAAACCAAATAATGCTTACAGCAATCAACCACTTTTCTAGCCCAAACATCCAAAATCTTCCACATTCCTCCAGCCAAGATGCCATGATCCTAGTGACATGGGGAGAAAGAGTATCCCAAGAGGATTTTTAGTCTCATTCATAAAATAATTTAAGAATGGACCCAGTCGGAAGCTTTAGGATAAATTTTCTTTGAATTAAAAAAAAAATTGATAGGCATAGGAACTGTGAAAGGATATTTCTCTATCTAGAGCCAAATTCAATAGTAAAGTGTTTATAAGTTGTGTAATTAAGCAAAATATATGACTTCCTTGGGCATTGCACGACACCACTGCACTTACATCCATGAAGGCAATATACTCATACACATAAAATAAAAATAATAAATAAATAAAATAATAGTAATCAACACAGAATGATATTCGTAAAGAGTGAAGCATATATATCCAAGAACAGAGCCTAGAACCCAGAAAATTTTCACACACATATGATCAACTGATTTAGTTTACAGATAGGCAAAGGCATAGAGAAAGTTCTTCCAACAAATAGCACTGGAGCGATCAGACATTCATTTGCAATAAACAACCTTGCTGTATGACCTTCAAATACTAACTAAAAAGTTATTGTAGCTACATGTAAGGCCTAAAAGTAATAAAACTTCTTCTGGAAGACCACATAGGAAAAAATACTTGTGACCTTGGGTTAAGCAGATTTCTTAGATATGTTCATGGAAACACAACCTATAAAAGAACAAATGAAATGTTGATTTCATCAAGATTAAAAGCTTCTGGCCTGCAAAAGACATTTTAGAAAATGAAAAAGATAAGCTACGGACTGAGAGAAAACATTTGTAAATTGAATATCCAACAAAGGACTTGCTTCCATAACGTATAAATGTTAAGGTAGAAAAAAAAACCCATAAGATGAACTGGTCAAGAGAATAACAATCCCTGGTATCTCTGGTCTGTCTGAAGACCCAACTTTGCAGCTTTGCTGGTCAAGCACCTGGTCACATAACCAGCCCTAGGAAGACAGACTCACCTTAAGTTGTGCTAAGGAGATGGGCAGAACACCAATACCTACTGTGTTAATAAGATAGTGAACTTTTCCTGCTGGAATCCCCTCCTCCTAGCGTAGTTCCTATGGACTCCAGTTACAGGTGTGAGGTCTCCATAAGTCTTGTTTGGTCTTTGAAGAATTCAGACAAGTGTAATCTCTCCTTTTCTTCTTTAGACCTCTTTTCTAACCATGCATCATCCCCTAACGCTTTGGGCTGCCTCAGTGTTTTGGGTTTCTCTGCCTTTTTCTCTTCAACCCCCTTCTCCTCCCTCCCACGTCGGTGCCCGGGATCTGACCTCCACGCAGGCTTCAAACTAGCATTTTTTTTTTTTTATCTCCCCTGCATTCTCTTCTCAAGGCAGCTACCAAGATTCACAGCTTGCCTGCCCTGAGGATTTTTCTTTAAATTTTAATAAAATTGTCTAAAGCTTCCATTTGAGTCCATTCTTAAATTCTTTTATGAATGACACTAAGGACCTTCTAGAGGGAACCTGTTTCTTCCTTGTATCATAAAGTGCTCATGAGACACCATTAATAAACCAAAACAGTTTTAAAAAGATATTTTTATCATTTTTACTTTATGTATATAAGTGTATTGCCTGCATGTAAGTGCACCCATACTGTACAATGCCTGTGGAGGTCAGAAGAGGGTATTGGACTCCCCTGGAACTGGAGTTACAGGCGGGTGGTTGTTTCCTTGGACAATTTGTGTATGGGTCTGCAGCATTTTATTTTGATTTGTAAGAGTTCTTTATCTCTTCTAAGATATTCATTCTTTTTTTAATTTTAATTTTTTAATTTTTTTAATAATAGGACATAAGTAATGAATACAGGCATCTTTCATGTAAAACCAATTTGCAAGCAGCTATGCCCAAACTTATACAGCCTGAGGCCCCCATTGTCCAATGTCCATCCACGGGGGGAGCTGTTATGTACTATTGTGTGTAGGATCAAATTAGAGTCTAGTCTATGTTTCTGTGGTTTTATAGTTCACCCCAATCACAGCCTTTACAGTCTAAAACGATGCGCCCTTTTCCGTGGATTGTTTTGTGCCCTAGGCTTTAGAAAAGAGACACAGTGGGTGAGAAGCAAAACAAACAGTCCACTTGTTCTCACGGGAGATTGGTCGTTTGGGGACTCTGATCAGTTCAGGGCGTTTTTTTGAATCCTATTCATGGGGTGGGGGCAGTTTATCTAGGAGTAACCTTTTACTCCTAATGAAGCACAAGCAGTTATACAGGCATTTATTACAGTATAATTATTAAAATGAAGGTTTTTGGTATAGAGACAAACAGATATGTTTGGATGGTAACAATGCTAATCCAATGGCTATAGCCTTTTCGTGTAAAAGCTTAACAAGAATCCTTACGGCCTACGTGGCGTAACCGATCTACCATCACTAGAGGACTGATCAAAGGCATGTGTTGCATCAGCCCTGAATTATTCACCTCCAAGGAGAGAGCTAATAGCCCAATAGATTTGGGATATACATACAATTGGCCACCATTGCTGCACAGTTTTTCCAGGCAGTTGAGGTGTATCTGATGCTGATGGAGGAGTCATGCTTGAACCTGGGTCCTCTGCAAGAAGCAGTCAGTGCTCTTAAACTCTAAGAGCCATCTCGTCCATGCCCGGAGAACAACTGTTTTTTTTTTACAAAATGAAAAATTTCAGCAGACTTTATTAAAGAGGATATATGGGTGGAAAGCATATGCCTGAAAAGATGCTTCTCATCATTATTCATTAGACAAAACTAAATAAATACTACAATAAGACACAACTTTGTATCCATCACATTGTGAATACATGTCTTACAGTTTCATTTGGAGCACAGGGGTGGAGAGACTGGGACTCTCCTGCACTATTAAGAGACCAAATCTGAACTGTTTGGTGTAGCACTCAGTTTGGCACTATGCAGTCGGCTTGAAGGTTCACATGCTGTATAACCCAGCAATTCCACTCCTGGTTAGATCAAGAAAATGTGTGTGTACACAAAGAAATTAATACAAGTGTGGAACAAATGCACAGCACTGGACTTTGTGGTATTTAAAGAAGGGGAAAGGAGGAAGTATCTATCAACACAAGAAAGGCAAAATTGTGCTTCATTTATAGATTGGCATGCTAAAGATCTGGGAATAACAAATTACAGCCCAAAGTCAAATCTAGCCCAATGCCCATTTGTTTATAAACAAATCTTTATTGAAATTCAAGCACACTTATCTACTGACCACCCCCTCTAACTTCTTTCAAGCTACAATGGATGTTGAAATAGTTGATGTAGATGTAATATAGCCCACAAAAACCAATATATTTGATTGTTGGCCCTTCAGGAAAGAAATTTTTCTCGCTCTTGTACAAAGTCATTGAAAAAAAAAATACAGATGGCCACTATAGATAATACCTACTATATCTATATAATATAGTATGTATATATATAATGATATATTGTATCAGTAAGGTTTCAACCAAAGAAAAGGAACCAGTCAGAGATAGAAGTAGTTTGTGATTCAGGATGGGGGTTGGCCAGGTACATCTGAAGTCCACAGGGCAGAAGGTTGAGAAAGCCAGGCTGAAAGAGCCAAGCAGGGGAGGAAGGACCACTTGCAGGTAGAATTTCTTGTCCAGGGAAGCTTCACCTCTGCCTTTCAACCTCCTTCCCAGTGCCTTCCAACCAACTGAATCCATCTATGTAGATCTTCTAGGATACTCTCCTTTACCTAAAACCAACCAAATATGGCCTTTTCAGCAATACCTAGGTTAGTGTTTAACTGAATGACTGGCAAAACACTATAATACTCTATCTGCAGAACACAAAAATGAATCTCATAACTATAATGCTGAAAAATAACCAGAAGTTGCTAACAATACATCTGTGTAAAGGTTTAAAACTAGCAAAGCATGTTAACATCAGATTGATGGATACAGGGTTATAGCTTCAAAAAAATGGAAAAGGCAATCTTAAAATTCATATTGTTAGTATGAAAGCACAACTCTTACCTCAAAGGAGAAAAGAGATAGCTTTTTCTAAAGCCAAATATGAGTGACCATGGTCTAGGAACACAGACTCAAGTTACCCAAATTCCATGTTCCAATGTAAAAGCAGTTTCATGAAGTTTTTTTGTAGTAACAGAACAAAGAAAAGTTATAAATCAAGACACTTCTCAAATACATTGATGGAAACATTAAGTAGGCGGTTACAGCAAAAGATAAATCTCAGCTTAGGCCTTAAGGTGTTATCTGATGACACTCAGCCTTCAGGTTGGTGGGAGCTGGGCCTTCTTAATACATTCCTATAACTTTTTATCTGTTGGTCACAGGATGTGAAGTCAGAAGCAATGGTGGGCAACAGGTAGATAGTTAGAGGGCTAATGATAGCCCAAGATAAATTGCACTTAGGGTTTGGACCTGCAACATTCCAAACTCTCTGAAATCACTGAAGTACTAATCAGTTGATCAGCCTTTACAGAAGGTTAAGTTCCAAGATGCAGTTTTTCCAGGAACTTTCATTCACAATACATAAACAGAAAAGACCCCAAAAGTAGCCAAAGCAATCCTGAACTAAAAGAGTGGTATCACAATACTTGACTTCCGACAACATTGTAGAGCCACAGTAACAAAAACAGTATGGTACTGACAAAGTTAAAATTTCAAACCAGACATATAGACCAATGGAGTGGAATAGAAGGTCCAGAAATAAGCCCATGCACCTGCAGCTATGACTCTTGACAAAGCTGCCTAAAGGGAAACATTTGAAAAACTTCTCTTTAAAACCATACGTAGTGGTAGACACCTTTAATCCCAGCACTCAGGCCTTTGTCTCTCACCCTGGACAAAATCCAACTCAGTGGATCGAAGATCTTAAAGGAAGACCCCAAACTTGGAAGGTACTAGAGGAAAACACTTTGATATCTAGGCATAGAAAATGGATGTCTAAATAGGACTTTAGTTGTTTAGGAAATAATAACAAAAGTTGACAAATCATATTATAAATTAAAAGGTTTCTGTATAGCAAAAAAAAACAGCAGAGTGAAAAGATAGCCTACAGATTGGAAGAAAAATGTCAGCTTTTCATCTAACAAGGGGTTAATATCCAGAATATATAAAGAACTGAAAAATAGGGACTGGAGAGATGGCTCAGCATTTAAGAGCACTGACTGCTCTTGCAGAGGACCTGGGTTTGATTCCCAGCATCCACATGGCAGCTAAGAAACATCTTTAATCCTAGCACTTGGGAGGCAGAGGCAAGCAGATCTCTGTGAGTTCAAGGCCAGTCTGGTCTACATCGTGAGTTCCAGGAGAGCTGGGGCTACAGGAAGACCCTGTCTCAAAAAGAAGAAGAAGAAAAAAAGGATGTGAACACTTAGCTTTCTGCACCTGCATTTTGCTGCCATGCCTCTCCTGGGGTTACCCTCCCTCAGGAACCATAACCCCAAATAAACTTTCTTCTGTTAAGTCACTTTGGGTCATGCTGTTTTATCACAGCAATAAAGTAGCTAATATAATAATATCCAAAAGAATCAAAGCCAACTTACTATTGAGGTTCTTAAATACCCATGTTTATTGCTCCACTATTAATAATATCCAGGTTATGAAATTCAGGTGCCCACAGTTGGATAGATGGATAAAGAAAATGTGAAATACATATGTTAAAAACAGCTTTACTCAGCCATGAAGAAGAATGTGGTGAAGTCTGGTGGCACAGGCCTGTAATCCCAACTACTTGGGTGGCTGAAGCAAAAAGACTACAAGTTCAGGAAGGGCCTGGCTGGGCTACAGAGAGACTTGAAGGCCAGATGAGGTAACTCTGTCTCAAAGTAAAAATAAAAAGTGCTGGACATGTAGCTGGGTGGCAGAACACCTGCATAGCATGCATGAAGAAAGAAAGAATGAAATTATTTTGTCGTTGTTGTTTGCAGAAAAAATGGGTGGAATTAAATCATCATGTTAAGTAAATTAAGCCAGGCTCACAGAGGTTAAGTACCAAAATGTTTTCTCTCCTATGTGGAATTTAGTGGAGGGAAGACCCGAAAGTGTAAAGGAGAGGGTTAGGGAAGGGGAAGGGGGGGGAGATAAAAGAGGAACAGAGGGCTGACCAAGTTCAAATTACATGATATATTTATTAAAATGGCATAATGAAGCCCCTTACTTTGTACAAATTTTAAAATTAAAAAAGAAACATTTAGAGGAGAACATTGCTTGTTACTGATTACCACTGGGGAAGGCAAGGGACCAAACTGGGATGCATAAGTTATCAATACTGTTTTGGAGGGGTTTTGGTTTGGTTTGGTTTGGTTTGATTTGGTTTGGTTTGGCTTGGACAGTACCAGACAGTAGAAGTTTATTTTTTTTTTCCTAAATGCAGAACAGCCTTTGGTGGCTGTTTGGGGTTTCCCTTTAGGATCCATTGTTTCAGGGAATGAACCACAGGTCATGGGAGTTGAGCCTGGAAAATCACAGTGTTCATCAGGCTGCAGTCTGTGCCCAGTGAAGAGCTCAGCACAGTGTGAGTCACTCTGACTCCAGCCCCGACCTTGGCTGACCTCCACAGTATCGAGGGTCACTCTGAGCAGAGCTCCTGAATTGTAAAGAGGAACATGAGCTCACCAAGGCTGGACTGAGGCAGGTCAGAACCCCCTAGCAGCTTTGACTAGGCAGGCCAGCATTCTGTTAGCTGGACCAGCAGCCTGCCTGCTGAGAGTGCTCCCTGAGGAATGCCTCATCACTCCTCAAACAAGAAGTAGGTGTGCCTAGGTCAGAGATTACAATCAGCAGCCAATCTGCCTACACAAACTGAACAATTGGTTGGTGGGTGTCGTGGTTCACACCTTTAATCCCAGTACCCAGGAGGCAGAGGCAGGTGTATCTCTGTGAGCTTGAGGCCACTCTGGTCTACATGGCAAGTTCCAGGACAGAGAGACAGAAAGACAAAGACAGAACAGCAAGTTTCAAAGCTCTGAGCATAAAAAACCAGTTCAACATGCTCATGAAACATAAGAAAAAATCTGTTTGGAACTTCGGAGAGCAGGTTCATTGAGAGGTCCTCCATGGAACCAAAGCCTTGTGGTTGGAACCTACAGGGCCTGGAAGGCCACAGTAAAGAGTTTCACTTGATTACTAAGATAGTGTCTTAGAAGAATTTAAGCGGCAGAGTGACAGGATCTGATATTCACTGCTTTAAAGGTCCTGCTGCACAGCATGCATCAGGTGGATTTAAGCAAGCCAAGGAGACAACGTGCAAGATTTCTGTGCTCTCAATGCAGAGGTGCTGGCCCCTTGGACCAGGGCAATAGAGGACTGGACGAACAGAAACAGAAAGAATTTTGATTTTGTTAAGGTGATATTGTAGTCATAGTGATCTTTTTATGTGTATCTTTTTATTTTGCTTTGCTTTATAAAATAAAAGGGAGTTTAAAATTCTTCAAGACAGACAACTACCTCAATTCCAGATAACAGACTGGATTTGAGGGTGGAGAACAAGTGAGGAAGCCTACAAATGCTACATGGAGAGAAGACAGGACGGCACCCAGGATGGCGCTGGGGAACTTGGAGCAGGAGAACCGGCAGCTTTTCTGGCTGCTTCATTCCCCTCACCCCTATCCTCACACTCTCATTTCTGTATGAAGAAAGGATAAGCCTTTCTTGCAACTACTCCTTGTGGAACAAGTGAGGGGCTAACTGGCACATCCCTGTGCCTGATGTGCCTGCTTCTTACAAACAGACTCTGGCTCAGGAGATGGCTAAAGGGATAAGAGCATTTCATGCCCTGCTGAAGGACCCGAGTTTGGTTCTCAGTTCCCACTTCTGGCAACTCACAAGTCCATGTAACTCCAGCTCCAATGGCATCTGACTCTGCTGACCATGTGCAGCAGCACACGTGTGCACACAACCTCACATGGACACACTCGCACATACACACAAATTAAAATAACAATAATAAATAATACATAAGAAAAAACAATCTGGGGCTGGGGAGATGGTTCAATGGTTAAGAGCACTGACTGTTCTTGCAAAAGATGTAGGTTCAAATCCCAGCACCCACATGGCAGCTAACAACTGTCCTAACTCCAGTTCCGGGGAATCCAATGCCCTCTTCTGACCTGAAGGGGCATTGCAAGACACAAGTGCACCTTCCTACATGCAAACAATATACTCATACACATAAAATAAAAAATAAAATATTTTAATGAAAAACAGAATCTAAAGCCTGGAGGCCTTATGGTAAAACACTTCCCGCCCACCAGCCCGTGCAGCCGCCAGCCCGTGCAGGGTTGAAAGCAGCTGCCAGCCCATGCAGCCGCCAGCCCGTGCAGCCGCCAGCCCATGCAGGGTTGAAAGCGGCCGTTGAACTCTTCCCAGCAGCTCCCTGTTGATGGCTTCTCAGTATCCCTTTACCAATCCTTCCTCCCTTTGAGAGCTTGCTCTCTGTAAACAGTAATAAGGCAGATAAACCCCTCATTGTAGGGTTTTGGCCCTTAGACTTTTTTTAACCAAAAATGACTCATTTTCCTAACTGTCTCAATTTCCTAACTAGACTTTATACACCCTAAATTTTGCTGAATTAATTCTTGTGATATATTTCCACATAACATTTAAATTTAGTAATTATACCTCATGATGTAATGTAACATGTTTATTATAAAACGATAGTTATCTTCCACATGTCATCGCTGGACATCTCAATAAATCAGAACCATTAATGTCCCTATATTACAAAACCATACACTGAGATTCAAAAAGATGACATATTAGAGGCTGGATAGGTAGAAAGACCCAGGATGTGAGTCTAGGGAGAAGCTTCTAACCACTATGGGTACACATAGACATGTTTTTAAAAGACACATACAACTAACATACTTGACCAGAGGACCGAGTGGTTTCTAAGACCATAAATCACTTAATTTAATTAGCAAAGAGTTCCAGAACACTTACAGTGCATGATGGGCTACATTATAGGATACAAGGATGAACAAGACAGTGCTGAAGGTGATAAAAGCACCACACTGAGTGCTTCCTGTGCACTTGGCCCTGTGCTAGGTGCTGTGGATCTCTGTGGCAGTGTTCATCACAGTTCAGGTGACTTTCATCATGGAGCTCCATCCGACAAGAAATGTATAACTGTAGTTAACAACGGGGATCCTTTAGAGCTGTGTGGGCCAATCAGACAGTCGCTTGCTGCTCTTTAAGTTGAAAGGAAATAATATTCAAAATGAGTTCCTTAGTCACATCAGCCACGTTGTAAGAGCTACCTATTGGCTATCCTTGTAGCCTGGTAGCTTGGTATCCATAATAAAACTGTATCTTCACACAGCTTCCTTATTAGAGTGTTTGGAAGCACAGAGGGGAGTCAGGAAAGAGATGTTGAACAAAACAATCAGCTTGGAGCCAAAGGATAACCATCCTCTCAGTCCTTACTATTCTCCTATGAGATATTTTATATCTCTATTCAGTGAGTGTGGAAATGGACTCAGAGAAATTGAGAAACTAAATTTGCCTGCCATTACAAAAATGAGGAGCAGTGGCACATTTGATCCAAATCCGTCTGTCTGCAAGACTGTGCTTGAAACACTAACACTGTAATTAAGGGAACCGTGGGCAAAAGAGATTAACATTATCTTTTGGAAGGAATAGGTGGCAACTTCACAAATATTGATTGAACACTCCGAGCTGTATTTCAAAGCATTTTTGTGAAGCTCTGATAAAATATGGACAGTTTACAGAAAACTATGTTCTCTTGCCTCTTGGAGACAGACATGAGCCTGTGAAATCTTGGCAGAAGAAGTGAGAAGATTCTAAGTGCTGTAAAATCCAAGAGGTGATGATGATATCTTCCTGTGAAGACTCATTGGATAAAAGAAGAGATATGGGTATGGGAGAAAGAGTTGTCTTGGAAGATTTTGAGGTGTGTGGATAGCAGGAATGCCCAGGAGGGGGAAAGGTTTGCGTGGGCAGGTGCAAGGCTAATGCTGATGAGAGAGCGGAAGACCTAGGTCTTATGCTGGGGATTTATTATGGTGAGATAACTTATCCTCTGTGGTCACAGACTCATCAATGCAAATCTTGAACAATATTTATGGATGTGTCCCTGAGAAGTTCAAGTCAGGAGCAGGGCCCAGAGATCATGCATCCTTCATCTCAGGGAGCATCAGAGAGCACAACACAGACTCTCTCTTTCTAGGAGAAGTTCCATAGGAACTTGTAAGAGAGCTTTGGGGGTCACACCTCTTTATTTTCACAGTGCACCACAGTTCTTCCTCTTTCTCACAGGTTTCTTCAAACTTCAAATGGATCCTAGTGCAGAGAACATAGAAATAGTTCCTGGAGCCTTAACTCAATATGTTACTTAGTACTTTAAAAAAAGAGTTGGCATGGACTTGTGAATAATATAAATGCAACATGCCAAAACTACACATGTATTGTATATAGTTTGATTCGATGTTCACACAGTATCTGTTGTATTTAGCTTTAAAAAAAGAGAAAAAAACTTATTGGGGCTGGAGAGATAGCTCAGTGTTAAAGAGCACTGGCTGAGCCGGGCATGGTGGTGCATGCCTTTAATCCTAGCACTTGGGAGGCAGAGGCAGGCAGATCTCTGTGAGTTCAAGGCCAGCCTGGTCTACATAGCGAGTTCCAGGACAGCCGGAGCTACAGGGAGACCCTGTCTCAAAAAGACAAAAAATAAAAACAAAAATAAAATAAAATAAATAAAGAGCACTGACTGCTCTTGCAGAGAACCAAGGTTCAATTCCCAGTACCAACATGGCAGCTAACAACCTTCCATAATTCCAGTTCCAGGGGCTTCTACGCCCTTTTCTGGCCTCCATGGGCATTACATGACATGGGTCCATCACCTACCTACATGCAAACAATACACTCATACACATAAAATATAATAAATATTTTAAAATGTTAATTACTTTTATTTTGTATGAGTGTATTGCCTGCATGTATGTGTAAGTGCACATGTGTTCCGCAATGCCTAAGGAGGTCAGAAGAGGTTGCTGGATTCCTCAAAACTAGTGTTACAGACAGTTGTTTGGCACTGTGTTGGTGCTGAGAACTTAATCCAGGTCCTCTGGAAGAGCAGCCAGTGCTCTTAACTTCTGAGCCATCTCTCCAGCCCCTTTGTGTTCCACTGTTGTCTTAACATCTTGTGTATACTCTCTGCATATGAATATCATGGTCAAAGACTCCTTTCTAGTTATAGTTTGTAACATAACCAGTTTTCAATTGCTTGGTGATGAATATATTTCCTACTAGTGTTAAAAATGTCAAAGAAATGAATAGTTTTGTACAATCTTTATTTTTTATTTCTTTGTATTTTATGTGTTTAAGTGTTGGCTTGCATGTGTGTAAGTACATATGATGCACACAATGCCCGGGAGGCCATAAGACAGCACCAGATCCCCTGGATCTGGAGTTACAGGTGGTTGTTAGTCATCCTGTGGTGCTGGAAACTGAGCCTGGGTCCTCTGCAAGAACAGCCGGTGCTCTGAACCACTGAGCCATTTCTCCAGCCCCCCAAGTCAATCTCTTTCTCTCTCTCTTTCCACGTATTTTCAGTTTTAGAACACATACTACCAGATGGCGTGACTGGAACATAGGATTGGATAATTGTTGACTCCATACTTGCTCTCTAGAAAAAAAATTATCTAATGCATCTCGTTCCCCCAAATATCGAATTTGTGTTTGTGCAGATGGGGCCCTATGTTTCGCGCATGTCGTCCTCTTTGGGTAGCTGAGTGTGACCTTGAACTGAGTGTGACCTTGAACTCTTGCTCCTCCTGCCTCCAATTCCAAAGTGTTGGGATTGCAGGCATACGCCTTGATGCCTGGTTGACCAGGTGCTGGGGCTTGAACCCAGGGCCTCACACATGCTAGGTAAGCACTGTACTGACAGCCACATTTATAGACCTGGCATTCAATTTTGAATTGTTACTTTGCTTCCATTAATACAGGATACTTGGAGCCAATGAGAATCTCACCTGTTCACGTTAGGAACCCAGCCTCTCTGCCTCAGTTGCTTCACTGTGAATGTAGATAATGAGATTACTTTCTTTTTTTAATTATTTTTTTATCAAATCTAGACCCGTGTCCCCCATCCCCCCACCCCACCAGAGCTCATGCATTCTGCCAAACATGCTTTTCATCTCTTTCTCAGTCTTTCTCAATATTCTCCATGAGGAAGTTGACTGTTTTGAGCAGAAGTTCAGTGTTTCACTTAGTTCTTTGATGCAGTCCTTTCTGTTGTTGTTGTTGTTGTTTCCAATATGCATCACTCCCAGCTGCTTCGGACAAAATCTCAAGGGGCCGTGCACAAGAAATACTTACAACTGGGTAATTGGCACTAGCATCCACAGATGAGGGATACCATTCGTCGTTGGTTTTTCTGGGACTGTGTTACTTCACTCAGCATGATGTCCTCTGGCTCCAGCCATTTTCCTGCAAAGCTCATGATGTCGTCTTTCGTTACTGCTGCATAGAACTCCATTGTGTAGATGTACCACATTTTCTCTATCCACTCATCAGTTGAGGGGCATTAGGTTGGTTCCAGCTCCTTGCTATTGTGAAGAGAGCTGAAATAAACATGGTCATGCATGTATCTCTGCGGTGGGGTGAGTCTTGAGGGTACATGCCTAGGAGATTACTTTCTAAGCTGAAGACTGAATGAGATCACACAGGCAAACCATCTGGCAGAGGACATGGTACTTAGTGCAGAAGCAGCCATTACTACTCATTCTTGAGAAGCATGCAGAGGTCCCTTAGTGCTCCTTCCCTTTGCATTTTTCCTTTACCAATGCTGTGGGGAGTCATTTGTTTCTGCTGATATCCATCATGGGAATATATGGGCCATGCTTTAACACTAATGTGCCTTCTTATTCTTCTCCATCCCTGTGTTCCACAGGTTGTGCCAATCTCAAGCCGGATTCTACCATTTTCTCTTCACTACCTGGTCCAAGATCATCACTATGGCAACCAGACTCAAGGGGCAGATAGGAGGGTATGGCAGAGCACCCTTCCTACAAATTCAGAGTTCCAGAATCACCAACTCTCCAGATGGAAAGAAAGTCCTGTGGTTCCCTGTCCAACTTTCCAGGCATTTGACATTTTCCCATCAACAGAAGTGGCCTCTTCTTAAAATGGACTAAATAACACCTATTGAGTACTGGGTGGAGGTAAGATTTTTTTCTCTTCATCCTTGGCACGCATGTACCACAGTCAGCACTCTCTTCCACTGCAATCAATTCTCAGATAATTATAATATCACCTAGCCAAATTTTAAAACATTTAATCTTTGAGAAACATTTAATTAGGTTCTTAGCATCATAAACAAGCAGAGCATGCAGCAGTCGTTGATGGAGAGCACTCAGAACTTTACTTGGTGGATCTCTCCTCTGTAGCTTCTAGCCAGGAAATACCTAAATTCTACTTTCTTCTTGGTAATCAATGATATCTTAAATGGATAACTTAAGAAACAGAGCCTTGAATATATCATTTAAAATTATAAAAATGAAAACACTTATAAAAATAATAAGAATCAGGGCTGGAGAGATGTCTAAGCACTTAAGAGCACTGGCTGCTCTTACAGAAGACTCAGGTTTGAATACCAGCACTCACATGGCAGCTGACAACAGTCCATAAAAACTCCAGTTCTAGGGGGATCTGACACCTTCTTCTGTCCTCCTTGGGCATTTCATGACATGAGTGCCTTTACATATACTCATACACATAAAAATAAAGTTTTAAAAAAATAATAAGAATCAGGGGCTGGAGAGATAGCCTAGCGGTTAAAAGCACAGACTGCTCTTGCAGAGGAGCCGGGTTCGATCCCCAGCACCCACAAGAATCAAACATTCAGGTGATGCTTTTTTTTCTCTCTTTCAGAATACAATGTCAAAGATAATTTTAAAAACAATAGCTCCATTTATAGAAGTATTGTTAGGGGGCTGGAGAGATGGCCTAGCGGTTAAGAGCGCCGACCACTCTTACAGAGGACCCGGGTTCGATCCCCAGCACCCACATGGTGGCTGAGAACCGTCTGTAACTCCAATTCCAGGAGAACTCCAGTTCCAGGGGAATCCGACACCCTCTTCTGACCTCCGCGGCATTGCACCACACGGGTGCACAAACATGACACGGGTGCAGACAGTACATTCATACACATACAGAAATAAATAAATTTTTAAAAAAAGAAGTATTGTTAGGTTCATTTTGAGAGGAGACTCGGCCCAGAGAGGAGAAAATGTCAGGACTCAGATGAAAAGGAAATCAGGTTTATTTTAGGCATGGCGGCTGGCCTCCCTGTGCCGGGATTAGGATGACCGGCATTAGAATGTCCCCCAATGGCAGTTTTATAACCAGGAACACAAGGAAGTGAGTTTACAAGGAAGTGGGGGTGAGGAGATGGGGGAAAGGGCGTAGGTGGGTCTGTGGCTGGGATCAGGAGGAGCATCTCCAGAGAGACTGAGGACTGGTTCTGGTCTTCAGTGAGGGATGATTACAGGATATTGCAGCAACTTTTCTCAGATCCCAGGAGCACAGTCCAGGGTAATTATTTCTCAGGACTTCTGCCTCAGTTGGCTCCCTGAAATCCCTGACTTAGGTGGGCTACAACCTTACAAGTATAATTATACTATTTAATATTGTTGAAGATGGAGTCAACAGAAGAACAAGCCAAAAGTCCAGAAGCTTCCAAAAACTGCCTTGTCTGGCGAGTAGAAGCAGAAAGAGATTGGAGGTTAGGTAGAACAGAAATATCACCTTTAATTTTAGACTGTTTAATTTAGTCTTTTATTATTATTATTATTATTATTATTATTATTATTGTCTTTTTGAGACAGGGTCTCCCTGTAGCTCCAGCTATCTTATAACTCACTGTGTAAACCGTGTAAACCAGGCTGGCCTTGTACTCACAGAGATTCCCCCTGCCTCTGCCTCCTAAGTGCTGGGATTAAAAGCATGCACCACCACGCCTGGCTCTATTTAATCTTTTGATGTGTGAACTTTTTACTTTAAAATGACTTTATTTAGATATGTTAGATACCATTCGATTCATCAATCCAAAGAATACAATTCAGTAGTTTACAGAACATTCCTAAAGGTGGTGTGTGCACCATTGCTATAAGTACAGAATACTGTATCACCCTATCAACAGTTACTTCCAATGTGCCCACCATGCCTCCCCTCCCCAACCCTGCCCAGCTGCTTTCTGTCTCTATTCTTGACATTTTATTTAAAATAGGATCAAATAAACTTTTGTGTCTGGCCTATTTCCGTTAGCATACCGTTTTAAAAAATCTTCCATGTTGTAGCAACTCTTTGTTTCTTTTTATTGCCAATAATTCAATTGTGTAGACATATCACATCTTATTTATTCATTCACTAGTTGATCAACATTTATTTTCGCTTTTCAGCTATTATGAACATTTAGGTGCAAGTTTTGTGAGAATTTGCTTTCATTTCTCTTGGGTGTACAAGAGTGAAACTGCTTACTTATGCTAACCCTGCATTGAACTTTTAAAAAGTTTTTAATACATTTTAATGTATTCATTCCATGAATATGTGTGTGGGCAGGCATGTTGCATGGTGTGTGTGTGTGTGTGTGTGTGTGTGTGTGTGTGTGTGTAGGTTAGAGGAGAACTTTCAGGAGTCCTTTCTCTCATTCCACCATGTGGGTCTTGGGGATTAAACTCAAGTCATCCTGTTTGGTGGCAAGGGCTTTGGCCTGATGAGCACCCACTGACCTTTCACTAAATCTTCTGAGGATACATCAGACTGTTTTCCAAAGTAGCTTCACCATTTTGTATTCCCACCAGCAATGGATGAGAATTCCAATTTCTCTACCTGAACACAAGCAGTTTTACCCTTAAAAAATATTTTATTAGCATATTAGCATATCATATATGTGAGTTTCCTTAAGATATCTTCAATTTAACTTTCTATGGACTTAACGATAGTGTTGCCCCTTCTTAAAGGAGAGGCTGCTGAGGACTGGAGGAATTAAAAGATTCTCTTGGGCTGGTGAGATGGTTCAATGGCCAAAGGAACTTGAAACCGAGACTGAGAACCTGAGTTCAATCCCCAGGCCCACATGGTAGAAGGGGGAAACAATTCCTGCAAATTGTCCTCTAACCTCCACAAGTGTGCTGTGACATGTGTACACACAGAGAGGATAAATATGATGTAATAAAAACATTTTTAAAAAGCCATCTCTAGAGGATAACAGTACCAAACATGAGTGAATTTTCCTAGGTGATTGTTCTGTCAGGTGTTGGATTAATTATATTCATATTATTTTATTTGATTCTCACAACAAACTTGCAAAGTACATATGATTCTCCCCCCCCCTTTTATTACACTCCATACATATACCAAATTTACAAAGTCTGAAAATAAACTATAGGTTAATTCCAAAACACATTTAGGGATTCACAGTTTAACTTGCATACAGGTAAAAATAAATATAACTTTACACTCCTAAATTACATAGCAAGTGGATGTATGTTTTAATATACTTTTAAAAAGAGGTTTATTCTCTCTCATAAATCTTACAACTGAGGAAAATAGAGACATATATTTCAAGCTATATCTATAGCGATATCTGTCAATGTGGTATTACTGACCAATTACCCACTTTGACTTATATATAAGGATTTGGTGCTAGGATCCACAAATGAAGGATAGCATATGTCATTTGTTTTTCCGAGACTGTGTTACTTCACTTAGCATAACAGCTTCTAGTTCCATCTATTTACCTGTAAATCTCATGATGTCATCTTTCTTTACTTCATAGAACTCCATTGTGTAAATGTACCACATTTTCATTATCCACTCATCAGTTGAGAAACACTCAGCTGCTTCCAGCTCTTGTGAAAAGAGCAGCAATAAACATGGTTGTGCATGTATCTCTGCAATAGGATGAATCCTTTGGATATACACCCAGGAGTGGTATGATTGGGTCAAATGGTAGGTTCATTTTTGGTCTTTTTGTGTGTGTGTTTTTTGAGACAGGGTCTCCCTGTAGCCCCAGCTGTTCTGAAACTCACTCTGTAGACCAGGCTGGCCTTTCACTCACAAAGATCCACCTGCCTCTGCCTCCCCAGTGCTGGGATTAAAGGTGTGTGCCACCACGCCCAGGTCATTTTTAGTCTTTTAAGAGTTCTCCACACTGATTTCCATGGGGGCTGCATGAGTTTGCAATCCTACCAGCAGTGAATGAGTGTTTCCCTTTCTCCACACCATCTCCAGCATTTGGTATCATTTGTTTTCTTGATCATAGCCAGTCTTAGCAGGATAAGATGAAATCTTAAAGTGGTTTTAATCTGCATTTCCTTAATTACTAATGACATTAAACACTTTTTAAGATGTTTCTTGGCCATCTTTACTTCTCTTAAGAAGTCTCTTGTTCAGATCTCTAGGCCATCTTTTAACTGGGTCATTTGTTTTCTTGTCCTTTGTATTTTGAGTGATTTATAGACTCTGGATGTTAAACTTCTGTCAGATGTGTCAATGGTGAAGATTTCTTCCCATGCTGTGGGTTTCCTTTTCATTTCTTTGACTGTTTCTTTCCCTGTAGAGATGCTTTTGAGCTTAATGAGGTCCCACTTGTTGATTGTTGACCTTGTTTCTTGTGCAACTGCTGCCGGATTTAGAAAGTCTTTTCCTACACCTGTATCTTGTAGGTTACTACTAATGTTTTAACATTTTCAGAGTTTCAGGTTTCACAATGTGGTCTTTAATCCATTTAGAGTTGACTTTTGTACAAGGTGAAAGGTAGGAGTTTAGTTTCATTCTTCTACAAGTTGTGATCCAGTTTTGCCAGCACCATTTGCTGAAGACGCTACCTTTCCTCCATTGAGTGTTCTTAGCCCCTTTGTCAAATATCAGGTGGCTGAAATTGCATGTACTCAAGTTTGGGTCTTCAATTTTGTACCATTAATTTGCTGCTCTATTTTTGTGCAAGTACCATGCTGTTTTTATGACTATAGCTCTATAATAGAGATTGAAGTCTGGTATAGTAATTCCCCCCTGCATTATCTTTTTTGCTCAGGGTTGCTTTGGCTATCTGGAGTCTTTTGTTTTTCCATATGAATTTTAGGATTTTTTTTCTAGTTCTGTGAAGACAGTCATGGGGATTTTGATTGGGATTGCATTAAGGCTATATATTACTTTGGGTAGGATGGTCATTTTTACTATATTAATTCTAATCCATGAGCATGGGAGTTTCTTCCATATTCTGGTGTCTTCCTCAATCTCCTTCTTCAAAGATTTAAAATTTTCTTTGTAGAGATCTTTTTTTCTTTTTTTATTTATGTGTATGAATGTATTGTCTGCATGGAAGTTTGTGCCCGTGTCATGCAATGCCACGGAGGTCAGAAGAGGGCGTCGGATTCCCCTGGAACTGGAGTTCTCCTGGAATTGGAGTTACAGACGGTTCTCAGCCACCATGTGGGTGCTGGGGATCGAACCCGAGTCCTCTGCAAGAGTAGCCGGCGCTCTTAACCACCAGGCTATCTCTCCAGCCCCAAGATATTTTAATTTTTTAGGCTATTGTGAGTGGAAGGGTTTCCATGTACTCCTTCTCTGATTGCTTGTTATTGGCATATAGAAAGGGTACTGATTTTTATAAACTGATTTTGTAACCTGCCACTTTGCTGAAACTGTTCATCATTTCTAGGATTTTTCTGGTAGAATTTTTGGCATGCCTTATGTGTAATATGTCATCTACTCCTTTAATTTTCCTCTCTTGTCTTGTTGCTCTAGCAAGAGTTTCAAGCACTATATTGAAAAGAAATGGAGATAGTGGGCAGCCTTGCCAGGTTCCTGACTTTAAGGGAAATGCTTCTCATTTTTCTCCATTTAAAATTATGTTGGCTGTAGGTTTGTTGTTTAATTATGTTGCAGTATGTACCCTCCAGTCCAATTCCCTCTAAGACTTGAAACATAAAAGCAATTTGAATTTTATTGAAGGCCTTTTTTGCATTAATTTAGATGACCATGTGGTTTTTGTCTTTGAGTCCACTTATATGATTTATGACATATATTGCTTTATGTATTTTGAACCATCCCTGCATCTCTGAAATAAATCAGACTGTGTATGTTAGACAGGTCAACAAGGCAAAGAATAAACAGAGACATCTGAACTGAACAATATACACCAAATGGACCTAACAGACATCTACCAACTATTCCACCCAATCACCAAAGAATATACTTTCTACTCACCACCCCATGGGACCTTCTCCAAAACTGACCACATGCTGGGGCACAAAGCAAACCTCAACAAATACAAAAAAATTGAAATAATTCCATGTATTCTATCAGACCACAATGCAATGAAGCTTAATATCAATACAGAAGATGCCCTACTAACTACAGGAACTTATGGAGATTAAACAACACACTCCTGAATAATGAATGAGTCAAAGGATAAACTAAGGAAGAAATAAAAGTATTCCTGGATTTGAATGAAAAGACAATATAACACAACAAAACCTCTGAGACACTTTAAAAGCAGTCTGAAAAGGGAAATTTATAGCTCTAAGTGCCTACATTAAAAAATCAGAGCTTAAATAAATGACTTAACATTGCAACTCAAGACACTTGAAAGAAAACAAGTGAATTCCAAACCCAACAGACAAGAAGAAATTACAAAAATCAGAGCAGAGATTAATGAAATAGAAACAAAGAAAATAATACAAAGAATCAATGAGTCCAAGAGCTGGTTCTTTGAAAGGAAAAAACGGGATATACAGACCCTTAGCCTAATTGACTAAAAGAAAGAAAAATCAACTCCAAATCAACAAAATTAGAGATTAAAGGGGAAACATTATAACAAATAACAAAAAGATCCAGAACATTATATGGGAATACTTTAAAAAACTATACTCTATTTATGCCTGGACAAGCTGGCAGCCCATGAAAGAAAACAGCCAGAACTGACTAGAGACCAAGACATCAGCTCCAGAGAAAGTAGAGTGTTTTCCTTCTCATCCACCTGTGCCCCTTTTCTAAGCCTAGGGAACAATCTGCAGAAGAGGGGGCGTGGTAGAATGTAAGGGCTTCGATTGGGGTTAATGGTGAAACTACAACAAAATAGACTGGACACTCATTTGATCAACTTGATTGAACATACAAGCCCCCCCTGCTGGATGGTGGGACCCATGGGCTGTGTGGGTTTGGGCACAACTGCTTGCAAATTGGTTTTACATGAAGGATGCTTGTACTCACAAATTATCACTTATTGTTAAAAAAACAAAATGAGGGGGCTGGAGAGATAGCCTAGCGGTTAAGAGCACCGACGCTCTTGCAGAGGACCCGGGTTCGATCCCCAGCACCCACATGGCGGCTAAGAACCGTCTGTAACTCCAATTCCAGGAGAACTCCAGTTCCAGGGGAATCTGAGACCCTCTTCTGACCTCCGCGGCATTGCACGACACGGGTGCACAGACCTGCATGCAAACAATACATTCATACACATACAAAAATAAATAAAAAAAAAAACAAAAAAACAAAATGAAAACAAAACAAAACAAAAAAGCAGAGAAAGATGCAGAAAACTTACGGCAGAATGCATGATCTGGGATGGGTAGGGGTGGGGTGGGGGGAAGGGAAGGGGATATATGCCTGAACTGAATTGGAAAATGATGTATGAAATACACAAAGCATCAATAAAAAAAAAATGTTAAAAAAAAAACAAATAAAAAGATCCAGAACATTATATGGGAATGCTTTAAAAACCTATACTCTATTAAATTTGAAAACCTAAAAGGAATGGATGAATATCTGAAATCATGGGATTCACCATAGAAGAGATCAACAGCTTAAACAGGCCTATAACATATGAGGAATTTGAAAGAAGAATACAAAAACCTCTCAACTAAAAAAAAGCCCAGGCCCAGATGGATTTACAGCAGAACTCTATGAGACGTTTAAAGAGGACCTACTACCATTATTACTCAAATTATTCAAAAGGATGGAAACAGAGAGAAATCTACCAAATTCCTACTATGAAGCCAGCATCACTCTAATACCAAAACCAGACAAAGACACAAGCAAAAAAATAAGAAATCTATAGACCCATATCCTTAGTGAATATAGATACAAAAATTCTCAAAAAATTCTTGCAAACCACATAGAGGCAAACATAAAAAGGTCATCTACCATGATCAAGTCAGATTTATTCCAGAGATACCCTTTAAAAAAAAAAATTATTGTAGTCCCTCTCATGGGTGTAAACTGCTAAGCCACTGTGGATTTGAACTGCATGTCCTTAATAACAAATAATGCTGAGTATATCGTCCATGTGCTTATTGACCATTTGTGTGTCTTCTTTGGAGAACTGTTTGGATCCTTTGCCTGTACCAATTATTTTAATTTTAAAAGTAGCATTCGGCTGGGCATGATGGCACATGCCTTTAATCCCAGCACTTGGGAGGCAGAGGCAGGCAGATCTCTGTGAGTTCAAGGCCAACCTGGGTCTACATAGCAAGTTCTTGGCCAGCTGTGGCTACAGGGTGACCCTGTCTCAAAAACACACACACACACACACACACACACACAAACCCAAAGTAGCACTAAATGTTCTAAATAAGCATAAAAACAAAGAGCCAAGATTAGATATGATTATTATATTCTGAGTGAAGACAATTAAGAGTAATTTCATTTTGCTTTCTCAAAGTTTTTAAAATGCACATAACTTTTTATTATTTATCTTCCTTTTATTTATCTTTTTATGATTTTTAGAAAATAGCACAAGAAAAAAATTAAACAGTCTAGTATTAACAAAAAGGCAATAACATTTTGGAAGAGTTCTCTTCGGGACTTTTTCTTGATTTTGTGTATTTTTTGAACTTACATACAAGTTCAAAACTGTCCTATTCTTATCATAATATCAAGCAATAGCTTATATACTAAGCATACTATTTATTTTATCTGAATGCCTCTAGAGGAAATATCATTAAAAATCTTCCTATAAAGTCTTCTTTCTTACTTATTACATAAAATTAAAGTGGAGGGTTTGTCTCTTTGTCTCTGTCTGTCTCTCACACACACATATATGCACCACAGATGTATTACACATGCACATACACATACACACATATACATGCATGATTTGCCATGGAAAACACAAACCAGGAAGATGGTAGAAATTCCAAAGGGTGTAGCCTGGTCATCTGCTACAGCTTGATGCTCTCTAGAGTCACAATTAATGCTTTTCCCTCTTTCCAAAGCTACAGAGTTTCCAGTTTCAGCAACTCCAAAAGCTGCTTGCCCAGATTTCATTTGCTCCAGTGATAACTGAATGGACTCCTAGTGGCAAGAGCCCCAGAAGATAATTTCTTTTTATTTTACTATTTTTGTAGCACTAGAAACCAAACCCAGGGTCTCACACCATCTAGGCCAGCACTCTGCCCCTGAGCCACAACCAGCCTCCATAGGACACTTTTAAATGTTGATTGAGAGTTCTGAACCCCTATCAACTGTTGCCTCTTTATGGTCCCATGTTTAATAATGCAATCCGAAACTATACACACACACAGACAGACACACACACACACACTCACACACACGAAGAGGGGTAGGGAGGCAGAGAGCCTGAATCCTATCTAAAAATACCAAGATATAAGTGTAAGAGACTAGTTCTGTTACTGAATCCTCCGTCACAGGCCTCATACCACAGCTATGTAAGAACAAACCTAAGAGGTATGGCTCCATCTTTAATACAGTGAAGGGGTCAGGGAACAGAGTGCCCACAATGCCTAGGCTCTCCCCTGCACCCCAGGCACAGTGCTACACATATACCTGCCACTTCCATACCTGACACCTTACACCTTTCACTTTTTCACTTCGGAGATTCTGGAGTCATTTATTGACAATGAAAGGGACTGGGCTCCTCAATGTTGCATAAAACCAACCCCACCACCAAATCTCCTTGTGCAGAGACATGAACAGGAACCAACTTTTGTTATGTCAATGCACTGACATTCTAAGGGTGCATGTTAACCAGTTTGTGTATCCTAATTAGCATGGTTCCTTTTAGGCTACTGCTGCAGCTTGTTGGCAAGGTCTCTCAAGGGGTGTCCAAACAAGAAGCTCCATTTTGCTAGCAAAGCATCTAAATTCAAATAAAGCCAAGGGAAGATAGGAGATTTGCTAGAATGTCTCCGTGTAAATGTCTGAAGCAGGGTAGTCACTACTTAGAAAATAAAATAAAAGCAAAATCCACATTATCTTATAAGTGCATTCATAGAAACTTGGAAATATTAGTGGAGGGGGACTTCACTAGTGGACTACTTCTTGTGTTACTTGTTCACACGTACTATATCACCTCCTTTCAGAAAATGAAGCTCAGTGAGTGCAAGCATGGCCTGGAAGCACCCACTCCATCCAGGGCAGGATCCAGACACGCTCACCCTAATCACTTGGAACTTCTGGAAATGGCTACAGACAGGTTGGAAAGAGTTGCTCTTCTTAGAAAGTGACAGTGTCTTCATCAAGTCTCTTCCTTTTCCTTTTCTTCTTTTTTTGGCCTCTCAGCAGATTTCATTATAGTCCATATATTCTGGGTTGCATATCTATGAACTTTAACCAGCTATGGATCAACAATATTTGAGTACAAAAAGCTGTGTCATGGACACATTGTGTTATTAGCTCCTAAACAATATATTATAGTGACTGTATATATACCATTTATGTTTTGTTAGCTATTATAAGTAATCTAAAGATTAAAGTATAGGGGAAGAGTTTGATTCCTAGTACCACAAAAAAGTATAGCACTGCATATATCATATGCAACTAGTATGTTACCTTTTCTAAGTGACTTCAGCATCTGCAGATTTGGGTACAGACATGCTGCATCTTTTGACGATCCTTTAAAATGCACCCCTGTTTCCTTTGCCTTCCCAGAGATTCATTTTCCATCTTTCTCACGTCTATTCTGAAGTTTTCGCTTCCTGTTCCCTCTTCAAAGAAGCCATCCTTTGGTTTATGTTGTTTTTGCAGCTTGTGGGCAAAGTGAAAATTCACCTAGAAAAGATGTTCATGTGAGTCTGTGAGTAATAAGAAAAAGATTCCAAAGAGAAAAGAAGTAACAGTGTAGAGCCAATAGGAAACAGTGTAAAGTGAATGGATCCTTGGAGTGTTCATGGTATATACTTTTTAGAAATGTAAAAACATTATAACATCAATTTAAAACGTGTAAAATTCCCCCCACCCTAATATGAGTACTTCAGTTTTTAAGGATTTTCATTCAAAAGTTGTTCACAGACACATTTTTCATGCAATTATAATCTTAGTACGATGGAATTTGCTTTGGTGGGAATCTTTCTTAGCTCTTTCTCACATTTTTAAGACTCTTTGGGGAAGATGTTTTAGGGTTAGATTTTTATGTCTGCTGACACTGGGCCTCTAGTTTTTGTAGTGTTTCTTGCTGAAAAATATAGACATCAGCGAGTTTTGAAGAAAGCTAGGAAAATAACCTCTGGGCAAGAGCATGAGTTAAACAGGGCTTGCATGTGAAAATATGCATTTTTTTTAATTATAAGGTATTTTTTGAGGCATTGGGAATCATAGGCTTTCAGAGAGCTCTGAGTCCTTAATATTGCAGCCCCTCTGAACTTTGCCACTGCATGGACTGCAGAGGGCATTTACCAAACCCAGGCATGTGAGGAAGCTTTCAGAGCATGTCTCTCCAACCTCCATGAGGTAGACCAGGAATCTGAAACCAAGAGACAATGCAGACTTCTCCACTGTAGGGACCGGGAATGAGAAGGCAGGTTGTAGTATTTGCTTTTCTGTTGCTGTGATAGAATATCATGACCAAAAGTAACTTAGAGAAAAAGAGGCTTTATCTTAGCTTATGATTCCAGAAGGATAAGAGTCCTCATGATGGGGAAGACATGGCAGCAGGAGCAGGAAGCTGGCTGATCACATTTCCATCCACAAACAGGAAGCAGCAAGAGAGCAGGAAGTATGGCAAGGCTATAAACCCCCAAAGCCAGCCCCCAGAGATGTACTTCCTCCAGCAACCTCCTAAAGGTTCCATCATCTCCCCAAACACTGCCGCCTACAGGAGCCAAGTGTTCAAATACATGAGCCTATGAGGGGTCTTTTTCATTCAAATTACCCCACAGGTCTTAGGACTCTGAGTTCAGTGCTCTTCTGCAACATGAGATGAAAGAAGGAGGAAGAATAAGGAGATAGATGGATAGATAGGATCAAGAAAGGGAAGAGGCAGAAGGAAGGGAGGGAGAGAGGGAGAAAGACACAGAGAGAAAGTTATGAGAAGAAAGGTAAAACAATGAAGGAAGATTACAAAAAGAAAAAAAATGACCATAAGACTTCAAGACTTTGCTAATCTTCAGAACAAATTTGAGCCAGGTGTGGTGGCACACACCTTTAGACCTAGAACTCAGGAGGCAGAGGCAGAGGCAGAAGCAAGTGGATCTCTGTGAGTTCAAGGCCAGTCTGGTCTACATAGCAATTTCCAGGCCAGCTGAGGCTACAGGGAGACCCTGCCTCAAAAAGACCCCCCCCACCAAGAGAATGAATTTGAAAATAGAAAGCATAGAGTCTTCAGAGTAAACTAGCCCATTGAAATTTGAAAAATCAAGCTATAAAAGGGTAACAAAATATTTAAACAAACTTTTTTGTCTATTTAAAAATGAAGTTTCTAGAAAAAGGCAAAGAGCCAGGATGATCCAACAAGAGTTGTGAGGGTGAAGGCTCCATGTAGGAATGACTTTTCTGACACTGTCCTCTGTTACAAATAAAAATGTTATATAATCTTATAACCAAGTTATCATTTGTTACAATGTATTCAATCTGCCTTCCTACTTTGCAATCGGTTTGTTCAATTTAGCCTTTAGGAAAACTGTGTAAACAATTTTACTAGGCCTTGGGCTCTCCAAGCTAAACTAAACACAAAACTTTAATCTTAAATATTCCCTACTTTTTCTTCATAACCTTTCTTTGTCTCTGACCTAGAATAGTGTATGTGTGTGTGTGTGTTGTGATAATATCATCACTGAAAGCAGGGGCCTTGGAAACACATTGAAAGCAACAAATTTCCCACAATAAATGTTGCAAACTGACCTGTGGGCTTAGGTTAATAACATCTGTGTATGATTTGTGTGCTGTTCTGAATCAGTAGGGGTCAGAAAAAGCAAACTCATCCCTGACTAAAGATTCTTTAAGACAAAGTACTTTGCCCATATCATGGTTAGTGTGCTATTTAAATAAAGACAAAGTCCTTTGTTTAGGGGAACAGTTCTGAGAGAAATCAGAACAGAGAAGACTGGATCACTCTAGGTTTAAAGGACTCCAAGAGTTAGTCTTTCTTTAATGAGGCACTGTGGCATCGTGGTATCTGCCATAGCTCTACTGTTTGATGTCATTGGATACAGCCTTAGCTTTTCATCTGGATTCGTATTTATTTTCTCCTAATTGCAGCATGCATGACAGATGAACCACCTATAACTGACTAATGTTCCTCAAATCCCTATATTTTTTCATCAAATAACACTAGAGTAAATAGCACACTAGTAACTTTAAAAATCTCAATCCCATATATTTCACAAAAAGAAAAAAAAAATCTGTACAATCCAAAGTCCCACAGCTATGAAGAATGTCACTGTTCTGGAATAACTCAGTTTCCTATATGAGAACCAGCCATTAGGTTCCACGAGGAGGAAGAAAGATGGTAACAGACTCAGAACTCCAGAGACTGGGATTTCTTTCTTGGATGGCAGAAGGGCAGGAAGAACCTCATGATTTGGTACAGAAAAAGGTGACTGATCATTACAGAAGTGATTTCACGTACCTGGTTCACCTCAAGCTAACATCAAAGACTTCACGTATACTCCAGCCACTGATATCACCAGGGCCCAGTTGTAAAGGGCCACATGTCACGCTAGTGTTGTGTATTTGCACTATACAGGAAAACAGACCAGTGATATTAAGAGTAACCATGGTAGTTTCAACACAAAATGGCTGCAAGACAGTAAAATGGAAGGTTAAGCTGAATCCTAACAATATTGGTTGTCTATGTAGCTTAACAAAGCTCTCAAAACTTAGTGCATGATAAATAGTCCCCTCAAAATGGTTGTCTTGAAATTACTTCTATTCATTTTCCACAAATTCTGCCTCTTAAATCAAGGCAGAGCCTGTATCCTCTCTTCTCGAATCTGGTTGGTCTTATAAATTGCCTTGGCCAGTAGAATGAGGCAGAAATAATGAACTATAAAATAAACGATAGTTTCTCCTTCTTGGAAGCCAGACATCATAAAGAACCTTGCTGTAGAGATGCCCACATCAGCCATATGGGAAGCAAGAAGTTGTGTAGAGAACTGAGGCACCACGTCTGTGAGTGAAAAGCCTTCTAGCACCTTCCAGCTCTGTCCAGCTGCCAGCTGAATGAAGCCAGGTGAGTTTCCAGAGCTCAGCTAAGATCAGTTGACCCACACTGTCAGATACAGTAATCATCAGTGTTTGGGGCAACTAAGCTTTCGAGTGGTTTGTTATGTGGCAGTAAATAACTGAAATAGTAGCCTACAGCAGGATCTATTTATTATTTGTTATGATCCTATGGATGTTTTCCTCAAAACCTGACATAAACCTAGAAATACTCTGGAAGAAGTCTCAACTGAGGAATTTCTTCCATTGTACTGGCCTGCGGGCATGTCTGTGTAGACATTTCCCTAACTGCTAATTGATGTAGGAGAGTCTGGCCCACTGTGGGCGATTCCATTCCTAGGCAGGTGGGTCTGGGCCTATAACAAAGAGAGTTAAGGGCTGAAGAGATGGCCTAGCAGTTAAGAGCACCAACTGCTCTTGCAGAGGACCCGGGTTCGATCCCCAGCACATGGCAGCTAAGAACAGTCTATAACTCCAATTCCAGGAGAACTCCAGTTACAGGGGAATCCGAGACCCTCTTCTGACCTCTGAGGCATTGCACGACAAGGGTGCACAAACCTACATGCAGACAGTACATTCATACACATACAAAAATAAATAATAATAAAAAAAGAAAGATAGTGAAGCAAGCTGGAAAAAGCAAGCTAGTAAAGAGTGTTTCTCTTTGGTCTCCGTTTCAGATTCTCCCTTGAGTTTCTGCCATGGCTTCCATCAATGCTGAACTGTAATCTGGAAATGCAACATAAAATAAACTTTTTCTCCCCAAGTTGTTTTTGGTCATTGTGTTTATCGAAGGTACAGAAAATAAGGTAAGACAATATGCTGGGTGTGTAAGACAATAGGTTGGGTGTGTTGTTGTTGATCTGGACCAAGCCTTGCTGATATCACTGGGACTTGCCTGTGGTGCTGAAGACAACTGAGGGCTTGCTTGTCAGGATGACCTTCACTGTGATGGCTCAGTTCTGTCCCACAGGGTCTTTGTCCAGCAGTAGGCTTATTCTCCTGGCAATGGTAGAATTCCAAGAGCTGATGCAGAATGCAGTTTTCAAGACTTCTATTATATCAAGTATGTTCTCCATCCATTGTCCAAATGAGATCACATGAAACTGATGCATGTTTCTCATAAAAAGACAGTATTAAGTACTCCCTTCGGCAGCACATATACTAAAATTGGAATGATACAGAGAAGATTAGCATGGCTCCTGTGCAAGGATGACATGCAAATTCATGAAGCGTTCCATATTTTTAAAAAAGGGACAGTATTAAATAGTACTATTAAGGGTTTTGGGGGGGTCTTTTTTGAGACAGGGTCTCTCTGTAGCCCCAGCTGGCTTGGAACTCACTATGTAGATCAGGCTGGTCTCAATCTCACAGAGATCCGCCTGCCTCTGCCTCTTGAGTGCTGGGATTAAAGGTGTGCATCATCATTCCTGGCTAGTAATATTAAAATTTTGGACCAAGATCTAGAATTAATTTTTAAGAAGGAGTTGAAATTAAGTAAAACAATTAAATGAGCATCTTCTGACTTTTAAACAGGCTTTGAGATTTTTCCGGCCAGTTTACTATTGAAACTAATACTGTTGTTTTATTTCCAATAAAGGATGACTTTCTTCAATTCCTATGATAAAGAAATTTGGGTTCCACTACACCCCACTAAAGGCTGCACTCTATGGCTCTTGTTCTTAAGAGTCTGGTTTTATAGTTTGCTCTCCAAATAGCCAGTCAGTAGTTGGCTTTGAGAGTTCTCTGTGGAAGCCAGGGGCACCTGTCCATGCAAAAGGCAGTCTGCACTAAAAGGAAAGAGAGCTGTGTGCAGGAAAACATTTTGGGTGTTGGCGTAGAAAGTATTTTACTACTTCTGATCCACTGTGACTTCATTTGGGTTTGGCTTTACTTGTTTTCACCTCCTGTGTTACAGGGACTGGCTGCATTTTTACTGGCATTGCCTGTCTGGGAAGCAAATTCATTTCTCACCTTTTGAATTTCAGAGCAGAAGTCTGAGGAGCAAGGAAAGATCCCAGCTAGCAGGCTACTTAGAGTGGTGCGGTGCTGCCCCCTACACTGGTAATCCTATCACTCAGTTGGAAGGTTCTTTGATCAGTCCTCTTTCTCTGCTGTTCCCTCCACTGCCCTCATCTTGGACTCTGTGAAGCCAATATTTTTCTTATTTTATTATTTTTGTTGCTGTTGTTCGGGAACTGAGAGTCAAGAAAACTGTACTGTGGTGTTTGGGTTCCTGGGTGTCTTTCTTTTTTTTTTAATTTTTTTTTAAATTTTTTTTATTTCCATATGTGTATGAATGTATTGTCTGCATGCAAGTCTGTGCACCCGTGACGTGCAATGCCGCGGAGGTCAGAAGAGGGCGTCGGACTCCCCTGGAACTGGAGTTCTCCTGGAATTGGAGTTTCAGACGGCTCTCGGCCGCCATGTGGGTGCTGGGGATCGAACCCGGGTCCTCTGCAAGAGCGGTCAGCGCTCTTAACCGCTAGGCCATCGCTCCAGCCCCGGATGTCTTTCTTTAAGTGGAGTTTTTCTCATCTGGAAACTGTATAGGCTATTCAACATGCTCTGTGCTTTATAAGTCCAGGATGCCAGGATACCATCAGACCCAACTCCGAGGGTCCTAAATAAATGATACCCTCCGTCGGCCAGGAGTGGCCAGCCGCACCCAGAAGCAGTTGGCTGGGAATAGAGTTAACGAACACTCTATCTACTTTACTTATCAGATTTACCTCGATAAAGCTGGAAAAAGAACAGTACATTTTTTGTTATTATGGAATTATTATACTCCATTCCAACGTGGCATTAAAACACAGCAATCTCACCCGAGGTGGGAGTTAGAAGGTTTCGAAACCGCAAGCAAGGTGCTCCTTGCAGAGAGAGCTCCAAGGGACTGTCCTCTCAAGCAAATTCATTTCGGTTGCCAGCCAGGGATAGCTGACAAGAAGTACTATCAAAGGCTAGTCTTCCCAGAACAAAATGGAAACCACGTTCCCACAAGTGTTAGTGTTCTGTTTTGTTTTGTTTGAGAAAAGTGGAAGGAAGTGATGAAGCTGAAAAATGCCACTTGCTTCGACCTAACTTGAGAGGGTCGGTATCTTTCGTTGTCCTTTAAGTGAATTTAACTTTACCCTCTAGCCCAGCATACCCTAAAGGCTTCTTCAGATCTGGCCCCTGCCCTCTTCACTTCAGCCAGCGCTCACCATTTACGGCGCATTTGCGCGGGACCCCTCGCCAGCCTATGCCCTGCCAGTTGGATAGATCTTCCTTCCTGAGAACACCTGCTGTTCCCTGGGGATTGCGGGGGTGGGGCAGTCGTCGTCCCAGAATTTTGGCCTGTCCCTTCTCGGTGGAGAGGAGCCGCCTGTGCTAAAGCGCAGCCTTGGCCACTAACTGGAATCAAGTCAGGCGTAGGCAGGGTTCAGCGGCCTGGAGCAGGGCACGCCCTACCCCTTGCACCTTGTGTGCAGCGGAGCTTCTGTCTGGAGCTTCTAGACAGAAGCTCCGAGAAGCCCCGAGCTAGCCCAGCAGCCTCTAATTCTAGGGAGACGCTTGCCCCCAGTTCTCAGTCCTTGGCGCGGGCAACCGCACAGGGCGCCCCGTCCCCAAGCGCGCAGTCTCCAGGGCCCGGTCCGACTGTGGCCGGCGCGGCTGCTGCAAACCGGTCTGGCTTCCCTGCAGGGCGTGCGGGATGGAGCAGGGGGTGGAGAGAAAAGGGGAAGAGCCTGGGCGGGGCCTGCAGCCTCCGGGAGCCGCGGCAGCCGCGCAGCCGGCTCGCTCCGTGCCTAGCTCGACTCGGGCACGCCGCGCGGGGACCCGAGCCCGGGGGCGCCGCCGCTCCTCCGCCTCCGTGCTCGATCCCGGCGACGCGCAGCCGCCCCAGGGCTGCCGGGTGCTAGCGGCCAGCTCTCCGCGCTGCTGGCGGGGAAGGAAGGGGAAAGCGGGGACACGCACACCGGTCGCGGCGCGCGCGCATTGCACACTCGCAGCCGCGCGTCCCCGCCGAGGCGCGTCCGGGCGGAGTGTGGCCCCGCCGCTGGGCCGCCACCTGCCCGCCCCCGGCCCTGCCCCGCCCGCCTGCAGCCCCGCGCCGGCGCCGCCGCAACATCCCAACAACTTGCCAGCTGTGGCGCAACTGGTCTCGGCCGGCCAGGCTCCCGCACTCTGGCCCAGGGAGGTAAGTTTCCTGCGCGTCCCCGGCAACCCTCGCCAGACCCTCCGGAGCCGCCGCGCTAGGGGTCCAGGACTCCGCTGGGACCTGGCGCTCTCTCCACCCCACCACTTCGCTGTCCGCGCTGTACTTGGGGTGACGTGGAGGGGGCGCCCGTGGCCACCGAAGCAGGACCTCCTCCGTTCCTCTGGGGCCACAGCTACGCGCTTCCAGCGGGCACCCTCCGGCTCGCCACCGGATCCCTCGGGCCTCAGTGACAAGCGGAGATCACTCAGGCTCACTGAGCTAGGAGTCCCCTCCTCTGTTTCTGGGGAACCTGCAGAGTTTGACAGCCGCGGGGGAGGTGTCCCCGGCGCTCTCCCCTGCTACTCCACCGGGGCGAACTTGTTAGGCGCCCCAGGGATGCCCAGAGGGGCTCGCCAGTCGGTGTTCTGGTGGTTTCTGGGTCCGAGGCGCCGGGTGGAACAGGTGCGGAATGGTTCCAGACTAGATGCTGCCGCCGACTTCTGTGGGTCCCCACGGGTAGACTCTCCACCGGCAAATGATGCTTCAACACCTGGGGCGGGGGACTGGGAGTGTGGGGCGTAGGGGAGCGAGAATGCCCGAGCTAGATTTGCCACTCCGGTGCCAGAAGTCACCAGAACGGAAGACAACCAACGTCTGCTATCTCTCATCTATGCAAATGAGCATGTTCTCATTTTTTACCAACCCCCACTGCCCCAAGCTGGCTTGTCTGTGGTGCCCAGCGTGCTGGGGTGGAAACCCGTTCCAGAGAAGTTGTTTGGGGAGGATGGCGATTTTTCTTTTTCATCAAAGCCACTGAAATCAGGTCCCCAAACAAGGACCTATAGTTACTGTGATTCCCTTTAAAGGGAGCATGTAGCTGACCCCAAGTGACATCCCCTGATGCTGTCCCTTAATGACAGTCTCAGTCAGCTAGAGGTCTTGGCTGTGAAAAGAATGGCCCTGAAGGGACGGACAGGGTGAGGAGGACTGAGAACTTGTTACTTTGAAGGAGGTCCCTTGTCAGTTCTGAGCCTAGGCTTCTGCAGCCCCGTTTGCCCCTCTTCCTGAGACTCCCCTCCTGTTCAGAGGAGAAGCAGAAGTGGGTTTTGTTTTTTTTTTTTTGCAGTTGATTGAAGTTGGAGAAAAGTACAAGGTTGATTTTCCTTCGGACTCCAGTGTGATGAAATAAATAGGGCTCTTGGAAGCTTTTGCTAGAGCTTCGCCAGCTGAGAGGACCCCTGGAAGGAACCTTTCCCAGGCAAGCTCAAGGTTGAGTCTCAAGTGTCATATATGGTCTCTGAGTGGAGGGAAACGCTGAATTCCGTGTGAAGTGGTGGAAATCCACGGGGACAGATGAGAAAGGCGATAAGTCTGTGCCCTGTGAGTGCTGTCTTTCCTGGGAAGGAAGTGCTTACAGATACAACCATATTATATTTTTGTCCAAATTAAGAAAACTGGAGGGATCTGCTAATACCTAATATCAGTGTCTTATAATTTTTAAATATTTCCTGCATTCTCATTTTATCTCAACCATGTCTGAGGGAGGCAGAATAAGGATGATTACCACATAGCTACAGAAGATAGGGGCCTCTGAGCCAGGGATTGATCAAAATAACAAGTTGTGTTTTTCTTTCTTTTTCAGTCTTTTTGAGACCCTTGTAGCCCCAGCTGGCCTGGAACTTGATATGTAGACCAGGCTAGCCTTGAACTCACAGAGATCCACCAACCTCTGCCTCTGCCTCCTGAGTTCTGAGATGAAAGGCTTGTGCCACCATGCCCTACTATAACAAGTGGTTGTAATTAGAGTCACGGCCCAGAGCCAGCTCTGTACTTGTATAAGTTTTTTTTTTCTTCTTAATGGCTAGAGTTGCCTTGCATTTGCTGTGGCCTGTACAGTGTCATTATGAATTACCATAACAGATTAGGAGACTCAGGATCAGACAGATAATGGGAGTTTTCTATGCTGGCTATCTTAGTGGAGGTTCCAAGGTGAGACCTTGTTCCATCTCCTGATACTGAGCCTATTGCCTGTGTTTTCTGCCTCACTTATGATCTTGATGAGGTCATTCTGTTCAGCATGCTGGTTGGTGACCTGGGTTCTAGTTCCAACACAACATTTATGCCAGTTCATATCTCTTCCAAGTCTAAAATCTTTTGCATAGGAAACAAAAAGTTCCTGTTAAATTATGCTTCTTTTTCCAGCCATAACATTTTGTGGTGTCTTGCAATGTGTGTATAATTCAGTGGTATTATTTCCATTAGGGAAAGGAAAACTTTTTACTCTTTGTGAACTAAAAGATTTAGCTAATTATTGATTGCAGTTTTAATTTAATTCTCCAAACTCTCACCACATACCACTTAATGGAGGCAAAGGAAATTACAAATGTGCATTAATTTGCTATCTATGCTGTTTAGTATTTCACTTTGACTTGAAAATATTCAGGAAAAATACTCTTAGGTACAAGTTGGTTTAATACTCTAACATAAACTCACCTCTTTTTTTCTTTTAGCTTTTTAGTTTATATGTAATAAATATCCTCCAAACAGCTGTTAAATTCATAGAGATGAATGAAACAATTCATAAGGAAAACATGCTATAAAATACAGCATCTCACATGTAAATTCCCAGCACAGAAAATAACTTACCTATAAGAAGAGAGGTTTGTCTTCTGAAATCCAGTCCAGGAGTCCATGGTTGATCACTGATGTTTCCTGTATTGCTTTTCTGTTTCCTTGTAGACAGAAGACTCGTGTCGTCTATGTGATGCTCAGGTGCCTCTTGCTAGTAAGGTATAGCTGGCTAAAGGGTATGTTCCTGGAAATGGACTTGTGTCATTTTAGGAAAGGGCAGAGGAAATGCAGAAGCCAGTCATTCTTTTTTACTTAATGGTATTGAGAAGAATTTCAGCAGATGCTAATACTGACTTGTGGTTTCAGAGAGGGAAACTAGCAAAACCAACATAGTTTCTGTTCCTTTCAAGAATCCTTCTCTTTCTAGAATGATGACAAAGAATACAATGTGTCTTAAATATTGGAAACAGATCTTGTTTATTTCAGCAGCTGAGGTGTGCTTCCTCTGATAAAGAATTCCAATAGCAATATTAATTTGTTTAGAGCTATACCATTTATGAGTGAGAAAATTGAAATGTCAGGAGGTAAATTGACCATCTCATGGCCACATGGATGCTGACTCAAAGGCTAGAGCTAGGGAGATTAATTTTCAAAGTTGTGCCAGGATTCATACTGAGGACACAATTTTCAGAAATGGTGAAAGTTAACCAAAAGCTTATGTTTGTCAGTAGTTTTTAGGGAGTTAGCCCATTTTTAAATGGTTTAGTATTTATATTTTAAAATTTTCTTGTCTAAGTAAATGTAGTTATGGACAAAAGTGTCCATTTTCATCTATTCACTATCAGTCTCATGACTGAGATACAGCAGCAAATTCATAATTAATACTTTGTTCCAATCAGGACTTGAAGAAAGGGACTTGTTTGGATAGAAACACTAATGTATGCTGGTTTTCTAAGCTTCTTTTCCTGATAAATAGAGGCAGAAGCTAAAGGTGGCCCTGTTACCCAGCCAGTAAAATCATAAATATGCATAGATTTAATTTGCATTTTGCTTGTACTTCTGTTAAATTGTGATTCAAAGCATTTAATATCCCAGAAAAATAATTTTTTTTCTCTGCTTTGAGCCTTCATTATTGTTTTGCTGAAAAACATCAAGTCCTAAATGTATTATTTGTTGCAAAACCATTTTCTCTTTGTATCAAATGTGTTGACTGGAGTTGGAAAGAATCCCTTTAATTCTTTCAAAGCTGCCCAGTTAGAACTGTACGTTATGTAGCTCAGTTGTTCACTTGGGGCCTTATCTCTGGAGCAGGAGGTGTTTCTTCTAAAAGACAGGGAAACTGGCTGGGAGAAAATCTAGCATTTTGTTTTATTTAGGATTTTTTGCTTTTTTTTTTGGTCTTTTTGAGACAGGGTCTCACTGTAGCCCCAGCTGTCCTGGAACTCACTCTGTAGACCAGGCTGGCCTTGAACTCACAAAGCTCTGCCTGCCTCTGCCTCCCGAGAGCTAGGATTAAAGGCGTGCACCACCACGCCCGGCTTTTTTTTGGGGGGGGGGTTATTTAGTTCTTTTTTTAACGAATCAACTTAAGCACATTATTATTATTATTACTATTATTATTATTGGTCTTTTTGAGATAAGGTCTCCCTGTAGCCCCAGCTGGCCTAGAACTTGCTATATAGATCGGGGTGCCCTTGAACTCATAGAAATCTACCTGCCTGTCTCCCAAGTGCTGGGATTAAAGGGATATGCTACCATGCTTGGCTTCCTTAAGCTTATTTTTAATGAAAATTTGAGGAGTTTTATGTCATAAACAGTTGGCTACCACTGATAATAAAATTTATTTAGCCAAGTCTTATATTCTTTTTAATTTTTTCTTTTTTTTATTTTAAGTCGAAATTTAGAGTACACATAGCATCAAAGTAACATAAATGAAACTTGTGATACCAAAAAAGCATTAAAATATAGCAAGACTTTAACATGGAAATTCTATTTTTTTCTCCAGTTTGTATTGCTTCTCTCTCTCTCTCTCTCTCTCTCTCTATATATATATATATATATATATATATATACACACACACACATATATATTACATATATAAATATATACATACATACACATATCACCTGAGTTGGAGGATTTTCTTTCTTTCTTTCTTTCTTTCTTTCTTTCTTTCTTTTCTTTCAAAAATATATTTTAAAAAAAAAAAAAAGATGTCATGTTTTCCCCCAAGGAAATGCTTGAAGCTTCCTCCTTGGCCAAACCCAAACAACCATCAAATCCTGCCCTCGTGCTCACACTGGGGTTCCCTTCGCCATGGTCACCAAATGAGGTCCAGCAGCATGTGTCTTGTTTGATCTCCTGCACTGCCTCTATTGACAGCAGCCTGTAGTCATCCAACAATGGCAGTCTACACTCTGAAGAGGCTGAAATCCCCAGTAGCTCTCAGTCACAAGCTGGAAGTCTCAGTAGTCCCATCTGTCAGCCAAGTCTATATTAAAAGTAAAAAAAAAAAAAAAAAAGAATAGCCTTATTTTTGTACAATTTATTCTCAATTTTATCTTCATGTGCATAGCTTCATCTGAAAAGGTGATGACCTCACAAGAAAACACATGAATTCTCTCCAAATTGGGTTACTCTTGGATGATTTGGGACACAGCCACTGGGACACAACTGCTTGTTCCATTAACTAGCAGTCTTGGTGTCATCACTATGTAAAATCCACTGTGAATGCACAGCCACATGAAGTGTGTGTTCCCTTGTAGCTTGTCTTCCATATTGTTTGTGGAACTGAGTAAGCAGTATATAAGCAATATGTTTGGGGGAGTTTACATGATGGGTAAGTTCTTGAGACTCCCTTTCTCAAATATTTATATTGTTCTTTTTCAGACAGGGTCTTCCTGTAGCCCCAGCTGGCCTAGAACTCACTATGTAGATCAGGTTGGCCTTGAATTCATAGAGATCCACCTGCCTCTGCCTCCGATGTGCTTGGATTAAAGACATGTACCACTATACCCAGACTTTTCTCAAATATTTAAAAAAACTATTCTATTTATTTTATTTTATTTTACTTCATTTATTGGTCTTTTTGAGACAGGGTCTCCCTCTAGCCCAGGTGCCTGGAACTCAGAGATTCTCCTGGCTCTGCCTCCTGAGTGCTGGGCTTAAAGATGTACACCATCACACTCAGCTCTTGTTTGTTTGTTTATTCATTTATGTTATTTTTCTTTTTTTTCTTTTATACATATGGGTGTATTGCCTGCATATGTGTAAGTGCACCTGTGTCATAGAGTGCCAGTGGAGGTCAGAAGAGAACATTGGATCCCCTGGAACTGGAGTTATGGATGGTTGTTAGCTACCATGTGGGTGCTGGGAACTGAATCCACGTCCTCTGTAAGAGCAGCCAGTGCTCTTAACTGCTGAGCCATCTCTCCAGCCTGACCTTCTCAAATATTTTTTAAAGATCATTTATAAAATTGAATGAAATAGAAAGCACTAGGTGTTTAGTTTCTTCCATGTTTCATGGAGAGTCGGGCACATATTCTAATTACAAGTGCTGGACGCCTGGAGATTATAATTACTTTGACTTAAAACTAAAATTTGGAGATGGGACTCTAGAAAGTTCATATATTTTGCAAGAAAAAGAAGGTGGTATTTAAGTCTACATCCAGTAATGCTGATCAAGGAGTTCTAAGAGGAGGATGAAGACGTAGCTGGGCATGAGACTGTTTCTTTGCTTCATAGATATACTAGCACAAGAACTCAGTGGATTGTATGTGCTTCATGGTAGGTTCTGAATGTTTCATTCACTTTTTTATGCTTTTATGGATGTTTTGTATATTTCAGACATCATTTCTCAGTTCAGTTTAGACATCTTCCCCCCTCCCTTCCCCCCATCCCACCCCAGATCATGCATTCTGCCATAACTGTCCTGCATCTTTTTCTGTCTTTTTCTTTATATGTTTAGGAATTCACATTTTCCTCCTTCAATTTTATATTTCTCTAAAATACGAATACATACTTTCCACCCATATACAGTGATTACAGAGTCTGAAAGTAAGTGGTGGGCAGATTCTAGAGCACATTAAGAGATTTACATTATAACAACATAGTTGCTTTCAGATAAACAGAACTGTAACAATAATGTTGTTCAGGTTGCCTTTCATCTGGGGATTTGGTGTTAGCATCCACAAATGAGAGAAACCATTCACCACTTGTTTTTCTGGGACTGTGTTACTTCACCTAGCATAATGGCTTCAAGTTCCATCCATTTACCTGTAAAGTTCATGATGTCATCTTTCTTTACCACTGAATAGTACTCCATTGTGTAGATGTACCACATTTTTATCATCCACTCATCTATTGAGGGGCATTTGGGTTGGTTCCAGCTCTTCGCTGTTGTGAAGAGAGCTGCATAAGCAATAATGTGCATGTATCTTTGAGGAAGGATGAGTCTTAGAGATCATCTTGCTCCGATATGACTGGCTAAGATCAAGAAAACAAAAGACACCAAATGCTGGAGAGGTTACAGGGAAAGGAGAACACTCATCCACTGCTGGTGGGAGGGTAAACTTGTACAACCACTGTGGAAAGTAGTGTGGAGAACCCTTAGAAGACTCAGAATGAGCTTCCACCTGACCCAGCCACACCACTCCAGGGTAGATACACATTTTCTTTTTAAAACTATGCCCACCATCATGACAACCTGACCATAGCATTTGGTAATAAAGAGTAATGAAGAAAGAAAACCAAAACAGCAACAAAAACTGAAAAGGAATGCTGTGTCCTTCCTGAGGGAGTGGGAGGCATTTTGTAGGTGTTTAGAGAATATTTGCCAGGGCAAAAGGGGAGGCATCATGTTTTCTTTACCTTTGTTTCCTCAGAACTTAGTGCTATGGCAAATGACGAGAATTAGCAATTTATACATACAAATTAATGTTCAAAATTTTGGGATGTTAATTATTTCAATGATTCTATTATTTTCTGAGCCATTTTTAGAAATATTAACCAGACTGGTAGGCAGTAGTCTCAATACTTTACAGTCCATTTTCCTCTTAAATAGTATTTATTCAGTAGACTCCAGTTCTCTATGAGGTTTTATTTTCTTTAAACCTTTTAAAAATTAACATATTTAGGAATAATATTTAGTTATTTTCCTTCTCCTTTTTTTGTCTTTTTTTTTTTTTTTTTTTTTTTTATTTTGTTTTTTTTTTGAGATAGGGTCTTCCTATCGCCCCAGCTAGCCTGGAACTCACTCTGTAGACTAGGCTGTCCTTGAACTAACAGAGATCTGCCTGCTTCTGCCTCCTGAGTGCTAGGATTAAAGGTGTGTGCCACCATGCCCTGCTTAAAGACAGTTCTTAGCTGCCATGTGGATGCTGGGAATTGAACCCGGGTACTCTGCAAGAGCAGTTGGTGTTCTTAACCGCTGAGCCATCTCTCCAGCCCCAAGTTATTTTCCTTCTTTAGCAAGAAGAATAGTCTAGATAAAAATTTATTCATGGGGTTTGGGAGGGAGATTGGGCTCAGTCAATAAAGTGTTTGGCATACAAGCATGAGGACCTGAGTTCAATCCCCATCACTCACATGATGAGCCGGGGTGGCTGTGTGTGCTTGTGATCGCAGTGCTAGAGCCGTGGGGACATGCAGATCCCATAGTCAGCCTAGCCGAATGGCAAGCCCTAGGAATTAGTGAAAGACCTTGTCTCAAAATACAAATTGGGCAGCTCCTGAGACCAATACCTAAAGTTGACCTCTTGCTACAACATACATGTACACACACATTCACCTGCACACATGAACATGGACACACAATTGCTCTATTTTTCTTTAAAGCTGATAAACATATATATGTGTGTGTGTGTATATATGTGTGTATGTATGTATGGGTTTTATTTTTTTCAGAATACCTGACAAACATTTTTTTTGTCTTTTTGAGACAGGGTCTCCCTTTAGTCCTAGCTGTCCTAGAACTCACTCTGTAGACCAGGCTGGCCTTGAATTCACAGAGATCCTCCTGCCTTTGCCTTCCAAGTGCTGGGATTAAAGGCATGTGCCACCACACCCAGTGATAAACATACTTTTAAAGAATCAGAATGGCCTACTGAGTTTGGCTCAGGACATACATATGAGAGTGGACTTGAAGTTTCTCTCAGTTAATCAGCTGAGCAATCATCTAACTTAAAGGACCTGTCTTGTAGGTCTTGTACACTTGTCCAAATGGACATTTATACAGTTGTTTTTATGTTACCCATTACCAAACTCACACTTGACCCAAGGTCTGGATTGTTAACTCACTTAGGGACACACCCCTGGAGTATCTATAAGGGCGTTTACAGATGTTTGAGGAAGCAGGGACACCCCGATGTGGGTGACTCCATCACATGAAGGAAAGAGCTGACATGCCTTACTCACGAGGGTGGATTATACTCACAACAACTTTGAGCTGTCTGTCTGTCTGTGATAGGGTCTCACTATGCAGCAATGATTGGCCTTGAACTCACAAAGATCTGCCTGGCTCTTCCTCCCCAGTACTGGGATTAAAGGTGTGCGCCACCACGTTCAGTCCCTAAAGTCACTATCATCAGATATTTTGTCACAGCAACAAAAAGGCAACTAATAACACACACACACAAAATAGTAGAACAAGGAAAAGAAATTATTAAGCACAAACCCAAACATGCTAAAATGCTTAAAAGGGGCTCTAAGTCTACTTAAATGACAAACGTGGATAACTGAACTGAGACACTTTTGGATAATATATAAGGCTTTGACACCATATAAAATTCCTCACTCAGCTTGTTTTTTCTATAAATATTAGATATATGGATAATCTGTTACTACAAAAGAAAGCAGGGCAGTGTTTGGTCTTTGGACCTGTATCAGAATCATCTAAGAACTTGTTAAAGATGCAGATTCTGTGTCAGGCATGGTGGTGCATGCCTTTAATCCCAGGGCTCGGGAGGCAGAGGTAGGCAGGTCTCTGTGAGATGGAGGCCACAGAGACTTCAAGTGGGCTGGGACTAGGGGGGAACATGAGCAAGAACAGAATAACAACAACAAAAATGCAGATTCTTCTGGGTATGGATGTGGGTCCACACAGCGCTAACAGGCCTCCGCTCAGTGTTGGCAGTAAACGTTACACCTGTTTCTTGAAGCACCCTGCCAGAGTGTTCTAAATTCCCAAGTGAGTCCCTTGGCATGGAGAGCATGCTGTTTTTCTACTCATCAGAAATACCAGGGAACATTGAAAAATCCTTCTCTGCTGGTCTTAGCTTTTCTCGCAACCTCGTAGATGAGAGATTTTGTGTGTGTGTGTGTGTGTGTGTGTGTGTGTGTGTGTGTGTTAACCATTTCTCTTTTTTTCCTTTTTTTGAATTGAATTTTTTTGCATTTCTTACAATACGTCTTGATCGTATTTAGACCCCTCCCCTAGCTGCACCCTCTTATACCCCCCGACCCCACCAGGTTTCATGCATTCTGTCATATACTGAGTCAGGTTTGTGTCTTCAAATGTCGTGCAATATGAGTTCATCCATTGAGTCCATTTCTTTTCTTTTTAGAATTTTAATTTTTTGTTCTAAGATATAATTATATATTTTTAGATTGAGGATTATAGCAGTTCAGTTTAGTTATTATACTTCTATTTCTTTTTTATTGTTATTCCCTTTAATTTTATATTACTTCAAAATACGCATATATACATTGGACATATATACCAAAATGAAAGAGTCTGAAAATCCAAAACACATTTGTGATTCATATTTTAACAGTAATTTTGCATGCAGGCACAAAGAAATATAATTTTACATTCCCATGTTACATAGCAAGTTAATGTATGGTTTAATGTACTTTCAAAGAAGGGATTGATTCTTTCTCATAAATCTTAGAACTTGGGAATATAGACACATAAACTTCAAGTTATATCTATAGTAGCATCAGGTTTGACTTACGTATAAGGATTTGGTACTAGGATCCACAAATGAGGGACACCATTCATTGTTTTTCTGGGACTGTGTTACTTCACTTAACATAATAGCTTCTAGTTCCATCCATTTACCTGCAAAGTTCATGATGTTGTCTTTCATGTGTGTGCGTGTGTGTGTGTGTGTGTGTAAATTATTAAATTAGAAGGTATTTTTCTTAATTTTTATTGAACTTTTGCTCATTTCATACA
>VZQC01014081.1:620876-667539 GCA_009823505.1 Rhizomys pruinosus
TTTTTTTTTCATTTTTAGCTATAAGTGATAATCCATGAGTACAAGCATCCTTCATGCAAAACCTATCTGCAGGCTGTTGTGCCCAAACACCTACAGCCCCACCATCCAGTGGGGGGTGACAGGTTGTTTGTTCAATCAAGTTGATCAAATGAGTGTCCAGACTACATTGCTGTAGTTTCACCATTCACCCCAATCGCAGCCCTTACATTCTACCACGCCCCCTCTTCCGCAGGTTGTTCCCTAGGCTTAGAAAAGGGGCACAGGTGGATGAGAGGTAAAACAGTCCACTCTCTCTGGAGCTGTTGACTTGGACTCTGGTCAATTCTGGCTGTTTCCTTTCATGGGCTGACAGTTTGTCCAGGAATAACCTTTCGATCCTGCTGCCCTGGCGCGTTATGGCGTCTCCCCTCTTAATGTACTTTTTTAAATAGTAGCATCAGGTATTATATTTACTTAAAAAGAAAAAAATACTCAGTTTGCCTTAACAAATAAGAATTTGGTGCTAGGATCCAGCATTACTAGTGATGTTGAACACTTTTAAAGATGTTTCTCAGCCATTTTTACTTCATCTGTGAAGTCTTTGTTCAGCTCTTTACTCCATCTTTTGATTAGATCACAGATTTTTAAAAAGCATGGCTCAAAGTCTATGCTCTCTTCTTTCACATAAGGGAAACAAGTTATGACAGGTGAAGAGAAGCTCTGCCAGTTGTGTGTGTGGTAGTGGGGGGTGTTCATTACTTATTTTTGTTGCTGTGAGAACAAGTTTAGTCTTGTGACTAGATTGAGTAGCTAGGCCTTCAGGTTTTATATATATATATATATATATTATTGATGGTCTCTGACCCTACCAAGTGATGGATAATCCCAGGATTAGGTGGAGTGGAGGAGTAAGTGATTTTCTTTTTTCTCCCTCCTCTTCTTCCTCTCCTTTCCCATTCCCTCTCCCCTCTCTCAGTGTACATACATGTCTTTTTTTGAGAGAGAGAGAGAGAGAGAGAGAGAGAGAGAGAGAGAGAGAGACGAGAGAGAGAATCTTATTATGTAGCTCACACTGAGCTTTGTGTGCTGGGATTATAAGCAAGTATCACCATGCCCGGCTTAAAGTCAAGGTTTTTCTGACAATTTTCAGAATATTTGAAGCCAACTCAATATTCTGTATATTGATGAACCTTTTGGGTAAGGCTATGCTGGGTGCTATGAGATATTCCAAAACATATAAACATGGTCTTGGCTTTCCAGAAAACTAACTGCTGGGGCTAACTCTAAACAGTTCTCAAGTTCTGTTTCTTTTATTGTTCCCACATATCTACAAGTAACACCACAGCATTCTTGCTGATAGAAGAGGAAAAGGCAACTGGTTCAGTTAACATATTTGCCCATCAGCACAGAGCCAGTAAGGGATGACAGCTCAAGTTATTGCTGTGGCTTTTCTGACGTAAAAGTCTATGCTCTCTCTCTCAAAAACAAAAACAAAAAAGTCTATGCTCTCTCTATTCCCTGTCATAACTTAACCTTAGGATGGAGGTTTGGACTAAGGATTTTTTTAAAAAAAGAAATCATGGGGCTGGAGAGATGGCTCAGCAGTTAAGAGCACCGACTGCTCTTGCAGAGGACCCGGGTTCAATTCCCAGCACCCACATGGCAGCTAAGAACCATCTTTAACTCCAGTTCCAGGAGAATCCGATGCCCTCTCTGACCTCCACGGCATTGCACGACATGGGTGTACAAACCTACATGCTGACAGTACACTCAAACACATAAAAAAAGTTAAAAAGAAAAAGACATCATAAGTAATCTTTCCATCCTAGATCTTCTCTGTCTGAACTCTAGATTGCATAACTGGAATTGCACTCAGATAACCCCTGGGTACCTCTAATTCTACATGTCCAAGATAGAAATTGATCTCTTTTCTCCATACTTGACACATGTGCAGGCTTCCCAGGTGTTAATGGACTAAGCCACCAAATAGCAGAAGCAGGAACCAGGGAGCCTTCCTGGGCTGCATCCTCTCTACCCACCTCATCTAAACTGCCTCTTTCTATTGTGGGAGTATTCCCACATTCATCTGCATTGTGTCCTTTCTGTGGTTCCTTCCTGCTGAGCTTCTTACCTTTTTGGTGGCCTCTGTACCCACTATGGTTTCCTGCTGGGCATTACCCATGCTGTGACTATGCTGGATAGGATCAGAGCAGACCCAATACTCTGCTGCTGGATTTTGTCTCCTGTGTCCACCTGACCCCTCATGGAAGCTGGTTCTGACTGCCACGGCTCTCCATGCTGCTGGCCTTTGGCATTTTTGCTTGACCTGAGGACTTATTCTTCTGAATAACATCCAACTTGATGTTTTTGTAGACAGAGTCACATTCATGAGTCAGCTGCTCTTACAGGTAGAAGAGGAAAATTCCAGTGTAACTTTGGGGACTCACCTAACCTCCCTCAAAACACCAAGTTTTTAGGGTGCTCTGGAGCACGCAGAAGTATGATCACTCATTTTTTCAAGAAACCGAAGAGGGTGGCCACCTGCTAGAGATGGACAGTTGGACAGTCCAGTCCAACTTCAGCACCACATTTGTGGCCAATGTATCAGATACATTTTCTGACCATGGACTCAGAGTAAAGCTTAACCCTTCAAAAGGTGCTGTCTCTGATCTGTGATTCATCCTGGCAGCTGTGGGGGAAAGGCCCAGGTTATTTTGCAAAATAACCTCAGGGTGTATTTGAGGGTGTTTCAGGAGAGAATAAACTAAAAAGGGAAGAGCCAGCCTGAATGTGGGTGACACTAGAGCATAGTCTGGGGTCTCAGACTGAACAAAAAGGAGAAAAGGAGAAGGCAAGCTGAGCAGCAGCATCTGTCTGTTTCCTGACTGTGCACACAACATGACAGCTGCCTCGAGATCCCACTGCTCTGCCTTTCCACCATGAGGGCTGTTCCCTCAAACTCTAAGTCCAAATGAACTCTTTCTTTACGTTGCTTTTGTCAGGTATTTTGGTCACAGCAACAAAATAAGTAATGAATACCCCCCCATGCTACACACACACACACACACACACACACACCTGGCAGAGCTTCCTTTCACCTATTCCAACTGGTTTCCATTATGTACAAAGAAGAGAGCAGGACTTCAAACCATGCTTTTTAAAAATCTTCCCCACTGGGCATGGTGGCACACCCCTTTAATCCCACGCACTTGGGAGGCAGAGGCATAGGGGATCTTGCTGTTCAAGGCAGCCTGTCTACAGAGGACGAGTTCCATGAAGCTGGCTATCAGGGAGACCCTAAAAAAAAAAAAAAAAAAAAAAAAAAGTCCAATGTCTCCTGTAAATCTCAAGGCAATTTTTTAACAGTGAGACCCTATAAAATTTTTTCAAGTTACATACTTCTTAAATGCAGTGGCGCTAAACATTCTCATTCCAAAAGAGAGAATGGGGCATAGCAGGGAATTATCAGACCAAAGCAGAACTGAAAACCAGCTGGGCAAATACCAAATCTTGTAGCTCCATGTCCGGCATTGGGGCTCGTGATAATATCATCAGTGTTCCAGTAGCTTTGGAAGGCCCCACGCCCCTCCGGTTTTGCTGCATGTAGCACACATAGCCCCTCTCTCGAGCTAGCTCCAGACTGTGCCTCCAGCTTTCCTTGGTGAAGAGTATATTCCTAACAGAGGCCCACCAGTCTGTCCTGCACTACTTGCAGTTCCATCGTCCTGAGCACCAGGTAGCTCCCAACCCTCTCAGTAGCCTCATGTGGCTCCCTCAGGAGTGTTCCTCAAATTGACTTGTGTCAGAGTACTTGTAAGGCTGCTTTAGAAGGAGGCCTTCACATACCCTTCTGAGACAGGGCTTCCTGTCTGCTCTATGGAAGGGTTCAGTGATGTGTGCTGAGCTCACTCAGTGCCCCCACCAAACCATAAGCATCAAGAGAGTAGACTCCTCACTTTGAGCTGTTTGCACAATGTGCTTGGCAGTTAGCATAGTGCCAGCATATATAAAACTTGGGTTGAAAAATAATTTGAGAAGTGCCATTACTTCTTAAAAAATAATCCTTTTTGTGAATTTCCATGTGTGGCAGGAAGAGATGGAGAAGTCCTTGTGGGAACTCTTTCAGAAGGGCATTAATCCCATTAACTACTCATGACCTAATCACCTTCCAAAGAATACATTGTCTAAAACCTTCAAATTAAGTGTTAGATTTTGACATAAATGGGGGGGGGGACACAGGCTTTCAGTATGTTGTATAGCCTAGTCAGTTCCCTGAAACACATTCTATGTTGAGTCCTACTATATAGAGAAATACATAAAATATATATATATTGTTGAATGGCTTCATGAAACAGTACTTCCACACTATATGAGTGTACTTTGTTACTTTTTGGTATGCTCCCTCCCACCTCTAACCTCTAACCAGCACTGGCCAGGATTCATCAGATTGATTTTACTCCCATTACAGGGCTCTGTGGTTTAGAAAGCCAGAGTCTAATCTGTTGTCACCTCTCCTGCTGCCTGTGGATTGTATTTCACCTCCAGAACACTTTACATTCCTGTGGTTCCAGAGGGTTGAGAGTTAATGACCACATGAAGGTTCTCTCCATAATGATTTAATTTCTGTCAGGAAGACATGGGACGTAGACAGTAGAGTCCCACTGGAACATGGGCTTGGAGGAAAGTGGTTCATAAGCCACCTTGCCTGTTACAGAGGATGCATAAGCTTCAGTGATGAACTAATCTTTAACTGAATATATTTTTTTTCGCATACTATTTACCCTAAAGTTTGTATTTCAGTATTTTAGCAAGGACCTAAATACTGTGAAAAGGGAAAAAAGCCTCACTTAAAAGCATGTCAAAGGGACTGGAGAGATAGCCAGTAGTTCAGGGCACTGGCTGCTCTTTCAGAGGACCAGGGTTTGGTTTCCAGCACCATATGGCAGTTAACAACAGTCCATAACTCCAGTTCCAGGGGATCCAACGCCCTCTTCTGGCTTCCGTAGGCATCGTACAACACATGTGCACTTACATCCATGCACATACAATAAAAGTAAATTTAAAAGATTATTTTAAATGTCAAGAAAAATGAGATTTTCTTTTCCTCTGCCTGAACTTCAATGATTTATTGAGTCTGCCCATTTTAATTGGCCACATAAGCACAAATTGAAAGGGGATCAATCAGGAAGGCCATGGTTGCACGGACACTCTGGACAGGCTGCTTAACATCTGGAATACATTTCCCTTCTGCAGAGGGTTTGTATGTGCCTAAAAGTACTAACATTGATTATGGTGATTTTTCAAACAGAGAATGTCCCCAAAGTTGTCACATCTTTCTTCTAGTTCTGAGACAGAGTCTTGTTTTATTTAGGATCTGTTCAGGAGTGCAACTCTGAACTCACACTCTCTTTGTGCCTCCCTAATTGGTCCCATTTTGTTATTTTCAGGAAAATTTCTCTGATTTTACTCATTTATTTTAAGAGACTTCTATCTCCATGCCTTTTAAAAATGAACCTGTGTGTTCATTAGCTTTCTTGTAACAGAATGCTTATAGAAACAACTTAAAGGAGGAAAGATTTATTTTGTCTCAAGGTTCCAGGCAGGGGATCATGGCACCTGGAGTGGGTCTATGGCGAAGGACATCTGGAGTGACAGTGACTCAAGTGACCCATCCAGGAAGCAGAGAAGGCTGGATTCGAACCGTAGTTGGGCTGTGTCTCCCAAAGGCCTGCACTAGTATCCTATATTAGCACACCAGAGCCCATGCCAAAGGTTCCACATCTTGCCAAAACAGTGCCATCAGCTACAGACATGAGCCTATGGGGAGCATTTCAGACACAGACTTTACAGTCCCATTACTCATTGTTTCCTATGCTACTGAGACTCTGTTGTGATCTGGGAGACCAGGTAATTACCCTGTGTTTTTCCAAAAGACTCATACTATTCCTTGAAATTGGTTTTTTCTTTTTATAAATTTATTTTTATTTGTGTGTGTGTGTGTGTGTGTGTGTGTGTGTGTCAAAGTGTGTGTGCATGCCTGTGGAGGCAAGAAGGTGGTGCCGGATCCCCTGGAGCTGGAGTTAACATGTGGTTGTGAGCTGCCCAGTGTGAGTGCTGGGAAGTGAACTGAGGTCCTCTGGACACTGCTGAGCCATCTCTACCCCCCTGAAATTGTTTTTGTTTTTATTTTTATTTTTTAAGAGGAAAATAGGGAAGGAGTTTTTTTAGAGAGGGCCTCATGTTCCATTGGCTGAGCCAGAAGCTTTGATCCTTTGCTCTGCAGTTAGCTGACCAACAAAAAGTACATTTTTCCTTATGTTCAGATGCACAAAGTTCTACCTTTTAAAGCTGAGAGGGACATAATTTTCTTTTTATTTCTATTAAATAGTTAGAATCTGTTTGCCATTTTATCTGGTTTAGAGAAAAATTTGTAGACCTTTTCATTTCACTTAATCGTAATGGTAAAAATTGGTATTTTGGGGACAGTTGCATTTTCAATTTTTATGTCTTTAGAGTTACAGGTTACCAAGTGTCTTCCTCTTTCTCCTGGAGAAACTGCAGAGCAGTTCTATAAATCTTCCTGATTTTGTCCTCCATCAGCAAACCTTCAATAAAACAAGGAAAGTGATGTAAAGTAGACTTTGCTTTGGCCTAGGAATTCATTATATTATATTGAAGAGAAACAATCGAGTCATCGCTTTGGCGAGCTATTTTTAAATAGTGCCCTTTACTGTTTTCCCCAAGATGTACAGTTCAGACGGAGTAGTGAAGATGATGGAAAACTGAGCAAATGGGAGTTCTGCCTGTCCTGCTAAGAGAGAAGCATGCCTTTGTTTATGTTTGCTTATAGAAAGCAAAATAGAAAGCTAGCTTGTGAGATCCGTGTACAGTTGGGCTTCATTATTGTGTTTAGCAGTTTCTCGACGGCTTCCTCTCCTGCTGGCAGTTTATAATGTAAGCATGATGCATCATTTCCTTTTGTACAAACTGTATACGAGGAATAGTCATTTCTGCATATGTCAAGACTTCTGGAAGCAGTTTGGAATTGAGCGTTAAGTATCCTCCACACGTGCCCAGCAGCTTTAGATGATCAACACTCCTGCAAGTTGTCTCTCTCTCTGTTTCATTAGTCTGCCTCCTTCACCAAAATGCCAGCTTCCACTTTATCTCTTTCACTCCTAAATCTCCAGAGTGTCCAGCACAGAAATGGCCTGAAATTCACATTTGTTAAATTTACTCATTTGTAAGCTATTACTTTTTAGATGTTCTAGTTCTCCCTACCCTTTAAATTTTTTGACAGTCTGGCTTCCAGCCTGATCACTCCTTCAAGTCCCTGTCCCAATAAGTTGTCTTGTGTTTTGCTGGATTTTAGCCTTTTTGCCATCTCTTGATATTTTGGGGCCTGCAAGTATTTGGAATAATTCCCTAACCTCGTGTCTTGCTCTATTTCAGAGACTCATCCACTCCTGAGACCCCTGAGTCTTATCTCTGTGAGGAATCTATGCTTACACAATCACCTTTTGAGAAACTCAGCCTTCCTCCCTCCCCAGTTTCTGAGTTTTCATCCTTTTCGCTCTGCTCACCTCAGCGTTGCGCGGCCACTGATTTCAGAGTCTCCCCCTTCTTCTTTCTCTTTCCCCAACTAATGCCTTTTGCCTGGACTGCAGCAGCCTCCCAACCAGCTTCCATACCTCCCTCTCTTCCTTTGTTCAGTGGTAAACCTGCTCCCAGAGGTTTAATTTTGTCACCATGTCCCCCAAATCCTTACCTGCTTTGGTTTATGCCGTAGTCTGGCTCTTCATGACTAGTAGTCATCCAGCCTATCGTTAATGCCATGGTTGCAGTGTTAGAGCTGTGACAGATGTTACCAGGTTTATAAGCTCTTCCAATACACCACACATAATATATAAGGTATGAAACTATAGAGCTTAGTGTTCTACAGCTGTATAATATGGTGATGCAGGTTGGGGATGAGTAGAAGGAGATTTGGCATGGTGTGTTGGAGTCCCACCGTGGATACCTTATTAGCTGTATGAGAGGTTCAAACTTTTCCTCTGAAGACAATAAGGTAACAATTAGAAGAGTTTTGTGGAGAAGTGATGAGCTTATATTTTAAACCAATCTTTTGGGCTGTATAGTTTGAAAGGTGGATTTGAAAGGAAAAACCGGGCCTGGAGAAATAGCTCAGTGGTTAAGAGTACTGACTGTTCTTGCAGAGGACCTTGGTTCGATTCCCAGCACCCATGTGGCAGCTAACAACCATCTGCAACTCCAGTTCCAGGGGATCCAACACCTTCTTTTGACCTCCATGGGCATTGCACAAAACAAGTGCACTAACACACATGCAGAAAATACGCTCATACACATAAAATAAAAGTAATAAATAAAATATTTTTTTAAAGAAGGAATACCTGGGGACAGAGAGGCTGATTACAGTGAAGGCAATAAGGACAGGGAAAATGAGCAGACTCAAGGAATGACTTGAGTTAATACAGGAAGGAGAGGCGTGTACAGAAGAGAATAGCTGAAATCAGTGGACTTGGAGGTGGGAAGAGTTTTAGTACCTGGTGACCAACTTAGACTTAAGTGTTGAGAGAACATTAGGAGTAAAAGAAAGTGATTCCCTGGCCTTTGGCTGAGTGCTTAACCAAGAGAGAATATGGGGAAGAGACACTATGTTCATGGTGGCAGAGGCTGTGGTCAGACCAGTTGTGAGCATCCATTTGAGATGCCCAGGAAATGACTAGGTAGGTGTGGCTGTAGAGAGCGATCCAGTGGCTGTGCCCAGGTAACAGCTCTGGGCAGTCATCCAAACCATGGGAACAGATGCAGTTGAGGCAACTGTGGGATCTCCAGGTGGAGTCTTGAAGGAAGTTAAGGTATGTTTAAATTCAGAAGTGGTGGAGCCATGGTGTTAAGAATACTTGTAAATTGTTAAAGCTACATAATTCACAAAACTTCTCTGAAAATGGTGAGGAACAGAACATACTGTCTGTCCCCTGATTTTTATTTGCAATTTAATTTTGCCAGACACTGGCTCAGACTCTTTTACTTACTGAACTGCTGGGTTTTCTTCTCTGAGGAAATAGCATCTGATTTTCATGACACTGCATGCATCCAGTTCTAGAGGGCGCCTGGGACCCCCATTGCTCCCGATACTGCTTCTCCAGAAGCAGTTTCTCAGACACACTTTCTCTTTGGCATTGTTCTGTGACTTTCGCAGCTTTCCCTGGAGGCTAGCTTGTCATAGCTTCTCAGCTTATCTCTCCAAACAGACTCAAGTCCTGACAGCAGGGTCCACATCTTTTCCTGCTCTGTGTTCCCGCCCAACCTAACGGCTCCTGTGTCTTCTACACCCCAGCTGCTGCTACTACATTTTTTTTGGGGGGGGGGGTGATTTTGATTCTCCTTGAGAAGAACAAAGAAAAAAAGAAAGCAACTCTAAGTTCTGTAGGGTTTATATCAGTTGATATACCTTGAACTAAATTGAAAATGCTTCAAAACGTTTGCAGCTGACTGCTCTATTTCTCACTTAAAATACAAAGAAAAAGAAAAAAAAAGGAAAAGAAAGAAATTGAAGTACTGAGGAAGTCCACAGGCTAGTGTGCAATGTTTTGGATTTGCCATTGTTACTTTATTTTTTTATATATATATTTTAAATTTATTTATTTATTATTTATTTATTTATTTCTGTGTATGAATGTACTGTCTGCATGCAGGTTTGTGCACCTGTGTCGTGCAATGCCGCGGAGGTCAGAAGAGGGTCTCAGATTCCCCTGGAACTGGAGTTCTGGAATTGGAGTTACAGATGGTTCTTAGCCACCAACCATGTGGGTGCTGGGGATCGAACCCGGGTCCTCTGCAAGAGCAGTTGGTGCTCCTAACCGCTAGGCCATCTCTCCAGCCCCACTGCCATTGTTACTTTAAATTCAGGAGGAGGACAATGTCTTTTGACAGCCTCTCTCTACCTATTATAGCTTGTTGCAAATGTATTTTGTCCCTTCGTTTCCTTAGAGCAAACTTCCTGTGTTTCTAAATGACGCTTTGCATACATTTACCCAAGACGAATTTGAATGCAGAGAGAGCTGTAGTCAGGCAGGGATACTGACTCATCCCTGCCCTTGTTGACACTTCCATGACCTCTGCTGAAGTGGCTTGATCTCTTTTGTGCCTTTTTCTTTTCTTCATCAGTGGAATGAACATCTTTACACTGTCTCTTGACCTAGATCAAAGACATGTTCCGAAACCAAATAGAATGATAGCCTTTGAGGTCCTCAGAACAAAAGTATCACACACATTAGAGAATATAGTTTATAGGGATTACAAACAGAGGTCATGCTTAGGACAACACTTTTATAGCAAGACTGGGTAGACAGATCTGAGCCAAGTGGTCCCCACAAAGAACAATTTTCCTATCTTTGTAAGTCAAGGGGAGGGAGAATGAGACATTTTACTAAAGACTGGTAAGACTTTCTGAATTTAAACATACCTTCACCATAGGAGATGAAATCCGCATGTTTCTGTCTTTAAATAAAGAATCGTAGATAAGGAGGCTTGTTGAAGAAAGTAAAATTCATGTTTACTTGTTAAAGAAAAACATTGGTAGAAGACAGCAAATAACTATTAAATAATTTCATTGCTTATTCTGTGGCTGTGACTTAGCATGCTTTTCAGAGAGCCTAACACCAGGCCTCATATTCAAAGATCCATGTTTCAATTAGTGTTGCTGTTGCAATGTGATATGAGAATCTTTCTGCAGTCGTCCACCTATGGAATCTTTAAAGTTGTTTGAAATTAATTGGATATTCCTCAAATGTCAGTAAAAATCAAATAGTAATAGAAGTATTATAATCCAGTGATATGGATTAAATGTCAGAGGGATCTGACTAGAGAATTTAATGTGTTGGGGTAGGGACCATGGGAGCTGTAATCATGACACTGGCTCTATTAAAATGACACCCAAATCTGAATTGTGTACCTAGCCCAGCAGTGAGTATAATGAAGTACCGTGTCCACACAGGGCTGTTTCTGCCCTTGGTGTCTGACTGTGGATTAAGCATGGCATAACTTGGTTCTGATTTTATGCAATATCTAAATTTTCTTAACTAAGAAAAGCAGAAACAGATGTGGAAGCAGAGGTGAGAAGGTAAATGTGTTGATAACCTTATCTCTTCAAACTGAGACTAAGACGTAGGTGTTGAAAGCTGCTGTAATTGCAGTGATGTCACCTTGCATTCTTGCTGGCTGCACTGGAGATCTGAGCTGTTCTGCATCTCATGCATACTTGGTATGCTCTAGTTATTCATGTTAGACACCTTATAGGTCCATCACAGTCATTTTAAATTGCTTTTCTTAATAACTAATTATGTTTATCATCTTTCTTTGTGTTTCTTTGGCAATCTCAAATGCTTTTTGGATGAGGTGCTAAGCTCTTTTATGTTATTCCTCAAACTTTTTTTTTATTGGTCTTTTTGAGACAGGGTCTCCCTGAAGCCCCAGCTGTCCTGGAACTCGCTCTGTAGACCAGGCTGGCCTTGAACTCGCAGAGCTCCACCTGCCTCTGCCTCCCAAGTGCTAAAATTAAAGGTGTTGGCCACTATGCCCGGCTCCAATATTTTTATAACATAGATAAGCATGTCTGTCTGTGAAAACAGTTTTACTTTAAAAGTAAGCAGAAATACAAAGAGAGACTTGAAGAGTTAAAATTACAGAGTGATTGAACAAAATAGTTTAAAAAAAACAGTAAACTTTGGGAGACCAGAGCAGAAAGAGAGTTTGTAATGTGATTTCAGCATGCTTTCAAGAAATTTGAAATATTCACAATGAGACAGAGCATAAAAATTTAAGAATGGTTGTCTTGGAAGAATAGAATTAGGAATTAGGAAAGAAAATTTAAGAGTTGGTTCTCATGAAGTCTTCTAGGTCACACTATATTGCTTTATGCATGGATTTCCTTCATGAAAACAAAGCTTGGATATAATTGGTCATTAGAACACTTAGACAAATGCAACACAAAAAAACTAAAATAAATAGAGGGTAGAAACTGAATATTAAAAAATAGATATTAGAAAACAAGTTTGTGATTAAAGAGGAGAAGGAAGGAAGAGAAAGAAAAAGAGAGAAGGGAGGAGGGAAGGCAGGAAAGCAGGAAGGCAGGAAGGAAGGAGGAAAGGCCTAAAATGAGTGTCATGCTAATGAGTATCTCACACCTATTTGAGTATCTACTGTAGTCTAAGTGCTTTCTAAGTAATAAACATTTATTGTTCAGAGCAACCCTCAAGATAGACACTGTTATCACCATTCTGTAGGTGAGGAAACTAAGAGCCTGGGTATTGAATACGTTATTCAAGGTGACACGGTAAGCTTTCAAAGCCAAGTGGTCCAGCTCCAGAACCATCTTTTACGGTAGGCTGCTGTACATTTCTCGTGGTAGGATACTAGCTTTGACCCCTCAAAGTGTATATAGTGGGTGCTCCTGGATCCTAAGATGGTTTGGTGTTTTTCTGAGGCCATTTTTTTTAAGTATTTATCTTTTGTTTATTCATAAATCAACAAATATATAAGTGCCTTTTGTTACAGTTCTCGAGACTAGAATTATTCTTTTCTAGCTGCAGAGACAATGAAACAAAAAGTAAGAATCCTCAGATAGCAGAGAGAAAGGAAGCCTGCTCTGTTTCTTCTATATTCACTGATGCCAGTCACGAGGATTCCATCTTTAATGATCCAATCACTTCTCAGAGATCCCAGTTGCTAAGTCTGTTATATAGTGGGTAAGGATTGCAACACGTGCATTTCATGGGGGATACAAACATTCAGTTATTAACATAGACTCAAAGTGGAGAAGCCAAACTATGCAGATAACAAGGAAAAACATTCCAAGTAGAAGGCATAGAAGGGCAAAGTCCAGAGAACAAAGGTCATTTGACCAATGTGAGAGACTATAGAAAAGCTAATATGTCCCAAGTTGGGGGAGGAGAGGTGTAAAGGGTACTTAGGACAAAACAGGTAGAGCCTTATAAACGAGATAATGACTGGATTTTATTTTCAGTGTAGGAGAAGCCATTAGAGGGTGGAGTGAAGGAACAGGATATTCAATAATCATTTTTCTGTTTTATCTCATGAAGAGGCCAAATGTCAAGAAGAGTCTTGAAGCTGAGCACATTTTTGCTGATCAGTGGAGACCTGAATGAATGGACCACTAGGGCAGTCAGGTTCTCTAAGAGCAAATGTAAATGTTTTCATTCATTGTGCTAATATTTACCTTCCCTAAAGATGGTTTATTGAAGGAGACAGTACATTGTAGAGATACACTGTGGTGACAAAGAGATGACTACTGTTCTAGAGATTTTCCTACATTTAATGACTTGTTCAACCATCATTAAAAACTATCATAGCTATAAAGTAGCAATCACAAGGATGCCTAGGTTATTGGCCTGCCTTAAGGAGAAGAGCTAAGGAACTTGGAAGAGTGGTTTAACTTGAATTTGGACTATTTGGATAAAGATACTAAATATTCAAATAGATTCATAATATAGTATTTTCTCTAAAACTCTTTTTCATGTACTTGAAGTATATGTTTAAAAACATGTTTAAAAACAATGATTATTGAAGAGTAAATCTTTAATGTGTTATTTACAGCAATGTGTTAATAGCTTATTTTTTGAATATATTAAAATCTTTCATTTATCTGAAATGTAAAAGAAAGATAATTTCCTAATATGAAAATTGTTATAGTCAATAAAACTAAGATTTTTAAAAAAGCAAAGCCATATGGGAAAATATCATATATATATATATATATATATATAGTCTCAGAGAAAGTAATTACATGTACACAAAGGCTAGTATCTAGATTATTCAAAACACACCTATGTGACAACTAATCTTTATTTAGGTAGTTAGCAAAAGATTAGGAACTTTTTTACATAAAAAAGACCAAGTAATAACCCATAATAATTAAGGAAATGCAGCTAAGATAACAGAAGTTAAAAAAATAAAACAAGGGCTGGCTAACAACTGGCTATACCTCCAGTTCCAATGGATCTGATGCCCCATGTTACCTCCATAGGCACAGCTTGCATGGGTACACCTACATACATTCACACAAAACAGACACATGAAACAAAAATAAATTAATTTTAACATGGATCGTCATTAAAACAAAATAAAGTATTACAAGGTTGATAAGGCTCTGCAGAATTGTACATTTACACATAATAGTTATCACTCCAATTAGTATATTCCTGATTTAAAAACTGAAAAAAGGATATATGACTTAAAGAAAGCCAACAAAAGCCATTTCACTGAACATACCCTTTGACCCAGTAATTAAATTTTGTTTTGTTTTTGAGACGGGGCTCCCCTATGTAACCCAGGCCTCAAAATAAAAAAATCAAGATTTTTCTGCCTCAGCTTTCCAAATGCTGGGATTATTGGCATGTACCACCATAGCTGGCCAGTAATTTCTCTTTTGAAAGAAAAAAAAATCACATAAAAAATAGAACGTTAATTACTGACAATGAAAGGTTTAATATAACTTCAAAACATGACATTTGGATAAATGATTAAAGTATAATAGTTCTTAAGGACAGAATATTATTTTTTTTAATTTTATTTATTTCTGTATGTGTATGAATGTACTGTCTGCATGCAAGTGTGTGCACCCGTGTCGTGCAATGCCACAGAGGTCAGAAGAGGGTCTCAGATTCCCCTGGAACTGGAGTTCTCCTGGAATTGGAGTTACAGACGGTTCTCAGCTGCCATGTGGGTGCTGGGGATTGAACCCGGGTCCTCTGCAAGAGCGTCGGTGCTCTTAACCGCTAGGCTATCTCTCCAGCCCCAGGACAGAATATTATTTGAAGATAAAGTACTATCCAGAAATCTGTTGAGAAAATACAATATTATGGAAATGCTTATAATTTTGTATCCTGATAAAAACAATAAAGCATAGACTACTTATATACAGTTTGCTTTGACTTTGTTTACCTTTTATTTATTTGATTGCATATGTTTAATATAAGGGAGTACAATTTACTTTGCTTTGTTTTTACTTGTTTTATTTTGTTTCAGATAGGTTGTCCTTCTATAGCCTAGGCTGGCCTCCAACTCACTATGTAGTCTACGCTGGCCTCCAACTCACTGTGTAGTCTAGGCTGGCCTCCAACCCACAGCTATATTCCTGCCTCAGCCGCCTTAGTGCTGGGATCACAGGCATGAGCTACCATACTGAAAATAAGTCATGTAAAGAAAAGATATTATAAGATGTAGAAAATAATGGACAAGGTAAAGAGGATGTAGGTTGTACCTGATCCCTACAGCCAGTAATTGGGATGTTGATGACTCTGCTGCTAATATAGGCAAAGATAATGGGACTGAAGTAAGATCCTTCACAATTTACTGGAAGTAACATTGATCTCAAAAAGGTGAGCCATGTCAGCAGATAGAAGTTTATTTTTGGATTAAAAGTTGCTTTAAAGAAAGTTTTAGATCTATGATCACAGCACATATCCAATTACCACACTAAAACAAACTCTCTAAAAGTCTTGATTCTTATCAGATAGAATCCTTTCATGTTATATACAACTGAATTTCAGAAAAGCAGAGGATTTTACTAAGATCATAAGAGCCATTGTAATGGAATTTGATCTGGGCTATGTTGAGAAATAAAATCTTTGAGCTTGTCCCACCAGGTTATATTGGAATGGGACAATAAATGTAGAATCCCTCACGTGGGGTGGAGCAGCTTTTATGGATGTGCTAGGAACGAGCTCACATCAACAAGGGTAGAAACAGGAGAGGGGCCAATGGATTTCTCAGTTGTCTGGGGTCTAGATTTTTAATAAGATGGTCCTAGATATCTCCCCTTTTTACAAGAAAAGATTATGGGCCCACACTGGATGCTAGCGTCCTTGAAATCTCGGTGAAAATCTGCTCTACCTTGCTAGACCTTCAATCATTAACAAGTAAGCAGATAGGGACTCTGTAGTCACTGCTGAAAAGAAAAGTCACCTTTAGCACATGCCTATGGATCCATTTCGAAGTATGGGATGATTTGGTTTCAAGGGCCACATGTCTTAGTTGAGGACTGCTTTAGAGTCTTAGAGGTTCTTCTAGAAATCTTGATGTCTGAAACGTGTCATATTTCAGTTTAAGAGTATATTCGGCACCAGTACAATTTCTGCTACCATCTGACACCTAGACAGCAGGTGTATGTTTTGTGAGGAAGTTGGAAAGAGGTAAACCTGATGTTGCTTTGGTGCACCGGACAGGTCTAAGCTGACTCAGTCTCTTTGTCTTCTCAGAAAAGAACAATGTCTAAAATGAAGCTGGTGCTGCCCATGTCAGTGGATAATTGAGAACATTAACTGTGATAAAGAAAAGTGGGGGGACTGGAGAGATAGCCTAGCGGTTAAGAGCACCGACGCTCTTGCAGAGGACCCGGGTTCGATCCCCAGCACCCACATGGCGGCTAAGAACCGTCTGTAACTCCAATTCCAGGAGAACTCCAGTTCCAGGGGAATCCGAGACCCTCTTCTGACCTCCGCGGCATTGCACGACACAGGTGTACAGACCTGCATGCAGACAGTACATTCATACACATAAAAAATAAATAAATAAATAAATAAATAAATAAATAAATAAATAAATAAATAAAAAAGAAAAGTGGGTAGCAGGAATAACTAAAGGATATCTCCCTGTGTTCTTTAGGAGCAAAGCTTCCTATAAGGTGCCCAAGGCAAAGAGATAGCTTTTAGAGGGAAGGGCTGGGGTGAAATGGTTATTGGAAAAACAAACGTGGTTCTTGCCTTCAAGAAATTGACAATAGGGCCTGGAGAGGTGGCTTTGCAGTTAAGAACACTGGCTGCTCATGCAGCGGACCTGGGTTTGGTGCCCAGCATTTGCATGGCAGCTAGCAACCATCCTGAACTCTAATCCAGGGGATCTGATACTCTTATCTGACATTTGTGGGCGTTACATGCACATGGTTCACTTACATACAAGTATGCAAAACACTTGTACACGTCAAAAAACACATCTTCAAACAATTACAATAGATTAGGAGAGCCAGGGAAACCACACATAATTAAGGAAAGGCAATGTGATTAAAGGAGGAATGTGTCTTTAATCCCAGCATCTGCCACAGAGGCAGGCAGATCTCTGAGAATTGAGAATTGAGGCCAACTGGCCTACATATCAAGTTTCAGTCCACATAGAACTACACAGTAAAACCCTGCCTCAAAAAAAACACCAAAAACCAAAAAAGAGTAACAACAACAAAAGTAAGTTGGTAAAAATGCTGACTTTATCTACCCTTGGGGGAAAAGCTAGTTTTAAAGCTCCAGATTAGCTTTGAAAAGGTAGGAAGTGTGATGATTTTCCTTTTCAGATTTGAAGGCAGGCTAGTGCACAGGGCATTTTCCATGCTGTGAAATTACGGAGAGTCACACTTCTTAAAGTGATAAAGGGTTAAAATTATGCCCTTTGCTTTTGAAAATTGCCTTTTCGGTGAGTTTCAGAAAATATAAGCCTACCTTTAATACCGGCTGGGAGGATAACTCTGCCCCCACAGCCACAAAATCCAATCAAGCCAAAGACCGCACCTTAAAAAGAAAAAGAAAATATAAAGCTAACTACAACCCCTTTATGATGTCTGAGGATGGGGTGTACGAGGCACGGAAACAGTGTTCGGCCTCTTCCAGCTGCTCCATCTGCATGGATTCCTGTGCCCCTGCCACCAGCACCCTTCCTGGGCCCCCTGGGCTAGTCCCAAAGCAGTCTTCTTGCTGACAGCTTGAATCCTGGAATCCTTCCTGTACACTGGAGTACGCGGTGAAGTGGAGTAGATGAGCATTTTATTTCCACTTGTCTTAATGGGACTTTTTCACCTTGCAAACTATATTTTCAGTTATTTGTAGGCATGTCTTAACTGTTGGATCATAAATTCCTTGAGTGAGGAAGGGTCTCCTTTAATTTTTTCTTTTTTCTCTTCTTGGTTTCCTTGTAGCCCCACCTGGCCTGGAGCTCACTAAGTAGACCAGGTTGGCCTTGAACTCACAAAGATCTGCCTGCCTCTGCCTCCCAAGTGCCGGGATTAAAGGCCTGTACCACTATGCCCGGCCTAATTTTCAATAAGTAAAATGTTGTCAAATGGAATTTCCTTTACTCTGAAGTCTTGCTGACTAAATTATGTGGCTCCCTGTTTAATAGTGCTGTTATAGATTATCTGAAACTGTTTCCCTGGCATAAAAAGGTTCAAATGACCCTTTATGCTTCCGTCACGGTATAATTGTACAACTGTTGTTTTTTACCTTCAGTATATTATTCAGTGCATTACATTACAGCTTTTCTATTTTATAAATAGCCTCTGTGTTAAATGACTTTGACAAACTGTATGCTAACATCTGAGCATGTTTATCATAGGGAGGCCAAGCTGTGATGTTTTGGTAGGTTTAGGTATATTAAGGGCAATTTTCAATGTATAATATTTTCAGCTTATGGTAGGCTTATTTACCACAAAATTACAAGCCAAGGAGCATCTCTAATTACAGTTTTGGGTGTGTTCAGGATTCAAAACAGATTCTCTTTTCATTTCTAACTGATGCTCTGTGGGCATCAGGGATTAGCTATGACACGTTTTAAAGTTCTCATCCATTGATGTCTCTCTGTAAACAACTGTGGCTCTCTGCAGTTTGTGAAAAGGAGATCATAGCAAGAGGTGCTGGTCTCAAGCCTGATAGCTAAACCAGACATTTGGGCTCAGCAAAGAGAAACAAGTGAGACCTGAAAGAAAAAAATGAGTGTGTCTAACAGCTATAGGATGGCAAGTGTTTGTTCTGGGCAAAGCTGTCTGGGAGAACTTGGCACTAAGCAGCAGCTGGCTGGAGAGTGCTGGCAGGGGCCTGGTGGAGCAGAAAGGGCTGCCTGCCCCTCAGGCAAAGCTGAGTCATTCTGGGTTGAATGGATTGGGCATTATGATGACTGGCATTGTGGGTGGGCATGTTTTTAAAAGCTCACTGTCTTGGAGGTGGTGGTGGTGATGATGATGATGATGATGATGATGATGAGGAGGAGGAGGAGGAGGAGGAGGAGGAGGGACCCAGTTTTAGTGCTTTGCACCTGCAGAGAAACATGGCACCTTCTTCCCCATAATGGAAGAGAAGCTTGCTTAATTTAGACCAAGGCCATGAGGTGATAGTAAACACTCAGGTAGTTGTGTAATTGAATTGCTAGTAACTTATTTTTAGAACCTATCTGAGAAGCTGACCACAAAATGTCTATGGGAGATGAGAAGCAGGACCTTGCTGCATGTCGCCTGGGTGCATGCATGTGATGCAGCTGCAGGGTACTCTGCACACTGGTTTGTCTTTGCCCAGTGACCCTCAGCATGCGAGTGGCTCTAGTGTGGGGTCCTCCTCCAGCCTGCTGGAGGAGGTTTGGGAGTTACTGCCTGACTCCCAAACCCTGTGAGTCCACCTGACACTGCAGTTCACACTGTACAGACTTGCATATTTTTCTCTTACCTCTTTTGTCTCTGCTTGAGATCCCCCTCTTAATATATTTTCAAGTTTTGTCAGTTATCTTTTTATGCTTTATTAATCTGTTTGTTTTTGAGCCAGGCCTGGCTCTCATTAATCTTTTGTATTGTTTCTGTCATCTCTATTTCATGTACTGCTACTCTGATTTTGTACTAATTTTGAGTTTAGGTTGTTCTTGCTGTTCTAGTTCCTTGAGATGCATTGCTAAGTTGCTCGTTTGAAATATGTATCCATTTATGTATATAAGCTGTATTTATTTATTTATTGTAGTGCTAGGGACTGGACCAAAGGCCTGGTGCATTCTAGTAGGCAAGCAGTAGCACTGAGGTCTAGACCCAGTTCAGCCTTTCTATTTGCTTAATGGAGGCACTTGCTACTATGAATATCCTTCATCAGACTGCTCTTTCTATAGCCTTTAAGTTTTGGTATTTTAAGTTTTGGTTTCCACATTGATTATTTACCAGTCTATCTAACTGCTCGGTGTATGAACTAGTATAAAGAATCATAGCTAAGCACAGGCTGTTTCTGAGGAATATTTCAAAGTGCTATCTCCTTTGATTCCTATTATAACTCCACATACAAATGCTTCAAGACTTTTAGGTTTGGGGAAGAACAATTAAGTGAAAGTTTTCTCAATTAACTCATTCACAGGGGCCTTGGCTGCCTCCACTGGATCTGTATGAGAATAGGCCCATCAACAGGCATGGATGGAGGAGGGGCTTGAATGCCTACCCTGCCCTGGTGAACTCTTTGCTACTGATAGATTCAGGGAGAGGGAGAGTCATTGCCTTCCATTGTGAACCTGCTTGTGACCTCACCAGGCTTCAGTGAATAATTCCAATTGAATGGTCACCCAGATGGCTCTGGTTAAACTAAATGGATCACAAACCCAAACTGAAGGTCATGAAGCTAAGAAAGGCACTGGTAGGGAAGAGGGGAGTTGATGGGGATGAGAGGGAGATAAGAGGGAGTGGGTAAAGTAATCAGAACCATGTATACATGTATGAAACCCATGTATACATGTATGAAATTGTCAAAGAACAAATTTAATTAATAAGCAAAATGTTTTCTCAGTGTAAGGTCACAGACCTAAGGGTTTTTGCCTCCCTTCCTTACTAAAATGCCTAGATTTGTCAGGGATAATTTTCAACTTGTATTTATTGGGAGGCTGTAAGATGCATGGTGGTGATTAGAGCTTGAAATTTGGCTTTAGATGCTGGCTCTGCAACTTGATGTGACTCCAGAAGTCAGTCAACTATGTCACTCCTTAAGGATTTCAGTTATAAAATGGGATGGCTATGTTCTTACCTCTTGAATTTCTGTGAAGTAAACTTTCAATAGTAAGTTCAAATATTTGGTAATATTTATTAGACAATTTGATCAAAGCATAGAGTGCACAGGGAAAAGTTCATGAGGCCCCTTCTAATAAGGACCCCACAGTGTAGTTGAGAAGGTCTGCTTATAAGATATAGCACTGTTGGGAATGCAAAGTAGCTGAGGTGTTTTGTTTATTTTATTTTATTTTATTTTATTTTTGGTCTTTTTGGTCTTTTCAAGACAGGGTCTCCCTGTAGCCCCAGCTGTCCTGGAACTTGCTATATAGACCAGGCTGCCTTGAACTCACAGAGATCAGCCTGCCTCTGCCTCCTGAGTGCTGGGATTAAAGGTGTGTGCCACCACACCTAGTAGCTGAGTTTTAACTGGTGTTCACAGAAGGCGAAAGTCATATCTGTAAAAGGACCACTTCTGTGTGAGTACCATGCAGAATTAATGAAGCTTAGAAGAAGCAGAAGACAGGACTGGAGAGATGACTCAGTTGTTAAGACCACTGGCTGCTCTTGCAGAGGTCGTAGGTTGGATTCCCAGAACCACATGGTAGCTAACAGCCATCTGTAACTCCCGTTCCAGCGAAACTGATGCCCTCTTATGACCTCTGCAGGCATCACATGACAGAAGTGCACTTACACTCTTACAATACACTCATACACATAAAGTAGAAATAATAAATAATAAATAATAGACGGGACAGGACAAGAACAAAGTATGTCTGCTTAGTTAAGTCTAGGCTAGTAAGAAATGCAGGAGCAGGCAGATGTGGACTGGATATATAGAAGACCTTCCTTCTTTGTGCTGTACTTTTATTTTTTTTTATTTATGTGGTAACTGATACTTGCTCCCATGGCTTCAAATGGCCCAGGGACTCACACTGATAAAATGTCTGTGTAAGACAAGAGAAAGGGGACTGATAAAGAAGGAAGAATGTACCTATGTATAAACCCACAGTCTGATGGAAAGGCAATTTTGCAGAACATTTGGTGAGGTTAAAGGAGTGGGCAGCCAACTGCTTGGTTGTTGTGAAAATCTTTTGCCAGCCAGACGGATGGAAGACAAGGGTTTTACCCTGTTACTACACACTGGAAAACTGGGAAAAGCAATAGGAAGTGCCTGTATCCCTTCTGCTGGATGACTAATAGGCCCCATACCTGTTGGCTTGTTTCTGCCACTTAGGCTATAATAGAGGAACTCAGTTTATTAGATATAACACTGACCATTAAGGACAAAATACTGTATGATTCAGAAACTTGAAAAGCCTTTGAAGACAGTTGTCATGAGCTCTTGAGATTTTTTAGCAAACTTTAGAGCACTTTTAGATTTAGAGGCTGTGTTAACAGTCTATTGTTATGATGAAATACCTGAGGAAAACCAACCCTCAATGAGGAAAGAATTTGCTCTCAGTTTCGGAAGTGCAAGCCTGTGGTCAGTGGGCTGTGATGAGATCGTACATCTTGGTAGCAATGTGTGGTGGAGAAACCTCCTTACTTCATGCCAGCCAAGAAGCTAGAGAGCTGGGGGAAAGGGACAGGCTCACCAAAGCCTTCAGAGCACGACTCCAGTAATCTAAGTTCCTTCCACTTACCCCAGCTCCTAAAAAGTTCTGTCTCCCAATAGCAGCACAGGCCAGTGAACCAACCTCTAATGCATGGGGCCTTTAGACACAGTACAGATCCACATTATAGTAAGAAAATATTGCAAATAGTAGTACAGAGAATTCTTGGTACCTCACTTCCAGTTTCCTCTACTTTTGTCTTTACATCTGTATGGTCTCTTTGTCACAATTCATGAGCTGATAATGATTTTTAACTAGAGTCCACACTTTGTTTAGATTTGCCATTTTCTCCAGTCGTTCTTTCAGAACATCCTATCACATGTTCCCTTAGGTACCTCTTGGCTGTGACAGTGTCTCAGATTTTCCTTGGTTTTTATGACCTTCACAGTTTTGAGAATGACTATCCAGTGCTTTGTAGAATGTCACTCAATGGAGATTTGTCTGATGTTTTTCTCATCTCATTGTTGGGCTGGAGTCATGTGTCCCAGGGAAATAAAATGTTGTCTCATCTCATCTCATCTCATCTCATCTCATCTCATCTCATCTCATCTCATCTCATCACATCACATCACATCACATCACATCACATCACATCACATCAGATCATCACTTCACATCACATCACATCACTTCACATCACATTACATCCTATCAAGGGACAGAAGTTACTAGGACTCCGCTGATTCTGCTCTTGGTTCCTTGACTACAGTCGTGCTCTCTCCCAGTACAGTTTGCTTTTCACTTCCATTCCATTCCATTCCATTCCATTCCATTCCATTCCATTCCATTCCATTCCATTCCATTCCATTCCATTCCATTCTACAGTCTTAGCAGCAAGTCTCTAGATGAGCTCACAAAGTAGGACTGAGACATTTTGTTCCTTTTCATTTAGGGTAGAAGTAGCTCTAAAATTATGTGACATTCTTCTGCATGGAAGGTTTGTTTGCTGTCCCCATTTATTCAATTACCTGTCTCATCAGCAAAAAATCTTTGAAGTATATTCAAATATCACTTTATTTTAGAACTCAGACCATCCCAGCTTGGGGTCCTTTTTGTTTCCTCTTTCTGTGGCTCCCACACCCCTTACTGTTCCCTGGTGCTGAGGGCTTTCTCTGTTCGTACTTCCTAGCATTCCAGGATGCTCTTAGCTCATTTTGGTGCATTTTCCGTTTTCAGAGCCCTTGGAATTTGTAAGTTTAATTAAAAAAAATTTAGCCATCAGATGTGTTACAAGAGCAGGTTTAAAAAACACCAATAGAAATCAAATAGATCTTAGGATTTTTTTTTTTTGTCTTTTTGTCTTTTTGAGACAGGGTCTCCCTGTAGCCCCAGCTATCTTGGAACTTACTATGTATACCAGGCTGGCCGTGAATGCACAGAGATCTGCTTGCTTCTGCCTCCCAAATTCTGGGATTAAAGGCAGGTACTACCACAGTAGGCTTAGAATTTAGGATTTTTAAAGGCTTATGTGACCCAGAAGAGATGAGAGTGTCTGAGATTCTGATTGCATAAATATGATGAAACATCATGATAGAGGCAGAGGGAAAGATAGACCTGAAAGAACTCATGTAGTTTCAGAGGATACATTGTGATTAATTGGGATTTTAAAAAGTCATGCACAAAAAATGAAGAAAGGATTTAGAGTTAGATTGATAATTTTCTAAAAATATGACTATCAGAAGTTACTGGCTTCTGGTCTGTTGAAACACTTTCATGGCTCTTCCGTGTGAAGTTATATGGCTTATCCACATCCAGCTGTATTGAAATGTATTGCGGTTTCTCTGAAGTCAGCTCTGGTCTAAGTTCACTTACTGGATGAGTTCCTATTTAACAAACCACTCTGTGAACTCACTTAGCCCTAAGAGTATATCAGTGAACAGAGCTGATGAAGTCTGTGATCTCTGAAGATGGATAACAAATAGGTATTTTTTTTTTTACAAATAGGTATTTTTTTTTAATATTGGAGTATAGGAAAAAGATAAGGGACTTGGAAAGTTCTGGGATGGGGCAGTGATATTGTTATTAAACTAACAGTGGAAGAAAGCCCTATGATCAGGTGGCATTTAGCAGAAACCATATCCTCACACCTCTAGAAAAGTGTCTCAGGTAGAGCGGACAAAAGGTGCAAATGGCCTGCAACAGAAGTGTGCTTGATACCTGTCATAAATAGCAGGTGAGGCTGGCAAGGATTCTTCATGGCCAAGAGATGGAGTGAGTGAGGGCCAACATGGTTGCCTGGGCAAGGGGACACTCCTCACAGAAAGCATGTGCAACTGGCCATCCCCAGAGCTAAGCACCATTTTGAAGATGGTGCAGAGGTAGCTCTTGGGAGTTGGGCTTTTGCCTCAAGTGCATAAGAGCCATTGAAAGCCACTGAAAGCCATTGAAAGGGAACTGACTTCACACTTGGAAAAGGACCTTGCATGATGGCCATTATGGATGGTAGGGACTAAAGGGCAGAATCAGGGAGATCAATTAAGAGGTCTTTCATATATTATTATATACCAATCGATATTAATTTTAATCTCTTTAATAGTTCACACTTTAATCTGTATGTATAACCATCTGCCTCCTGGACATTGTAACACTATTCTTTGGCAGTTTTATGATTAAGCAGCTGTATAATGGTTTGCGATCATTTCCTGTTGTTACTATAAATAATTAATACAAATTTGTATTAATTAATAAAACACAGGTTTATACTCCTCCAACTCAGCAGGTGAGACGTGCTGGAAGACCTGCGCCCCTCCCTGAGGAGCACAATTCTTGTGCTAGTCCAGCTTTTCCAGGCGGCTTTCATTCCCTGACTCAGCCACTTCCTCTGTTCAAGTCCTCCTCATCCCCTGCCCTCTTCCACCTCTACCGCCATCATCAGGGCCCGTCTCTCTACCTCACCTTCCTGTCCCCCTTTGCTACAAACCCTTGTGACTGTACTGGCCCCACCTCAGTAATCCAGGATCATTCATCTCCCATCTGAAGAGCTTCAGTTTAATCACATATGCAAAGTTTCACTTAACACACAAGGTACCATTCACAGGTACATTCTGGGGATTCGACTGAGCATATCCTTGGGAGGCCATTATTCACCCTCTCACAGTTCCTGTTCTATATGTTGTTTTGTTCCTGGGGAGTGTTGGATTCTTAGACTACATCTGGTTTGTGGCTCATATGATATTCTTATCCTTTCTATATTTGTACACTTTGACCTTTTTCTGAATGCATCTGTTAAAATAAATGCAGGTATAGAGTTCCTGGCCAAATATACAGCTATATTATCAGTAAATGTGTGACTGTGACCTTTTCTCTACAAACTCACCAACTTTTTTCCCCATACTCAAAGGTATGTTTCCATAGATTGTTTCAAAACATTTCACTGTTATGTGAATTTAATTTCTTTATTGTTTTGGTTGACTGTTTTTGGAACATGTGTGGTATGTCACTGATATTTTTGAGAATGGTTCCTTTGTTTTGCTTGTTAGTTATATCTGGAACTAGAAGACTGAAGATAGAGGTAGAATATTCCTTAAATAAGTAGGTGATGATAAATGATCTATATGGAACTATATAAATTGCTTGTATGTCTCATCCAAGAAATGACATTTGAAATGGAAAAGACATCATTAAAAGGGATTCATTGGACAGAGAATGATCTTGCCAGTAATTTGAGTGCCTATCTCTGGGACACACAATCAGATCTTGAGGTGCTAAAGGTATCAGTTAGCAGATATGATCTCTCAGCAACTGCCAGGGATCACAGAATAAAGTCTTAGAGCATGGGAGAAGTTCCAGAAGACCTGATGCATGCAGATAATGCTCTGCATAGTGCTCTGAAAGGTTCATCTGGGGCCAGTAAGCTGGCTCAGAGGATAAAGGGGTTTGCCACCAAGCCTAGAAACCTGAGTTCAATCTTCAGCACCCACATGGTGGAAAGGAGAGAACTGATTCCTGCAAGTAGTCTAGTAGTCACACCACACACACACACACACACACCAACCACATGCACATAAATTACTAATTTAATAAAAAAATAAATAAGTCCAACCACTGAGGCCAGGGATGGGGAGCTGACATAGTGAATAAAGTGCTTGCTATCCAAGCATGAGTACCCAGGTTTGGAACTGCAAAACCCACGTAAATCCAGGGTATGACAGCACCCACTTATAACCTCAGTGCTCCAGGGGTGGAGGCAGGCAGATCCCAGGGGCTCAATGGCCAGGCAGTCTAGCCGAAACAGTGTGCTACAGATTCTGTGAAGAGACCTGTTTCAAAAACTAAGGTGAAGAGTTATAAAGGAAAATACTCAAAGTGAAGCTCCGGCCTACACGCACACACACACACACACACACACACACACACACACACACACACACGGAAGAGGGGGAGACCATGTGCTAATCATCGCCATGTACAGAATGCATCCTTGTAAAAATTCTGAGTTACCATCAAATAAATTATTTTTGTGTCCATAGAAGAGATTGCCCTATCTTTAGATACCAGCAGGGACCTTCTAGTCTCTAGGACAAGTTCATCACAGTTCCTATTTTGATAGGTACTTCTCAATCAGAAGAGGGTGTCACAGACACAGAAGCATTTGGCAAAACTTTTTCACAGTTCTTCTTTGCACACAAAGAAAGATATTGGTGGAGGACAGAATGATTAAATATATTCATGGGTCAGGCTGTGACTGAGTGCCAGTCAGCCTGGAAAGAAGTTCCACTAGCAGGTAATTGGCTTCTTACTTAGCCCTAGCTTAAGAAAAATTCTTAGAACTTAGATAGAAATTGAAAAAAATCAGTCACAAAAATTTTAAAAAAGAAAAAATATTATTCATGTGTGTGTGTGGTGTGCGTGTGTGTGTGTGTGTGTGTGTATTATATGACTGTTGGCCCAGAGTTTAATGAGCTAGCTAAACTTGTAGAATAAACATGTATAATATAAAATATGAAGTTGTTAGCCATCAAATATGAAAATAGCCTAAAATCAAACAAACAAATTTGTAGGAAATAATGTAAATTTTTTAAACTTTAGGTTGTATTTAAAAGCGAAACTGCTGTTGATTTTCCTACTTTTTGGTTTTCTTAAAATTCATCAATTATAATGAATTCGATAGTATATATGTGATAGAAGTATTATTTTTAGGTTAATTATGGTGTGGTGGGGGAAGACTAGGTCTACCTGTTCATGGTTGATTTAAAAGCATTATATAAGATTTCTGGGCTGGGAGGGAAAGAGTGGTCCCACTACGGCACTGCCATGAGCTAGTTGTGTTGTGTAAGCTGGTAGCCTCACCTTCTTGGGTCTACATTCTTTTTTTTTTTTTTTTAATTTTGTTTATTTCTGTATGTGTATGAATGTACTGTCTGCATGCAGGTCTGTGCACCCATGTCGTGCAATGCTGCAGAGGTCAGAAGAGGGTCTCGGATTCCCCTAGAACTGGAGTTCTCCTGGAATTGGAGTTTCAGACGGTTCTCGGCCGCCATGTGGGTGCTGGGGATCGAACCCGGGTCCTCTGTAAGAGTGGTTGGCGCTCTTAACCGCTAGGCCATTTCTCCAGCCCAAGGGTCTACATTCTTATCTGAAAGTCAGCGGTGGCAATGAGTGGGGTGCAGTTAATCCCTTTGCTCCATTCCCCATCTTATGTTCTGTCAGGGTGCCCAAGTTCATTCTTGTAGTCTTCAGTGAATTGTTTGGTCAAATTTCTAGACTATTACTCTTGAAAATATTTCTAGATTCAACAGACACTTAAAAAGCGCTCTGAGAAGGGGCCTTTTGCTTTTCTGTCTGCAAACCTTGGGATTGCTTCCTTTAAGAATCACATTAAACCATCTGTATTTTCAACCTTCCATACAAGGTTCACTAAGCATTGCCGGTGAATGCTTAAAAAAGCAGAGGACCTGGGTTCGATTCCCTGCACCACATGGCAGCTAAGAACCATTTTTAACTCCATTTCTAGGGGAATCTGACGCCCTCTTCCGACCTCCATGGCATTGCACGACAAGGGTGCACCAACCTACATGCAGACAATACACTCATACACATAAAAAATAATAAAAAAAAAAAAAAAGAAGAGTGCTTTAGAACAATGGCTCCCTTTGAACTAAGGACAACCAGCATGTTTTCTTGCTCAGAGTATAGGCCTACCCCCTTGGGATTTCTGGATGAGTCTCTCCTGTATCAGCCAAGAAGATTGTTCATAGCCTGTCCCCAGGTGGGCGGCCTTCACTCTCCATCTACCTGCAGGACACTGACCCTGTACCCCCAACCCATCCTTCCTAGCACCCCTAGTTTGATTGAGTTATAAGCATTGTGAGCACTTAATTTTGAATTTTAGTTTTTTTTTCTTTTCTCTTTTTTCAAACATGCTGAATTTTATTAAGAAAAGGGTTTAGCATAGTGTTAAGGGTGGGTATTAGGGTGGAGAGAAGCACTGTACAATTCACAAGACACACACAGGTACGAACTTCTTTGGAAAGAGTGGCTTTTAAGCGTCTTAACAATAGGCACATATAGATTTTCCTAACTTCTGAAGATCCCTGTTTAAAGTATTTCTAAGACTCTTTTCTTTTTTCTTAAATGAGATCATAGGGCGGTTCCTGAGGTGCCTTGGACTAGAGTCCAGTCTGATAAGATAAAAACTTAGGTCCAAGGGTCAAAGGAATCTGTGCTTTACTAGGTTGCAAAGGAGGTGGGACAAATGTTTTGATTATAAATAAAATTCACAATCTTTTGTGAATTTTTCAACTTCATGTATAATTTTCCAACTTTGTATTTTTATTTCATCGTTTTTGTAAAGGAGTTAAAATAATTCATGGGCCTCAGTTACTCTTAGTCTGATTCATTAACCATAATCAAGTGATTTTATTGCACTCACAGGGAACACAATGCTTAAATATCATCACACAATCTGGCCTTTGGGTTGTTGTTGTTATTATTGTTGTCTTATTTACTTAGGTCAAGACTGCATAGTTGGATGTAAGTTGAGGGGTACATAGATATGGTTCTTGATCCACTGAGGGGGCACCTTTGTTTTTATTGACAGAGTAAATGTTGAGAGTTCACTTCAACACATTCATTGTATGCTTTCCTTGAAACCTTCAGCTATTTAAGAGTTCTGTATTTATACTCCAACAAGCCTCTCAACCCCTTCCTCAGGACTTCTCAGAGCTGAAATAATCTTGGTGGTATTTGGCAGACCTCTCTTACCCTTCTGATTAGGCTTCTATGATGAATTCTTCCCAGCACCAACATTGTTCTAGGCTCCCTGGTGCTGTGCCTATGAGTAGTTTAGGCTTTGTCCTGGATTCATAGCACACATAATGAATTTTATCTTCTCGATGTAGGTTTATTACTGCCGAATCCAAGACAGTAATACACTGTCCTGTGTGCTCTGTGCGTGGCACAGGTGTATCTTGGAGTCATGGGTTTTTGGTTAGCACCTGGGGCAAGGAAGTAGGCTGTCCATTGTGGGTGTGATAATCACTTTGATTATCTAAAGAAAAAAAAAAAACAACAGTTCTTTGATGTCACCACCTGCAGCCAGTCCTTTTTTGCAGGGTGTCGTTGTGGGTTTTTCCCAGAACACTTTCCCAACTTCAACCAGTAAGATGAGTAATGGAAAACTGAGAGCCACTAGGATATGGCTGTTTTTAGAGTTTTCAGTCTAATGGGCCTTAGGCATGTTTGAGGGCTGATTAAATGTGAAGTGGTTCGGATGCAGCACGATACAGTGGACTGGAAGTGAAGAGATTTTTGCAGTAACAGCAGACAGAAGTGACCCATTGCACAGACATGCACAGCATAAAGACAGAGGCACTTTCTGATATATGCTTGTCTGAAAGTTCTCTAGAAGCAGGCAATAAACTGGAGTGTGAGAGTCGAAAGTTTAGAACTAGGACTTCAGTTCAGTGGCTCTGATGAGATCAGCAGAGAACCTTCCAAGCTGTTTGCATGTCATGAAACTGTGATATGACTCAAGGCAAATATTTAGTGAGAAGTGTAGGTGTACACAGTAACGCCTGCTCCTTCCTTATGGAGTATTTCCTCATGACGCTCATTAGACACTGTAATAGCTGGGAGCAGTACACACTGTAAATGCCACATGATCTGAGCATAATGATACTGCAGCTAGTTGTCCCTGAGTTGTAAGATTTGGGGCTCAGAGAAGACTTGACAAGCTAAAGGCATTTCACCTCTGAAGTGTGTTGTTAATGGAAGTGTGAGGTCAGGTCATGTTGGCTCAGTAGCTAAAGGTACTTGCCACTAAGCCTGAAGACCTGAGTTCAGACCCCAGAACCCCACGGTGGGAGGAGAGCAGCTCTGCTCACACACTGGGACATGTACGCCGATGCAAGCAATCAATCAACGAATGTAATTTTTAAAATGTTTAATTAGTATTTCTAAATGCCTTTTACTTTCTTGTTTAACCAAACTGAAAAGTAACAGATTTATAAAAGAGTAAATATATTCTGTCGCTCCATAGAATAACCATTCATTTTTTATTTCTTTATAGTTTTTATAAGTAGATATTTCTAAGAGTGAATAAAAACAAATTTAAAATTTTGGATTTTATGTACATTTTTGTAATTGTGCTTGCTTGTTTTTTAATTGCATTTAAGATTTTATTTTGGGGGTTGGGAGGTAGGGGTGGTAGTGGGTGCATGCACGGCCACTGTGCACATGTAGAAGTCAGAGGAGTTGGTTATATAATTTACAAGAGTTGGTTCTCTCCTTCTACCACATGAGTTCCAGGGGTTGAACTTGGGTTATTAAGATTGGCAGCAAGCACCTTTACCTACTCAGCCATCTTACTGGTCCCTTTTTACTTTGCTTTTTAAGAGAGGGTCTTACTATATAGATCAGGCAGACTTGGAACTGTCTGCATAACCCAGGCTGGCTTTGAACTTATAATCCTCCTGCCTTAGACTCCTAAGTGCCAGGTTTGTAGGCTAGCTTTTTGCTTTGTTTTGTATTGTTTGTCTTGTTTCTGCAGTGCTAGGGATGAAGCCCAGGGCCTTGTAGATGCTAGGCAAGCACTCTACCACTGGATTACATTCTCAGTCCATGACTTTTTGTTCCACTTGACATTGTACATTACCTTTTTACACACACACACACACACACACACACACACACACACACACATACCATTGTATATTATCTGAGTAGTTCTTAGAGTTTTCATCCAAAGCTAAATTCCTGGTCATTAGAGACATTATAGTCCCCTTTCAGAGTGCTCTTGGCTCACAAACATACTGTGAATACAAGCAGTAACATAGGACATTCCAGTGAATGTGCCACGGGTGGTGTCCTGGGCACTTGGTGCCTAGGACATTAAGGTGGAGGGTGGTTCAGTGGGACATTTCACTAAATAACAAGATATGATCCCTTCTAATTCTAAACTTCTGTGATTTGAAGCGTTATTTATATGGGAAAAATGCATTCTATGTCCCAAGCAACTTGAGTTTTATGTCACAACTCTGTTGAAAGATTTGAAGCACACTACAAGGTGAACCCAGACACTATGGTGCTCTTGGTATTTAGGCTGGGTGTGATGGACCTTGGTTCTGGGAATTGCATTTTCCATGAGAGGTGCTACCACAGAAGCCTGCGGGTGATCTACCTTGAACACGTGGACTTCACAAGATGTCAGCCAAGGTTGTCTAGTCTCCCATTGTCCCGCTAGAACTCGCTCAGTGGACAGCATTTCCTGCTTCTGGGTGAAAGCAAATCACAAGACTGCTGTCATTCCTTACATGTTAATTTGCCAGATCCATAAAGTGTGAGCATCATACAAGAGTCAAAGCATCCGCCCTCATTTGTGTGTGCAGCTGTTCCCTTCTTCCAGGGAGGGCTTGAAGCAGGAACAAGGAGCTGTCACTTCTGAGTTGAGCTTCAAACTTGGGGAAGAAAAAGGAGCCAGTATGGGAGGTTTTTACACGACCTGTAGTATCCTAGGGGAGCCATCTTTGAGTTGTGGGGATCTACACTGGATTCTTTCTCTTGTGAATCTGGGGGGGGCAGAGTTTCAGGGTTACTGCTGCTTACTCTCTAGAATCTCATTGTAAACTCCTGTTGCAGTCTCTAGAAAGCTCTTGTAAGCGTTCCATTGCTATCCCAATGGCCTTTGTTGAGCAGAGCCCGATAGAGCCCACATGCACAGATCAGAGCGAGTGCACCATGGGAAATATACATCCTTTTCTCCACATACTGCAGGAGGTCAGCTGATCCCAGTGCGGCTGAGCCTAGTGCAGCTGAGCCCAGCACAGCTGTGGTTTTCTTGGCTTGTCTCTCAGTATCCAAACAGGCCATCTCTGGTCTTTCAGATGTCTTAGGCAGAAGTGAGAAACAAGGTCACAGTGCTCTCTTGCTTCCTGAGTGTCCTGTGTGCTCCTTGCCTGGCCAGAAGGGGAAGAGGCAGAGATTCCTCCTATTTCATATGCCCAAGACCAGTGCATAGCCCACTTGGTTGGAACATTCTCTTCATAGCTACCAGCACCCTGACCTATTTGTGCCCTTTTTAGGGGTGAAAAGGTTGGGGACCATGTCCTTTGAAGCTCTGTGTCTAGACCTGGGGCACCTCCTTTGGGAGCCTGTCTAGTCTGTTTTAGTGGCTTATTTGGCATGGCCCACTTTAACAATCTAGTGTACCTTTTAAAAAATATTTTATTTATCTTTTTATTATTTTATATGTATGAATGTATTACCTGCACGTGTGGAAGTGCACCCATGTCCTGCAATGCTCACAGAGGTCAGAAGAGGGTGTTGGATCCCCTTGCACTGGAGTTACAGACAGTTGTGAGCCACTATGTGGGTGCTGGGATTTAGACCTGGGTCCTCTGTAAGAGCAGCCAGTGCTCTGAGCCACTGAGCTGCCTCTCCAGCCCTTCCAGGGTACCTTTTCAGAAAGCAGTGCTTCTTATATCCTGAGCCCTTGGAGACTCACAAGGCGCATGGTCTGGAGCGGGCTCCGGGGTCTCCATCCACTTTGCTCCCACTCCTCTGCTCAGATAGACCCCTCCCTACTCCACAGCTGGGCTCTAGGCACTAAGCTCCAGGAAGCTGCCCCTCCCTTCAGGGATGGTCCTCCATCCCTCCTCTGTGAGACAGTGTTTTACTTTGTAGCGTAGACTCAGAGCCAGCAGTCCCCTGCCCCAGTCTCCCAAATTCTGGGATTACAGAAGTGATCTACCATGCTACCATGCCTGGTCAGCATTCCTTCCTGACATTGTTGGCCCCTTCTGCCCCTTCAGGAATCTAACTGTTGACACTCCATGAAAGACTGCCTTGCTGCCCTCTTAAGTAGTTTTCCCTCTCATCTCATCCCATATCACTGTATTCTCTTTATTTCCTTTATAGTATGTGTTATGGATTGTTCTAGTTTGCTTTTCCATTGCTGTGACTTGGACCAATTCCAACTTGGGAGGAAAGGGTTTATTTGGCTCACATCTCTTGGGTCACAGTTCATCACTGAGGAAGCACCCCATAGGAACTCAGGGCAGGAACCTGGAGGCAGGAGCTGAAGCACAGGCCATGGAGGAATGCTGCTTACTGGCTTGCTCCCCTGGCCCATACCCAACCTGCTTTCTTTTTTTTTTAATTTATTTTATTTATTTATTTATGTGTATGAATGTATTGTCTGCATGTAGGTTTGTGCACCCATGTCGTGCAATGCCACGGAGGTCAGACGAGGGCATCGGATTCCCCTGGAACTGGAGTTCTCCAGACGGTTCTTAGCCACCATGTGGGTGCTGGGGTTTGAACCTGGGTCCTCTGCAAGAGCAATCAGAGCTCTTAATCGCTAGGCTGTCTCTCCAGCCCCCCAGCCTGCTTTCTTATACCGTACATAACAACCTGCAGACATGGCCACAGGCCAGTCCAATGGAGCTAATTCCCCAATTGAGGCTTCCTGAACCAGGTGTGTCAAGTTGACACTAAAGCTATCCAGCACATGGATGATAAAGGTTTCCAGATAGATTACACAAATTATCTTTCTCTTTCATCAGATGGAAAAATCCACCTCTGCTTTACTCAGTACTGTATACCTAATCAGTATTCAATAAGTATTTGTTGAATAAATAAAAGTATTAACTAAAAAGTTACTTTTATTTAAAGTAAACCATTCTCCCCCAAAGGCATGTTTTCTGTGTTAACTCTCACCGTCTGGAATCTTGGTTATGTGGGACACACAGACATTTCAGAGAGTGTTGATAAGATGCAAGATTAACTTTTGCTGTTTTTTTCTGTTCGTTGATATCTTTCCTCTCCTATTCTGTCTCTGTCTCTGCTTCTAACTCATTCCCTCATTATTCTGCTATCAAGAACATGGTTGGATGAGGCTGGGGAAATGGTTCAGTTGGTACATGAGGACCTCAGTTCAGATCCCTGGCACCCATATAAAAAGCTGGATGTGGCTGCATGTGCCGTATCCCAGCTCTGGGGAGATAGAAGCAGGAAGATCCCTGGGTCTCACTGGTCAGCCAGTGAGAATTGGTGAGCTGTAGGTTCAGTGAGAGACTGTCTCAAAAAAAACAGATAATGGTAATAACAGAAGACAGAAAGGATGGCCTTTGGACACACACACACACACACACACACACACACATGGGTGCGTGCACACACATACCCACATCAATACATGCACATACACAAACATGTAGACACACACACAAACATGCACGCATAGCCACATCAACATCTGCACACACATGAACAAGTAAAAAGACACAGACCCCCCCTTCAACACATGCACACATATGTGCCCACATACCCGTATTGATACATGCACACAAATGAACATGTAGACAGACCCGTCCACACACATGGACACAAACCCACATCAGTACATGCACACACATGAGCATGTAGACAGACAGGCAGACACCTGTATACACACCCATATCAATACATGCACACACATAAATATGTAGATACACACACACACATGCATAAATTTTGTTGGAGTTAGGGCAGCACTTCCACTTATTGTACAGATGACTCCTCTGACAGATATAAACAGGCATGGAGAAAGCTCAGCACTCCATCTGTGTTGGTCTTGTCCTCTCTCTGCCTCCCTTGCTGACCCTCTTATCCAAGGCTGTAGCCTGACTTCACATTCAGGTTGTACTGATGAGGCAGCAGCCCAGCCTGATTCTGGAAAGACTGTCTCCCAAATAGAACCTGCCTAGTAAGAGAACTTTACAATTCAGCCAGGTGAAAGCAGCTGGTGACTAGGTGGCAAAGCCCAGCCGTTGACCGATCTCCCCTGCTCCAGATCCCTTTTTGCTCAGGCCCACATGCTTGGGAGTTCATGGCTCCTAGTAGTGAGATGGTGTTCCACCCAGAGGCAGAGTCTGGGTTCTCAAGGAGGTGTCAAGCTTGAATCCTGCCTGCCTCTGGCCTGACTTCTCAGTCCTCGGGACCTTCCCATCCCTAGTCATGAATCTTCCTTTGATGAGTCCACTCCCCACAAGGCCACTGGGGCAGCCCGTACCCCTCAAGGCCTTGGCTTGAGTGCAGTCTCTCAGGAATGGGGGCTTACCTCAGTGCATGGGTTCTCCTGTGTCCCGTCTGGCTGTTACCACATCCAAATTGCAGCCATTGACGCATGCTGCTTAATTGCTGTCTACTATTTGTGAAATAATGAACCACTGATTCTCTGGGTTAGTTACTACTGATGTGTCATTTTGGGTTTTTTGTTTGTTTTGTTTTTGTCTCTGTGTGTGTGTGTCTATGTTTTTGAGACAGGGACTTCCTACAGCCCTAGCTGTCCTGAAACGTGTGTTTGTGTGTGTGTGTGTGTGTCTGTGTGTGTCTGTGTCTGTATGTCTATGTCTATGTCTGTGTCTGTGTCTATGTCTCTGTCTGTGTGTCTTTTTGAGACAGGGACTTCCTACAGCCCTAGCTGTCCTGAAACTCACTAGACCAAGCTGGCCTTGAACTCACAGAGCTCCACCTGCCTCTCGGCCTCCAAAGGTGTGTCCCACACCTTTAATCCTAGCACTTTTTTTACATTGTAGTTTAGTTACAAAAATTAAAAGTGAATTTTAAAGCTGCATGATACATCTTCTTTAAGATGTATCAAAATCTAAAATATAGAAAACTAGAGGAAAAGTTCTGTCCCAGATCATATAAAATAATTCATAATGTCTTGAGTGGGACTCACTTCACAGCTTAAAAGAAAATATGATTTAAATACCACATGTTAAAGAAACAGGTTGTCTATCTGGAGTTTATTTAGCATACAGTGCATTTATTTATTTAGGCCATATTCATAGAACATAAATCAACTGTTTATAGTGAAAAACAGGCAGTTATGACCTCCATCGAGCTCTAAGACGTTTTTGCCTCTCCAGAATATTATAGCCCTACAATGCCCAGTTTCCACTCCCTGCAGCTCTGGCAATGCGTAGCTGCCTTTTTGTTGCAATGGCTTTCCCTACTCTGGCTATTTCATCTACATGGATTCATATAACATGTGTCCTTCTGTGTCAGCTTCTTTCACTCAGCATGATGTTTTCAAGCTTCATCCCCCTTGTAGTATATATCAGTACTTTATCCCCTTTTATGGCTGAATTACCAGTATTTTTAGTATCAAAACATTTAAGAGGGTTCTGGAAACCTGGGGCCCACCCACATACAGACCCACTATATCCATCCCCCTGTGGGCAGTAACCTCCTCTCACAGCAGGAGTGAGATTTTAGTTCATAATAAAGTGCAAGTGCAAAGGGAACATGTGCAGTTACAGCTGTAATTTGTTGCATATTTAAAATGCAGGAAGGAGGTAGGGAGCTCTATGCAAGGATTACAGGTCATTCTTTGTATAATAGACACCCCCTAGGAAACAAAAAAATGTTCACTAAAGGATGGAAAGGAAACAATGAAATAACTATGTTGAGGCCCTTGTATTATGGGAGCCTGTGCTGACACAAATCTTGCAGCTAGTGCTTGGAACAGACTCAACAGCACCCCACAGTAGTCCCTGTCTTAAGCAGAAGAAAAGTATTTTCTTCTGTAGATGACTTTAAATTGCTTCATGGAAAAATGTGAATAATACCACCTACTTGTACCCCACAAAGAAACCAATATCCTAATTCCCAGAATCTATAAATGTCTAGAAACTCTTAGCTTAGTTTAAGAAATGGGTCTCCATGGACATGATAGAGATCTTTGAGAGGTGGAGATGATCCTGGATTATCTAGTGGTCTTTCAATGTCATCTTAGAGGGAGACTCCAGTGACAGGCAGAGGAGAAGGGATATGGAAATGGAGGCATGACCACAAGCCAGGGAGGGACCAATGCTGGCCACAGTCAGAATCCAAATCTCCCTAGAGCCTGAGGAAGTCAGTTTATTGATATCTGGGTTTCATTCCAGTAGTAATAGTTTTGTACTTCTGGGCCTCAGGAATATAAGAGAATAGACTTCTCTAGCGTTAAGCTTCTTTGTCAAGGTAAACTTACCTCTGTATCTCGGGCATCTTTAAGTTTGTTCTCCCTTCTAGCTTTGTGTCAAAGGTGGTGTTTCTCCACTTTGAAGACTGTTACCTATATAGCATGCTTTCTCATGCATAGCACTAGTGACATTGAGTGGTTCTTTGTTGAGGAGTTGTCCTCTGCACGTGGATATTTAGCAATACTCCTACCTACTAGACGTAATAATACTTCTCCCCATTTGGGACAACTATAATGTCTCTACACATTGCCAATATCACCTCAGGGACAACATATCTCCCTATGGAGAATTATTGACCTAGAGTGTTATTGGGTTTGATGCTAGCTGCTGTGTAGTCATGGGCAGCCTAGAAAAATTGCTTTGAATCTGTTTCATTATCTATAAAATAATGATAGCACCTATATCATAGGATTGTTGTAAGGATATTCAAATGAGGTAATAGCCTCAGGACACCTTCTGGTCTCTAGTAAAGTATAATATATGAAAATTATTAACCATGGTCTGCTGCACTAGTTTATCACACACTATTTCTATAATTTTCATGCTAGAATTAACAGATATTTGAAACCTTTTCCAAAAGTAATTTCTTCTACAAAGATCAATATGTATGGGTTGTCAAGATGGCTCAGCCACCTAGCTTGATGACCTGAGTTTCATTCCTGGGACCCACATGGTAGAAGGAGAGAACTGACTGAAGTTGTCCTCTGACCTCTTCATAAACTCTGTAGTACACATTCCCCCTGTCCCACGTCAATAAATGTAATTTTTTAAATCAACACGTTTTGAAATTACACCACCTTCATTGATTCTCCCTCCTATCGCTTTGCCTATGAACTGAGGAATCTTGGCCTGTCAGTCAGGTGAGCTCCCTGAACCCAGTAGATAGTACCCTGGATAAACTGTAACAAGGAAACCTTTTCTGTCTATGATATGTCTATTACTCCATAATTACAGCTTTCTTCACAGAGATGGAGCTGTTGAATTTACTTAAGGAATTGTGTCACTGTCACCATTCAAATTTGTGAACTATTTAACAGCGTTTAGCAGTTTTCAGTGAAATGTTAGAGAATGTTGTGAATAGATACCATCATCTACTTTTGTAAAGAACAGAAATCTGCTCCAACTGGATACTAGGCCCTTGTGCCTCTCTGTGCATGAGGACATGACCATGAATAGACAGAGATTCCAGTGTGCTTCCCTCATAGAATGCAAAAATGGTAACAACATGCACAATAAATTTGTAATAGGTATAGTTTAGATGGTGATAAGACTGAAAAACAAATAATACAAAGCGAGGGGTTGAGAGTGCTGAAGGTCACACTAGTGGCCAGGTTTTTGTAGGGGAATATTCAGGTTGGAAAACCATTAAATATCTTCAGACTGATACATGAAGATAACTTTGCTATGGTTGAACCAGAGTTCAGTAATTAGTGCCCCTGCTTATGACTTCCTGTTGGAATTGCTGTGTCTTTCAAAGGCGTAACCCAGTTTCCCCCCCCTTAATTCTGTCTAGGAGTGCCTTTCAAAGGTAAGCCATGTGATTCGGCCTTTGCTAACTGCCATGGGAATTCCCTATAGCAATAGTTTGGAAACCGTTCCTGACAGGCGGGCTCAAGAAAGATGTATGTCTAGCAGATAAGAGATTTGGTTCTTGCGTCAGTCAGACCTCTGTGCTTCTGAATCTCTACTTATAATGTGGATGATTTGGGGGAAAGCCATTAAGTCTCTGTAGCCATATAATCATTATGGTAAGGATTAAATGAAATAAAGTCTTGGAAACAAGTAGACTTGTGTCAAGGGCATGATAAATCCTCAGAAAATTTTGGTAATTGTGATTGTTTTGATTAATGTAGAAGGCTGTTTCTAAGGTACTGTTTAATTACTCTCTGCAATTGCAATCTCTTTACGAACTACACCCATAATTATCAGTTGCAAATACGCAGACACTTCTCAAACAAACCTTGCCAGTCAATAGGGGCTCCACACAGTTGGACCTCTTAGGAGCTTGGACCTGAGAGATACTTGCATATTCTGTGTAAACTTACACAAAGGTGAATTGAAATGAGAGAACAGAGGCAGTAGATATTTGGGTCCTAAAAGTCCAGCTAGTAAAATGTGCTTCAGTTTTTGTGGGTCATTTCTGGGACTAACACTCCCATGTGCTGTGTGGCTCTTCACTTGGTGGATAAAGACATTGTTGAATGCCCCTGACTCTAGGGAGCTGCCAAATTGATTGTGTTATGGGAATGAGCTGGGACATTCCTCACAGTTTATGAATATGCTAAACATTCCCTTCGAAATGTTTGCTTCAAGGGCTGGGGACTTAGCTTAGTGATGGAGTGCTTGCCTAGCATGCACAAGGCCCTGGGTTAGATTACCTCACCCCAATCCCTGCCTTCAAAAAAAAAAAAAAAAGGTTAGTGTGAGGTTATGTGAATTTCTGCATTGCCAAGACTCAAGCCTATATTCCCCACTTTTCACTTATATAATTATTGAGAGTTATTAAAGTGATGATATCTGTTCTAGTTTGCTTTCTGTTGCTGTAGTACACACCATGACCAACTTGGGGAGGAAAGGGTTTACTTGGCTTGCACTCCAGGTCCCAGTTCACTATTGAGGGAAGTCAGGGCAGGAACTCAAGGCAGGAACCTGAGTAGAGATCATAGAGGAACACTGTTCACTGGCTTGCTCTCTAGCTTCTGCTCTGTTAACTTTCTCATAGAGCCCAGGACCCCATGCTTAGGGATGGGACCTCCCACAGTGAGCTGGATCCTACATCAATTAACAGTCAAGAAAATGCCCACAGGCCAATTTGATGGATGCAGTCCCCCACTGGGAACGCTTTCTGATAACATTGGGCTGTGTCAAGTTGACAGCTGAAGTTAACTAGAAGAATATCCTTCATATTTTACACAAAGAGAATAAGGACATTGAGTGTTTATTTCACTAGAGTTAACACTCTGTGGTTGTAGACTCATTTACAAAATTTAATTCTTCCTCTTCCAGGCCGTCATGGTACTATGTAGATTACACAAATAAAAGTCAAAGGTACAGCCTCACAGTATGGATAATGGTATCTCGACTTTGATGGGAAACCAATAAACGTTCGTTAAATTGACTATATAGTGTTTTCTAAGTTGCCTGTAACTTTAAAATGTAACATGTTTATTAGAAGTGGATTTGAGCTGTCTAATGGTTGAAGTTCAACTTGTTCTAAGACAAGTACTGAGTCCCAGAGAGGTTCTGTTACTTAATGCAATCCCAGGAAATTTCATGTATAAAAATTTGCATTGTGCTGGGTATGGTGGCGCACGCCTTTAATCCTAGCACTTGGGAGGCAGAGGCAGGCAGATCTTTGTGAGTTCAAGGCTAGCCTGGTCTACAGAGTGAGTTCCAGGACAGCTGGGGCTACAGGGAGACGCCTGTCTCGAAAAGACAAAAAAATAAATAAATAATAAAGCAAATTGCTAGCTAGCTGTGCATATAGTCTGATGTCCTTTAAAGGTTTTTGGCTCCTCTTTCTCTTTTTCTAGTACAAGCAGTCTGGCAGTATGATACTGCAGAGAAATTGTGCTTTAGCAGTCACAAGACTCAGCTTCATCTCTTCTTTTGCTGGGATTACCAGTGTGTGTTTTTTCCAGTACTTCTCTGGATTCCTCAGGTCTCACCTTTGAGTGGCAGAAGAGTATTTTACTCACCCAAAGGACTGAGGCTGAGCAGATGTGCTTCTGGCGCCACTCTCAGTTTACTGGTTAGTGGGTGTGTTCATTATCAGCCAACATAAAGCTGTTGTGTGTGTGCGTTTTCCTTAATCCTGTTTTTATGGTGGGATAAAAAAGGGGCAGACCAGGAAGGGCACTTACTATGGACTAGTAGGAAGGGGCCTATCTGGAATGCAGACAAGGGTTCTGTTGTATTATGGTTGGTTGAAACCAGAAAGATCAAAGAGAGGTTCAAAGGCAGGGTCATTCATGAAACATAAACAAGAGAATGGCAGTGTCCAAAACAAACAAGGTAAGTTTCTTTTTTCTTTTAGTTTTGTTTTTTTTTAGTGAAAATAGAGAAGGAAACAGAATGTTTAAAAAAGTAATAANCACTTACCATTTCTCTCATATCACTTTTTATATTATAAATGTGTGAAGGTGCTGGGCATGGTGGCGCACGCCTTTAATCCTAGCACTTGGGAGGCAGAGGCAGGCAGATCTTTGTGAGTTCAAGGCTAGCCTGGTCTACAGAGTGAGTTCCAGGACAGCTGGGGCTACAGGGAGACCCTGTCTCGAAAAGACAAAAAAATAAATAAATAAATAAATGCATTGCTAGCTGTGCATATAGTCTGATGTCCTTTAAAGGTTTTTGGCTCCTCTTTCTCTTTTTCTAGTACAAGCAGTCTGGCAGTATGATACTGCAGAGAAATTGTGCTTTAGCAGTCACAAGACTCAGCTTCATCTCTTCTTTTGCTGGTGATTACCAGTGTGTGTTTTATCCAGTACTTCTCTGGATTCCTCAGGTCTCACCTTTGAGTGGCAGAAGAGTATTTTACTCACCCAAAGGACTGAGGCCCTGAGCAGATGTGCTTCTGAGCCACTCCTCAGTTTACTGGTTAGTGGGTGTGTTCATTATCAGCCAACATAAAGCTGTTGTGTGTGTGCGTTTTCCTTCATCCTGTTTTTATGGTGGGATAAAAAAGGGGCAGACCAGGAAGGGCCATTACTATGGACTAGTAGGAAGGGGCCTATCTGGAATGCAGACAAGGGTTCTGTTGTATTATGGTTGGTTGAAACCAGAAAGATCAAAGAGAGGTTCAAAGGCAGGGTCATTCATGAAACATAAACAAGAGAATGGCAGTGTCCAAAACAAACAAGGTAGATTCTTTTTTTCTTTTAGTTTTGTTTTTTAGTGAAAATAGAGAAGGAAACAGAATTTTAAAAAGGATAAATCACCCAGGAAGAGCAAAAGAAAGATAAAATGTGGGAAAGGGGTGGAGCATTGAAGACTGTAAAAATAAAGTTCAGGTCAAAGCATTAATTTTTTTCTTTTTGGTCTTTTTGAGACAGGGTCTCCCTGTAGCCCCAGCTGTCCTGGAACTCACTCTGTAGACCAGGCTGGCCTTGAACTCACAAAGATCCGCCTGCCTTTGCCTCCCAAGTGCTAGGATTAAAGGCGTGTGCCACCATGCTCGGCAGGTCAAAGCATTAATAATGCACGTCTTTAATCCCAGCATCTGGGAGGCAGAGGCAGGAGGATTTCTGTGAGATCAAGGCCAGCTTGGTCTACATCATGAGTTCTAGGCCAGTTGGAGCCACAGGGAGATGCTGTCTCAAAAATTAATTAATTAAAATTTTAAAATGAAGTTTGATACCTGAGCTTACTGGCTAAGGCCATGAGCACAGGGTCCTTCAAGTCCCATTTCATCTCTTAGTCTTTCCCCAGGAAAGTCTGCTGTGAGTCTACTGCGCCTAAAACCTGTGTATTTATTGGCATGAAGAGAATATTTTTTTCGGGGCTGGAGAGATAGCCTAGTGGTTAAGAGCACCGACTGCTCTCGCAGAGGACCCGGGTTCAATCCCCAGCACCCATAGTGGCCGAGAGCCGTCTGTAACTCCAATTCCAGGAGAACTCCAGTTCCAGGGGAATTCGAGACCCTCTGCTGACCTCCGAGGCATTGCAGACACAGGTGCACAAACCTACATGCAGACAGTACATTCATACACGTACAAAAATAAATAAAATTTAAAAAAAATTTTTAAAAAGAATATTTTTTTCATTGTAGAAAACTTGTAAAATATAAGTGATTAAATAGAAGGTAGATTTTCATATGTATCCCTTGGTCATTTTTGTTTGTGCATTTAGATATATGCAGGCAAACACTCAAACACAGGAAATATAAACAATTAAAATAAATAAAAAATAGACCAGAGAGCAAGGCATGGTTAAGCATGCTTGTAATTCAAGCTCTTGGGAGGCAGAGCCAAGAGGATTAGGAGACAACAAGACCAGGGTAGATTACGTGAGACCCTGTTTCAAAAAGCAAAAGTTTAAAAAAGGCTGAAATCAGCATTCTATTAATAGAGTATTTCAAATTAATGCAAAAGGAAGGATTATTAAATCATGGCCTTACACAAAAATAACTATTGGAGACAGTAAGATTTTTCAACATGAAAAATGAAACTACAAAATTACCAAAGAAATTACGGTAATATTTATACAGTAATGGAATGGAAAATATCTGTCCAATCATGATAAGGGCAAAAGCAATAGAGAAAAGTAATATATTTGACAGCATAAAACTGAGGGCAGGGAAGTGGAAGGAAGTATCTATAACATAGAGCAGAAAGGATTAGTGATTATAATCAACAGATTTTTTTTAATTCATGTTAAAAGTAAAGTACTCTAAAAAATATAGACAAATGACAAAGTAACTTGCAAAAAAAATACAAATGACCAAAGTATGCATATGCACCAAAATCAATGTACAATGAAAAGATGTTGTTGGAATATTTTAAAAATCCATGCATCAGAGATTTTTAAAAAGTGATTACTTGCAACTTTTTCAAGCAAGCTTGGAATTGTACACTTGCACTCGTGGCCTAAACCTATATAAATATTTTTCTAGGGATAAATTTAGCAGTGTATATCAAATATCCCCATGTCATACCACCCTGCTGATTTAGTAATTGCATTTCCAGGAATCTTTCCTAAAGAAATGACCATGGATATTAAAAGCATATTTCTAATATTTAATGATTAAAATAATACATTTCAAACTACTTTTATATCAGATTTTCCTGTCTTATGAACAGATGAAATGGAATTTATAGATTCTAGGATTCACTGTCATTAGCTAATAAGCTCATTATGTGAATTACCAAGAAACAACCAATAAAAATGCTATAGAGGACTACTTAGCAACAAAAAAATATTCATTTTGTTCCAGGCCAGCTGGAGCTACAGGGAGACCCTGTCTCAAACACACACACACACACACACACACACACACACGCACGCACGCACGCATGCACGCACATGCACATGCACATGCACATGCACACACACAAAGTATTTTCTTTATTAATTTTATTTTAGGTGTATGAGTATATTGCTTGCATATATGTGAGTGTGCCTGTGTCATGCAGTGTTCCCAGAGGTCAGAAAGGGCTTAGGACCCCCTGGAACTGAAGTTATGGACCGTTGTTAGTCACCACATAGGTGCTGGGAATCGAACCCCCATTCTCCGCAAGAGCAGCCAGTGCTTAACCACTGAGCCATCTCTCTAGCCCCATCACTATGTATTTTTATAGCTCTTCAAATTGTCTGCACTTTAAAAGGGCTATATGAATTGTTCTCATTTTTTATAAATAAATGTTTAAATGTCTAATAATGACTATAATATGATGTACTTGAAAAATAAATTATGTTTGAAGAAAAATAAAAAAGTATTCATTTTATTTTAAGTGTTTAAAGCAAATTCAACCAGGCATGTTGGCCCATGTCTTTAATTCCACCATCCCAGAGGCAGAAGGAGGCAGATTTCCGTGATTTCTAGGCCAGCTTGTTCTACAAAGAGAGTTCCAGGCCACCGAGGGATATACAGGAAGACCCTGCAACACACACAAAATACTCCCAGAAGTATATATTCTACAACAGCAAACCCTCTGACCTTCTGTTTTAAAGAGAATTTGCAGAAGAGGGTGTCAGATTCCCTAGAACTGGAGTTACAGATAGTTGTTAGCCTCCATGTGGGTTCTGGGAACCAAACCTGAGTCCTTTGCAAGAGCAGCCAGTGCTCTTCACCATTGAGTCATCTCTTCAGCCCCATCTAGACTATTTTTCAAGTATTTTATTGTTGTGTTTGTTTGTTTGTTTGTTGTTGTATTTGAATGTATTGCCTGCATGTAGGTAGTGTCATCCAGTGCCTACATAGGTCAGAAGTTAGTGTCAGATTTCCCTAGAACTGGAGTTACGGATGGTTGTGGCTGTCGGATGCTGGGAATTGAACCCAGGTCCGCTACAAGAGCAGCCAGTGCTCTGAGCCACAGAGCCATCTCTCCAGCCCCAGGACACAATTTCCATAGCTAACACAGACGTGATATGTGCTAGTACAAGCCTGCCCCACTTATCTTTTCTCCCAAAATTTTCTTAAGTATTCTTAAAGTTTATTCTTCAAGAACTATAGAGCCATATTCTCAAACTGGGGAGAAAACTTCCACTGGTATATTAGTTACAGCTATATAACATTTAAAAATTTGGGGAGAAATCATCATCTTTAAAGTTAAGTTTAAATATTCAACATATTGTTTCAGGACTACATCATTTTATTAATTTTCTTTTACATTCTCTAGTAAAATTATATGGCTTTATGTATATTTCTTCTTAAACTTACTCAACTATTTAGTATTTTGGGGGGTCTTTTTTTTTGGTCTTTTTGAGACAGGGTCCCCCTTTAGTTCTAACTGGCCTGGAGCTGGCTCTGTAGACCAGGTTGGCCTTGATCTCACAGAGATCTGCCTGCCTCTGCCTCCCAAGTGCTGGGATGAAAGATGTGTACTACTACACTGGGCTCTTTTTGGTCTTTTTGAGACAGGGTCTCCCTGTAGCCCCAGCTGCCAGGGAACTATGTAAATCAGGCTAGCCTTGAACTCACAAAGATCTGCCTGCCTTTGCCTCTCAAGTGCTGGGAGTAAAGACATGTGCCACCACACCCAGCTTATTTAGTATTTTTTTTATGAATGTGAATTTAAGCCTATTAAATTTCCTACCTGGTTATTTCTACAAATGAAGGGAGCTTGGTTTTTGTATAGTAGCTCTGTTTTTTT
>VZQC01014081.1:667659-690792 GCA_009823505.1 Rhizomys pruinosus
CCCTCTTCTGACCTCCGCGGCATTGCACGACACGGGTGCACAAACTTGCATGCAGACAGTACATTCATACACATACAGAAATAAAAAAAAAAAATTAAAAAAAAAGAAAAGGAATTTGAAAGGTATCATATTTAAATTAGAAAAGTAGATTAACAGTTTCTGTAATGGATGAAGACTTAGGGGTGTGTGTGTGTGTGTGTATCTGTCTCTGTGTCTGTGTAGAATTGTCAACACCTAAGTTGTACATTATGGTTGCATGGCTAAAGTGCATACTTTAAAACAGAAAGTTTGTTTTCTTATGCCCTAATTTGGAAAAGACTTTATCTAAAGAATTCATGTTTGTCTGAAGATACTGATCCTATTTTTTGGGTTAGCAGCGTGGGCATTTTGAAGGAATATTCATGAGTAACCATTGCATAAGGATATGACAAGCAGTTTACAAGATGTATTTGATGCTGATGTGAAAAGGAGATACTAATTCAAAATATAATTGTGTCCTTTCTTAGACATATAGCCTTTTCAGTTTTTATGCTCCCTCCTACAAAAATTAACTAAGTTACCATGTATAAGTAATGTGAGGTTTGTTTCCTTTTAAATGTGGAAAATATTTGGGCTGGAAAGACATCTCCATAGTCAAGAGCTCTTCCTGCTGTTCCAGAGGACTAGAATCCAGTTCCTAGCACCCGTGTCAAGAGCTCTCTGTTCCTGCTGTTCCAGAGGACTAGAATCCAGTTCCTAGCACCTGTGTTGGGCACTCATGACAGCTTATAACTCCAACTCCAAGGGAGTTTTCTGGTCTCTGGGGGTGCACATGTGCATGTTAGTGTGTGTACAAACACACACACACACACACACACACACACACATATGCACATGCACACACACACATAAATCTTTTTTTTGAAAATTATAAGTAACATCACTAGAGATAACCACTATTGAGATTTCTAGTTTTTCTGTATTTGGGTAATTGTTATACCACTATATTTATAGATGTGTATACTATACTTTTATCTGAACATTAAAGTCACCTGGATTTTCCCTAGCTGTGGGGCATGTAAAAATGAGAAAACTAGACTCTTGAACTGGAGAGAAAAGTATTCCATCCAAGGATAGAGGTAGAAGTAGCTGGTACCAGGAAGATGAACCTGAGGTGACCTCTTAGGGTCCACTCTCGGTTTTTAAGATTTTTTTTTATTTAATTTTATTTATTTCTGCATGTGTATGAATGTACTGTCTGCATGCAGGTTTGTGCACCCGTGTCGTGCAACGCCACGGAGGTCAGAAGAGAGTCTCGGATTCCCCTGGAACTGGAGTTCTCCTGGAATTGGAGTTTCAGACGGTTTTCGGTCGCCATGTGGGTGCTGAGGATCGAACCCGGGTCCTCTGTAAGAGCCGGCCAACCGGAGGACCCAAGCTAGGCCAAGCCAAGCGGTTGGCCTAGCTCTTAACCGCTAGGCCATCTCTCCACTCTCGGTTTTTAAATGATCGGTGTATAACAAAGTTCCCAGAGAAAACCTGCATCTTTTTGATGAATCTTCACTTCATTTTCCCTTTAATTTTATATTACTCCAATATATGAATACATACCCTCCATACATATACCACAATTACAAAGTCTGAAAAATAAGTGTTCAGTTAATTCTAGAGCCCGTTAAGGAATTCACATTATAACAGCATAGTTGCCTTCAGATAAAAAGAATTATAACATTAACTTTTCTCAGCTTGCCTTTCAACTAGGGGTTTGGTGCTAGCATCCACAAATGAGGGAGACCATTCATAGTTTGTTTTTCTAGGACTGTGTTACTTCACTTAGCATAATGGCTTCAAGTTCCATCCATTTACCTGCAAAGTCAATGATGTCATCTTTCTTTACTGCTGCATAGAATTCCATTGTGTAGATATACATTTTCTCTATCCACTCGTTAGTTGAGGGACACTTGGGTTGCTTCCAGCTCTTCGCTATTGTTAAGAGAGCTGCAATAAACATAGATATGCATGTATCTCTGTGATAGGATGAGTCTTGTGGGTATATACCCAGGAGTGGAAAACCTGCATCTTCAACTGAACCTTCTGCAAGAATGACTAACGGGTTAGAACCTCAGCTATTGCAGAGAATTTGGAATGTCACGGGTCCAAAGCCTAGTTATAGTTTATCTTGGGCTATCTGTAGCCCCCTTAATAGCCACTGCTTGCCTACCTCTGAGCCAGTCCTAACGTCCTGTGACTAACATATAAAAACCTTTAAGAATGTATTAGCTTGGGGCTGGACAGATAGCCTAGCAGTTAAAAGTGCCGACTGCTCTTGCAGAGGACCTGGGTTCGATCCCTAGCACCCACATGGCGGCTGAAAACCGTCTTTAACTCCAGTTCCAGGAGAACCTGGCGCCCTCTTCTGACCTCCGCGGCATTGCACGACACGGGTGCACCAACCTACATGCAGACAATACATTCATACACATATGAAAATAAATGAAAAAAATTTAAAAAGAATGTATTAGCTTAACACAACCCCAGCTTCTGCCAACCAAGTGGCTGAGTGTTATCATCACTTGCAGCCTGTAGCTGAGATTTCTTTTTGCTGTAGCTGTGTACTTAATGTTTCCATCAATATGTCTGAAAAGTGCTTCGATGTATGACTTTCTTCTTTGTTACTATAAAAACTTCACGAAACTGCCTCTACATTGAAACATAGAATTTAGGGTAACCTAAATCTGTGTTCCCAGGCCATGGTCACTTATATTTGGCTCCAGAATAAACTGCCTTTTATCCCCTTTGAGGTGACAGTTATATTTTGCATTGACATCATTGACATGTGTATCCTCTGAGAGTCTAAAAAGCAAAGCAGAGATGATCCTGCCTGATTCCTGGGTCAAGGTCACATGAACAAAATACTCCTTTTCTCTGAGCTAGTGGGTGGCCTCTAAAAGCTGGCCCTGTCCCTTCAGCTGCCGTGTAGACTTCACTTAGCCATCTTTGATCAGTCAGTCATCTGGCACTGACCCTAGGGTATTAGAAGTATAGGTGCATTCCTGTTTGTACAAAGAATGCTGTGTAGAGGATCTTGGACAAGGTGCCTTATTCGTGAGACTAAATTCCAGGGATTTTTTAAGGGCCTCTGGCCATGTGATATTTTACATAAATGTTTTAGGAGACTGTTTTTTTTTTTTTTTTTAGAGGAGACTGTTAATCTGACAGATCAGTCCATCTTCTTCTGTTGTGTATTATTAGTTCCCCAAACTCATAGATCATCCGTTTTGTTATCAGAGCCAAAGAATGAGAGAGATGGAATTAGAAACTTAACGTGAAGAGTTTTGAATTCCTTGTATTCTTATTTTGTCATCTTAACCCAGATGTGGGTGGAAATAGACATCAGTAGCTGCTCTTCATTCTGTGTATTCTGTTATGGCTTTACAAGGTCATCTGCTAATTAAAAGCCAAACAACAAACAAAGAGTAGATACTTTTGTTAGAATTATCCCTGTATTACAGTCACATAGCTATTAGCTGTGGTGTTTGGCAGCACATCTCTAGAATTTTGGCTTCCTGTTTGTTTTCTTAATAAAAACTTTACATTTGTGTCATGGTAGGAAGCTTAAGAAAAAGAGCCTAGCACCACTGACAAAGAGAGCAAAATTCAAAGACAAGGAACTTTAAGACATAGCTTCATTAAACTCAGTTCTGATTTATCCTCTAAAGAGAACGGGGTGGGGGGGGTTCATTTGGTAAGGAATATGTTCTACTTAGATTTTTGTTGCTGTAATAAACACCATAACCAAAAACAACTTGGGAAAGAAATGGTTTACTTAGCTTACAGCTCACAGTCCATCACTGAGGAAAGCCAAGGCAGGAGCTTGGAGGCAGGAGCTGAAGCAGAGACCATGGAGGAACGGCTTACTGGCTTGCTCATACTTCCCTTATTTAGCCTAGGCCCACCTGCCCCAGGATGGTACCACCCACAGAAGTCTGGGCCTCCTATGTTAAACAGCAATGGAGAAAGTGCCCTACAGATAACACCACAGGGCAGTCTGATGGAGACAACTCCTTAGTTGAGGTCCCCTCTTTATAGATGATTCTAGTTTGTGTCAAGTTGACAAAGACTAACTTGCACAGAAAACTTTGGAAGATATGCCTTCCTCTTCCTTTCTAGGAGAATCAGTAGTGGAAGATGCTTGTTTGAGACCTATAGTAATACTCATGCCTTCTCTTGCAGATTCTTCAATCTGACATTAATACTGCTTTGCCCAATAGTGTAATCTATTGCCATATATGAAATGCTGAACTCTAAAGGGTGACTATATTATTCACTTTCTACAAAGTTTAGTTAAAATTTTAGTTATTGGAAAACATTTAACTATGTTTGGAACAATGTGATATATGAGGCTACTGTTTAATCTCCAAAGCTTATGAAATCCAAATATAGTCAAGAAATTCCAGTTCCAGATAAAATGAAGTAAACATACTTTACTCTGACCCTTCCAGTGGATAGAGCTATAAAACCTGGCTGGAATGCATAGAAGAGCTATTTGAAGACTGTGACACTGAATAGTGCCTGGGATATTCAGGAAAGAGCCCACAGTCTGAAGTTCCACCAGTCTGATAAGGGAGGCATCAGTTTGGTCCCTCACTTCATTGTGCACAGCAGAAAAAGTCTCTTCTGCTAAGGTTTTGAAGATTGAATCGACATTGAAACCACACACCCACAGAAAGGATTTAACTGCCTGAATCTTACTAGGATAATTGCCTGCAGAAACAAAAATGCAACATTCTCAACAAGGCTTACACAAAATCCACAGTCATAGATTGTTGTATTGCAAATATCTAGCATACAGTGCAAAATTACTTGGCAGATGAAGAGCTGGGCAAGTTCTTAGTTTGTATGGAGAAAGGTAATCAAGAGAAACCAATACTAAGATTACACAGATGTTGGGATTCTCTGGTAGACATTAAAGCTATTACAAAAAAATTGTTTAACAAGCAAAAGGGAACTGTGATGGTTAATCCTGGGTGTCAACTTGACTGGACTAAGGAACAAATAAGAGAAAAAGGGTCTTCTGATTGGACCACCTCAACCCGGATGGCCCACCCCAAATGTGGGTGTGACCTTCTGCCGGCAGGCACTATAAAAGGCCAAGGCAGAGGAAGCTGGCCCTTTTTCCTCGCTGCGGCCTGCTTCTCTCATCTGGTGAGTTTGTCTTGCTGCTGTGATGAACCTTTCGGATCCCAGCGTGTACTAAGACAGGCAGATCTCCCGGAACCCATTTGGGCCTTCAACACTAGACTGGAACTCCTGAGACATCCACAGCGCGTTCTGCGGATCTGAGCAAATATCCCTAGGATCCCACCAGCCTCTCACAGTTTGAGGTACTACACATGGTTGTGAAGTGTCTCCGTCACTTGAGCAAATCAATAAAGTGTATATAGTTATATACTTTCATCAGCCTGTTTGCTGTCCTCTGTAATTCTTTTAGTAGAATCGCTAGAGGAGACTACAGGAACGCCTATTTGCAAACTCATAGGCAATAAATCATGGGGCGTGAATGAAGCTGGCCATCACAAGGCGCTTAAGAGGAGTGAGAATAATGAGCCCTTTCCTAAAGGTCCCTTCTGTTTCAAAAAGACCAGAGTTTGAATCCCAGCGCGGCTATATGTATACCTGTCATATTGGTGATACCTTGCAGTCCCATCTTTTCTGTCCTCCATGAACTACTGGCCTTGACATTCAAGTGGCACTAATAACACAAATGGTGGAGAGGGTGTGGAACACTCATTCAACAATTAAATAATCCATGTATATCGATATGGATAGATACCAATGAATAAAATGATAGATTTAGATAGAGTTAGGATTAGATAGATCCCTAGAAGTACGATATTGATAAAAAGCAATGATCCTCTAGACACATGAGTGAACACTATAATAAACCAAATTAAAAATTTTAAGCTCAGGGAGCCCGGCGTGGCGGCGCACGCCTTTTAAAATCCATATATGAAGGAGGTCAGAGCAGGCAGATCTTTGAAAGTTCAAAGCCAGCCCTGAGTCTACAGAGTGAGCTCCTCAGGACAGCTGGGGCTAGAAGAGAAGGAACCTGTCTCGAAAAGACCAAAAAAAAAAAAATATTTTTGTTGTTTAAAACTACAGGGGCTGGACGAGATGGCCTAGTGGAATTTGAAGCGGTTAAGGAGAGCCCCGCAAACCACCTCTTACAGAGCCGACCCGGGTTCGATCCCCAGCACCAAACAGGGCCGATGAAATCCGTCTGAACTTACTCCAACTCTCCAGGAGCAATCCCAGCTTCCAGGGGAAGTCCCGACACCTCCCCTTCTCTGAACCTCGCACGGAAGCCTTCGCACGACACGGGTGCACAACCTGCATACAGACAGTACAATTCATACACACAAATCATGAATAAAAATACAATTTAATAAATCCAGAAATGCAAAAAAAAAAAATATAAAAACTCCACTAGAATCATGAGTTCAGTAAAGGAGTAGGTGACGAGGAAATAAGTTCGTGAAAAACAATTTAAGTGTAAACTAGCCTTATACTAGAAATCTTCGGAAGATATCACTATGGAAATAAAGCTGATGTTGTTCTGTACTCCCCAGAATAGGAATCTCCACGAAAAAGTGAAGGAATTGTATAAACAATGTTAGAATTCTGAAATGTGCAAATAATGTCACTGATCCTCAGGAAGTTCATAAAGGCCACATACATAACCCCAGGAGAATGTACACCTCACAAACGCATTATATACCAAACTAACACTCTGATACGGGTACACGGACAAAGAAAAACCTTGACAAAATAGAAATTCTGGGTGTCGATGCCCTATCGGAGGATGAACAACAATCTGGATGCCCTGGATACGTCACTATTAATCCCCTGTACATATGGAAGCCTGAAGACAACGTGAACGGTTATTACAGGACGAAAAATGATTGTCAAGCTTGGAAGTTCGAGTATCTAGATAATATAGCTGAGAAATATTACCCAGATATTTTCGAATTGTTCTTCTTAGCATGATAGTGAAACCGAGAGAAAATTAATATTGGCTCAGTAGACTGAAAATTAATACGCAGACGTTTTCTGGAACGGCCTCTAGTTTCAATCCTGCTGTGGAAACTATGGGATAAAAGCTCTAACCGAAGATGGGCAGAGCAAACCGTGAACGACACCCAGGTTTAAGAAAATCTTTTACAAACCAGTTTAATAGTAAGCGTTTTGACAATGTATCTATGAAGGGTATTCTAGGGAGGAGACACACAGCATTGAGTACATGGGAATGAACAAGTATACCCTATACCTCAAGATAAAAGGGCTCACCTTATAAAATTGCATAGAGACGAGAACACCTTATGTTTAGAACAAACAAAATAAATGAAGGTACGATCTGAACCCAAGGCGGAAGCGCGGCCCGCCTCTTGTCCAATGAAAGATTACAACAGTGAGAGCACGAAGGGAGACGGCTAAGCAAAAGCAAGTCCTTCAAACAGTGAAGAGGGGCCTTTAGGACCACATTGGAATATTGTAGCCATGACAAGGATGTCAAGTCATACTGCCAGGAGATGCTAACTCTTGCACGCGTAAGAGAACTAACAACCTGAGGAAAAGTAGGGTCAGGTATAATTCCAAGGAGCGACCGTACCCTGAATCAACGACCTGATCTTCAAACGTATGAGAAGACCTCCCTGCACGCTAGGTGATCGTTTTATCATAAACACACATGAGATGATGGCACACACCCAAGATACTATCATGAGAAAATGAGTAAACTCAGAATACCACAAATCATTGGGCTAATACAATAGTCTTCTATCATATATGTTTAACTAGACTATAGGATACTAAAAATGAGAGTCAGGATTTATAACAGAATCGTAATGAAACAGTCAGCAGATCGTGACACGCAGGAAACTCCAAAGAAAGGAACACAATTAGTGAGAGCAAGCGTGACGCGCATTGTGAACGGGAACATCTACCCAGAGAGACACTAGATCGAGACATTGCGTCGAAATGACGCACTCCCTCATTGCCCTGATAAACAGTGAGCTATGCGAGAGAGCCACTGCGTAGTCGTGAGCCGCGACGTAACAAATTAAGAGGCGACCACTACAGAGCATGATCAAAACGGGCACAGAAACTCACAACAAGAAAAAATAGACACTACTAAAGAAAATCAGACAGCAGCCGACAAGGACACACAAAAGTATATCATATCTAATTACACTTTCAGGATGACAATTTCAAGAGATCGAAAAGTGATGAGAAAATAAGCCATCAGATACACCAGAATGACACTGAGAACGCAGAAGAGGGTAGGTCAGTATAGTAACCGTACAGAGTATGAGACAAGCAGAACTAACATTATAAAAAAACAAAAAAAAAAAAAAAAAAAAAAAAAAAAATTTTAAAGAATAGAAAGCACACTAAAAGTGGAACACATGGAAACCACGGTACGATGTTGGACACTATGCAAAAGATCAGACTATACCGTCTGCATCTATGCATCTTGACTGAACACATATAGGTGAAAAGGAGAGAGAAATCCCCAAGAAGAATGGTATTCGATGTGCTTATGATCTTCAACTAAGAAAATAATTAGATGAACTTTGCTCCAAACATTAGAATACACCGTGGGCAAACAAGGAGACACACCTATATTAAGGACGAGGTTAGTTACACGAGCATCTAGCAATATTAGTATTCTAAAGTGCTGGTTGTCTGCAGACAGCAGGTAGCCAGAGACACATACTCAAAGAGACGTGGTGACATCCACTGCCAACGAGGTGGACTGCCATGTAGAGACTGGATGGAAGAGAGGTAGCCATGAGCATGCGGTGCAGAATAGCAATACCCGTAGTCAGTCACTCCTCTTTAAGCGGACACTAAGAGAGCAAAGTATCATATACATGTTGTTTAAACATGCCTATCGAGAAGTGAGTACACTGAGCAGACCAAATGCTGCTCATCAGTTCTTTAGGACTTGGGCAGAAACACACTCTTCCACTCTGCCAATGACTAAGCATACAATGTGGAAACGATGGACATAGTCTGAGATCAAGACACACTAACTAGCAATAATAAAATAAAGAACAACCTGGCACGCTATAAGATAAACTCCCAGTGTTCAAATGAGACAAAAGTTAAGTGATTGCTCTAAAATCAAGTGCTTCGTTGCCTAGTGATTATTCTTTAAATTTTCATTGTTGCTGCTGAGTCTTTCTTAATGCGGCCAAGGCCAAGAGCGAGCGAAATACAGACTAAGCGGAAAGGAGAGACCGAGAGAACAATTATATCGCATACTGACGATACCAAAGAGACAAGCTTTGGGAAAGAAGAACATGGTGTCCCGCTGGTCCCCAAAAACAACAACTCCAAAAGTACATGAGATAAATCTTTGAATGCAAATTACCCAAAAATCACGTAGGAGAACGGTGATCTAGCAGTGTAGCATCCAATAAATCTGCAACCATTTGACCAGGAAACTCTAGAATCAGAGAAATCAATAAAGCTATACTGCTAGGTAGTATTCAGTTGACATATATCTTTATAGTCAATAGTCCTATATTTTTTTGTATGAAAGAATCACATAGAGTACGTCTATCTAGCGCCAGATAAGGGCAGCACCTATCGACACTGAGTTAATGAGCCGAGTATTCAGGACCAGGAAGACACTCATGCTCAAAAGTTATATTACTAGGAGAAGAGTAACTACAAACACTTTTCCCCGCAATCCTAGCAACGACATTTTGTATTGACTTCCGGGAGAATGGACCTGGCATTCATGCAATAACAGAATATCATCAATGAAATTCCGTCTCACCAAGACGAACACATGCTTTATCGCGGCGAATTATTAGCAGAGAGGGGGAACAGCGCCTGACTCACCTAACCCGAAATCTTATTCTAAGCCTGAAGGGATCCGGAAAGAGCGTAATAGTGTCCGAACAAAATGGATACCTAACAACAACCACAAAAGGAAAACATGCATGTGTTGCTGAAAATTTTTAGAAGTCTTGAGGAAAATAAAGATTTAGCACTGTGCAGTCCACAAATCAAGAAGAAACTAGGCAGATAGAAGAGAGCCAGATAAAAGCGAAGCGCACATGGTACGATTTACATCCTCAACCAGCGGCATACTAATCTCAACCCAAAAGGAAGGGACTTTCTCTTTCACAAATGGTACGTGACTGATGAAATAGTAGCGACGACCGAGGCTCAAGGACAGAGTATCTTCTGTGCTCGTCAAAGGCCCCAGCATAGTGGAGACTCAGTGTATATAGTTACCATATGTACTCCCAGGCAGGAGCTGGAGCACACGATTCAACACGAGGAGAACAGACCCACGTGATACGTCCAAGTCGGTCATTAGAACGCCAAAGAATGTGAAATCACACTAAAGAGCACACACGGGGAGAAGTCCTATCTGAGTATTAGAGTGACAACCCACGGCGTGTCACTAAAATAAAGTATATAACAGAATGAGACATCGAATTGAACAGCATTAGTAAGATAAAGCAGTTTGCAAGAATGAGTGACTTGTTATGAAGACCTCTATATCTTGACCCTTATATAATCCCTCAAGCTATAACTTTGGCGAGTGAACACACAGTCAAGTCTCTATAGTACCCAGGAGTAGATACTATTGGTCATAGCATTTCGTAACTCCTATAACAGCCTCACAAGGCCAGCACACACCCCCTGCGTGACACTAATCTGCGCCAAAATCCAGAACCAACGAGTCGCTTGGTACACGGTACATGCAGAGAGAGAACCTCTTACAGATAATAAGACAATCAAAAGATTGAAATAATTTCAGTGCAGCGTTGAAATGCAGAACCACCTGGTTACAAATTGAAGTCTGGTCGAACAACATCAACATTATCCACCCAGAAGAGAGGACAAGAAAATGGAAACTCCACCGAGCCATAAGAACATACGATTGCAGATGAACAGCTAAGAAACAAACTTAGACACTCTTAAGTAGAGTAAGGAGTAGATCGGCATAAAAGAAAGTTAAAAGAGGAAGAGAATAAGAGAAAGCATAACATAAAATACAATTCAGCTGGAACTATAGTTATATAATAGTGCAACAAATGTTAGAGCATATAAAGCAGTTGCCTAGCGCCACAAAAACAATGAAAAACCTTCCATGGGAGATATTGTTGCCTTCAAAAGACTAGTTCCTGATAGACGGGAAGTTTACTAGCCCGTCGTGGCGGTAGTGCACTACATTGAGAGGGAAAACAGTTGAGAGAAAGACGCACAAGATGGGGAAGATCTATACACTTCACATCACACGCTAAGAAGCAGCTTGCAGACCGCAATTACACTTGCCCAGGACTGAACCCAAGCTAACATCGCAAACAAGACAGACATGACAAAGAAATAAGACAAAAAACTACAGAGCAGAAATCTAGCAAAGAAACTGGAAGATGAGAAACATACAAGATTAGAATCAATTACAAAAAATTCAGTGAGACCAAAAGAAATGGATTTTTTGAAGAATTGAATAAGAGCTAGAGTAAGCATTAGACTACCAAGAACCATTGCTACCTCCCTATAGCTGAGCCTCCGTTAACAATCGAGCACGAGAAAACAGCGATCGCAAGAGGCGACAGCCTGAGAAGAAGACTATACATGGTAACACAGAGGACTCAGAAATGCCTGGGCTGGACAATCTTCGTCGCGATTGACACAAGAGAAACGAATAATAGGCCTAAACCATTGGAAACAGATAGAATTAAGATAAAATGAAATTAAATACCAAAAATTGAGAGAGAATCTAGCAGTCTTTGCTGAGGACGCCTGTTTGAAACAACGCACGGGATAGTGAATTCACATAACCATGTACCACAATCATACCAAGAATCGAGAGTACATGAAAACAATGTTCCATAGCACTCACACACCAACAAAGTTATCTTTAATTGTTAAGGAAGTTCCTAACATGTCAACGCTTGAACTGAGTAAGAAAAGGCAGTATGAATTTGAAGTCGTTGAAAAGAGCTTGGTGAATATTCGGTCCTGAGAGCGTATGAGAGGCATGCTGAAAGTAGACGCGCCATGCTCACCATATGTTTCTCTAATGTCACCTCGAGAGGATGACGACTCACAATCATATTCAGAGATCTCGTATAGAGACATACATATAGAATGGACTAGTTGAGTAGCACCGTAAGTGCAGTGCACATTCATACTGATAAACAAAATGATGTAGTCAGCAGCGGACACATATAACGGTGTGGAGCAGCTGATGTTTTTCAGATCATTTTGACATCTATAACACATGTCAAGACTATGACATACACTAGCTACGCCTATGGAGCTACTTCGCTTTGGGACTCACAAACTCCTTTTTCAAAGTGATCACCTGTAGTTAGACAGAGTTGTAATATTAATTTCATCACTGCAATTCAGGAGTACAGATATTACTTCGTGCAATATCTATAATCGGTCCCATTTCATACATGACGGACACGTCCACACCATCAACGCACTCATATTACCTACCTATAACGTTACTTATCAATAAGTAAAATATAATAAATTATTGTCGCACAGAAAGATAAAAGGCGGTAACTGCCGGAAGGCACGTAGGGCGGCACAGACGATAAGTCTCCTAATTTCTCATATGCACGTAGTGGGGCTAGGAACGGAGATGATAGGTCGCAACCTAAATTAGAGAGCCCATAATTGAGTCACAGGACCAGCCCATGTAACTTCTGACACCACGATGTCGGAGATTGTATAACCAGACAGTAGAGGGACGAAGAACATGAGGAGGCGAGCAGGAGAAGTATGACTACCCTAGACTAGACATACTGAGGAAAGAGACCTAGACAATAAACAAAACACTAAGAATCGAGTAGTGGAGAGTAGACCATGAAGGGGAAACTGCCTCATTCCAGTAACGGCGGTTTAACAAAGTATTAGACGTTATTCACCGTACGCGAGAAATAACTTGTGCAATTACGAATCAGGAGTATTTCGGCAAGTTGGCCTGGCTAGGTGTGCGGTGGTGATGCAATGATGTCGAGGTCCTTTCCGTACCACCTATCATTCATCCATTAAACACTCGCATCATGACCAATCATTCCCTTCCTTCCTCTCTTTCTCTGTCCCCTGCTCTCTCAATGTCCCCTGCTCTCTCTCTCAGTCCCGTGCTCTTCTGTCCCCTGCTCTCTCTCCCCCTCTCTCCCCTTCCTTCCTTCCTTTCCTTTCGCCTTCCCTTCCTTCCTTCCTTATTTAATCTGAGAGCACAGGTCGGTACTTGCCACAAGAGCAGAGCCCACGCTAGAGAGGACGATACTAACAGGTCACGTAATCTCTAGCGACTAAATAGTATCGACCACCGAGGCTGATGGCCTGTCGACCACTCCACTAGGGGCAGAGAGTGCTGCTGTGCCTCTGCCTCGGCGACAAGTAGCTAGGAGTCACATGGCAGCGTAGCGAAGCACAAACAATTGGATACGGAAAGCGGGACTCTGCACTTGCTGGAAAAAAGTGATATATTTAAAAAAGAGGAGAAGACAGCGGACTACGTAGAGAAGGAAGAGACACAGCTAACCACAGAGCGGGAGGCACAGGATGATATGAGCACTATCAACAGATGGGAGAGCAAATCGAGATGTATGCAATACATTGAACACACCGACTACCTATCTACTGGCACGCGATAGGATGCACTACTCCGCCAGCGCAGGGCTGCCCAGGCGTGCGCTAAGAGTCATGGGCGGACCGCCAGCTCCGGTACGCTACGCCAGCCCTACGGTTTCCCCAACCTACGCCTCCTTCCTCGCGTCTACTTTGCACTAATAATAAATGTGAGCTCTTCTCTAAGAAATCTTCGCACCGCCACTAGGGGAGATGAAGCAGCCGTCGCTGAAGGCAATTAAAGCGCAAGGTAATGTATCACTATACTCGAGATCGGTCGAGCGAGTTGAGTTGGAAGAAGAAGGAAAGATTATTCACCAGACAGAATCGCAGGCCGTACGCGCTTTAGGGCGTGCGAGATCATGAGATAATCACGATTGACAAGAGATGATGTGGCAGCAAGTAGCATATGTAGGAGACCGGCCATTTCTCTATATAAGGTCAGTCCACTGCAGCATCCACTACCGCAAATGCTACTGAGAGACACGCACCAATACACAGCAGCCGAGTGACGGAGTATCGTCCTTTCCGCACAGGAGATAGAGAGAGGCTAGGAGCACCATAAGCTCTGGCTATTAATTGTAGAGAGAGCTGTGAAGACGCATTCTCTATGAAAGCCAAATTTCGAACCTGCGAGTCCCACTTCCAGCACGTTTAATAGCACACCCCAGAAATCACACAGAGCTCCACCTATACGCAGAGAAGCGTTCATTCACAGGGAGTACCTTTGTTCCCACTTTCCAATACGCTCCTCTAAAACATTTTTGTCAAGATCTATTGTCATTAATTGATTATCTATAAACCTAAGGACCAATAGCTATGACAGCCAAAGACCGACCTCTAGAATCTGTAGAAATCACATATCAGAAAGCATATTTCAAGACACACTCTAAAGAGAATTGAATCGAACAGTACCTGCATCTATGTATATAAGGACTAAAATCAACAGACATCGTACATCACCTATACTGAATCCTTTGACACCTGAACCACCACTGCACTTCTAGAATTAGTTAAGAACTAGTGGGTTAGACGACTACTGTTGTTAAAGACCGGCATATAGTCAATGAGTGAATGGAACTAAGAAGCCTTGGTACTTTTAAATGGTGGTGATATTTGGCAACCACACAGACAGAAACAGACACTCGTTGATGCAAACCAGAAAGATAACCAATCTAGACATTGACAATGGGTTATACAAACTGGAGTAGAAAAAGGAGATACACGTTTATCACATATCCATGAGAGCGAGAAAACTCACATACAATTCAGCCCATTCTGACCTAGTATTTGGTGGATTCGAGAGTTTTGCTTTTGCCTTTTTGTTTGGTAAGTGGGAGACCTGCAGCGAAAACACCATTGGAGCCAGAAAGGTACCATCTTCACCCCTCAGACTGTCGATTCCCCTTTCTAGTTGCGATCTATATATTGGTGTTTTCGTATGTGTCAAACTTGAACACGTGGGGATACTACTCTACACCTGCGCTTGCAGGTATGAAAGAAATATGAATATCATGAATAACCTCCAATGGAAAGCCAGAAGGCTTAATCACTCTGCCACTTGTCGTAGCCAGGCTTGTCCACCTGCGCACGATAAGACGGCAGAGCACTATCACAGATATACGCTCAGTAAAAGAACACAAAACCTAACAAGGCTTGGCTCTGTGAAACTCGCCATCACTACTTGCAGAGGTGACAGGAGGGAGAACAAAAGGTGGACCCAAAGAGAGAGAGAGCTAGACTAACAAGATGAAAGTTCTTACAGAGAAGCATCCCAAAAGTGATAAGGACACGTATCCTAAGATTAGTACAGAAGCGAGCTTGCACCAACGAAACTTTTATATGAGTCCAACAAATTACTACGAGAACAAAGCAGAGGACCCACCCCTACCTCATAAAGCCATAAAAACTTCAAAAACTATACTGTACTCATCGAGAATGAGTAAACAGGAGTGGTCAACGTGAAGTGCCACGCAGAATAGCAATGCAACGAGGCGAAGTGGCCAAGGAGGAGACCTGGCTCACATATAGGGCGACGAAGAAGGCGAAACTTCCTGACAGATAGGTCACTTTCGAGCTTCCAAGTATCCGCTCGTAGGCAGGCACCTGATTCCATTCAGACAGTGATTGCCTGTACGTCAATGCCGGACAGTTTTCTGTCCTATTTGTGTCTCTATCGTGACAAGAGGTAGGGTCGGCCCTGTAGGCCGCTAGCCTATCGGTCCTGGAAGGCTCACTCTGTAACGACTCAGGGGCCCTGCCTTGGATATACAGTGTTGCGCTGCTCAAAGCGCTCGAGATGCCTCTCATAGACGCATTGCGTGCACCCGCCAAAACTTTTAAGGTTCAGAAATCGGTGCATAAATCAAAAATGGGGAGCGTTTCTCTGGAAAGCACAGGCTTAGATGATAGTAGATACGACGCTGAGCCTCACCCGGGATGTTCAGATGGGCCGCGTACGCCACTTTGTGGTGCAGCGATGGAATGGTACCAACCCCCTCTTCTTACACGAAGACCATAGGGCTAGCCCTGCCGCATAGAAGAGAGATCAGCTTTGCAGCATGCAGCCTCGGGGGACTCTTTGAGCAGCGCGCATGCCCACCATGTACACTCACAAATAAATAAAATAACTCAAAAAAATTAGGAGAAGAAATCTTATAGGACGCCAACACCAAATCGTGTTGTTTCTGCTATGTTGGTGTGGAGTTTGTATTGAGTGTATTTTTTATTTCGGGTTCGTATGGTCTGCTATAATGTGGTACATGAGTTGTGAATCATTGCCGCAAATGAGGCATTGCCAAGTGCGTGGTGGTAAGTGGTGGGCTAGCACCACATATCGTTCTAAGAGCATCACGAGCCTGCAACCAGAGCCACGGCAGAGTTCAAGGGAACATGACGCTACATTATGTGAGCGAGGTGCCCGTGTCCGTTCGGCCCTCCATGGTACAGAGGAGCGTGCGCTTACGTCTTACAAACAGAGATGCTGTACACATGAGAACATGGTTCTAGTTGCCTCAGAGCAAAAGGAAATAGGTCTGCTCTTGGAAGTTGGTAACCGTGGGTTGGAATGTTCTCTTCTGAGAGAGCGACCTCAGGCTGACTGACGATCTTAACCTGAGCATGGTGCCGACCGACATCCAAGTGGTCGCACCTTCGATGAGATCTCTGTGTGTTCTAAATAAAACAAATGAAATAAAGTTAATATAAGCGGAGAGATGAAACTTGTCATCGGGCATTAGATTGGGAGGACAGGAGCAGTCGAAGAAAACTGACACCCAGAGGGGTGAATCATCAACAAGTTCGAGTCGCAGCTTAGAGACTGCTGCTTGAGAAAAACGACTGGTGATAAGCCCTCTTTCTTGCAGACTCTTGCAGTAGAACCTTGTTGAACGCTCCCAAGGTATGCAGGCGAGTCCAACCTCGTGTTTATCGAGAGTTTTAAAGTCAATGCATAATTTGCATCATTGTAAACATACACACTTTTTTAAAGTTTTATCATCTTATCTTTTTTTTTTTTTCTTATCTGCCCATGGATGAATGAATCTGGCATAAGGATCATCACGAAAGGAGAGCTTAATCTGATATTCGGAGTAGTGTCTTTAATGGAGAGGTTCGTGTGGGATAAGGCGGACACGACCTCACTAACGCCAGAAGCTACATCTCCCATCGCTGGCAAATATGGTTAAGGGACTTATATCAATAATAACTCGTACACTCACCTAACTACAATGTAGAGACAAAGACAGCTGTAGTGGAAGCACCCGCATTGGACTAAATGCAAAAGATTAGGAAATGAATCATTGCCGACATTTCTCATTCTCTGGTAGATCAGTTCCCAGTATGTTCTCACCACCTTTGCCACAGCCGAGTTCTTATGGGTCAGGTTTGTTTTCGATTCCTTTTCAGCCATGTCCTTACTCCTGGGTCATGTACTTCTCTAAGGTACTTTCAATACTAGCCAACTGAAGAATCACTACACTCCTTCTTCATTTTGCTTTCTCACTTGAAAAAACTTGCATCAGGCCTATGTTTCTGTGTATGTTTATTTCAGCTCTTCTTCACAATAGCAACGTGTGAGCCTGGAACCATAACAACCTAATATTCGCACAAGTAGCCTCAACTGACTGAGTGGAATCAGAAAGATGACATATTTGTGTTACAATCTATACCCTAATTTGGTATGTTTAATCAAGGCTGCAATAGGTAATGATAATAGAAGTATTGTATGTAACATGCTATCGGTAGGTTCTATTTTCGACTGGTAATATAGGTCTTTTGAGTGAGCTTAGAGAACGATCATCTGCTTGGTAGAAGTGACACAAGGGTATCCCCATCAGTGTCAACAGTGGGCCCTTGAACTCACTCTATAGGACCAGGCTGTGCCAAATGAATCTCACAGAATCCACACACGCCTCCCTAGGCCAAACACTTATACAAGAGATTAGATGGGACTGAATGGTATCAGCACCCCACTGCTCGCACCCTCTATTTCTTTGATGGATCGTATACAGATCTTGGCACCCAGTTGAAGATAGTCTCTGGGACAATGATAGCAAACCCCCCTACTGCTGGGCGTTTGGACTCAAAGCAGGTCAGGTGTAATTTGTAATTTGGAACAACAACAACAACAGAAAGGACTTGCATCAAAGAACTGACTGAAACAGATGCAAATTTGCATGCGTCATTATTCTGCTTATCAGTTAACATGTCATAACGGGCCCGCATGGTGCAATATTTGTAGAATATGACTAGAGGAGCTGAAAGCCACTATTGGGCAGTAAGTGACTATGTACTGCTGGGGTGAATGGTTTGAGGGAATGGGAGGTCCAAACCACGGGATCGGACTGATCCTTTGTACACAAATAATATAGAAGGGTGGGTGCATTAAAGAAAAAAACTTAATATATAGACATCGGGAACTAAGAGGAGGCATAAGAGCAAAACAGGAGGAAATATTCAATAGTAGGCCACCTAAGACAAATCACAGCTATGGTTTTTATTTTATATTTTGTTCTAATAGGTCTATAAACTAGGGATGAAAAGATTGAATCAGATAAATTAGGCGAGAACCCTTAACAGCTTTAAGTAAATTTTATTAGAGTTTATACATAAAGTGACAACGGCATATAGACAGATTATGAGGGAATAAATGTCACTCTTAAAACATTTTAAGTAATTTTATTATTTACTCATTCATACACCAACTAAATACAGATTTATTCTAGTGTGAATAGCTTACACCAAAATGAACGTCGTTTTCCTTAGAATTTTATAAATCATGTACGAGATGGATATATCAATATGTGATTTCTCACTGTGCATTGAAGAAGTAATTTTTCATGAAAGGCCTCTTCCATGACAGCTTTTAGCCCTGGGGAACTGGGCGAAGGTTATAGAAGGCAGCATCTCCAAACTAGAGCAATATTATGGCCTGTGGTGGATTGTTGGGCCTTAGGCATAGTTTTGTGGTTGAATTTATATTTTTATAATTTCTGTGTGCTTAGCGAGTTGTGCTAAAGCATTCTGTAAGTAGGCATGTTCTATACCATTACACTAGCCTAGGTGTGTGGGGTTAGATGACTAATGTTGCTCCGGAGCTCATGAATTATCACTTCCGCTCTGGCCCACCTTTTTTTTTGCAATGATTTCTATATTTTAGATGCTCAAGATCTTCTCCTAATATTTAGTTCACCGGGTGCTCTGGTAGTAGTTGGACTTCCTTTTTTTTATCATCTCTGTATTTTTAATTAGGTGTCCGTGAGGTTTGAGGTAATTCCTTGATATGTAAACTTGCTTTGATGCAAATGTTCGTCTAGAACTAGGCTCCCTTTGTACCCTTTGATTCCATCTCTCGTGGGAAGTCATGCCACTGTCTACGTCGTCACCTATGCCGCAGTCGTGGTGCTCGCTGCCTAGGATACCGAGGGTAGTGCGTAGGCGTCTCTCGTGAATACTCATCTCCCTTGGACCAAGGGGCTCTTCTTGTGGTGCCAGTGAGCACTCTTGGAGTGTTCACATTTAGGCGTTTGAATGTGTTTCCAGCGCTGTCGGAACCGTGTAGTGGGCGTGCACTTCTGGGGAGCGCGTTTCGTCTGGGGGGAGTGTCACGAGCCCCAGGTCCTTGCACGGCTACCTCTCTGGCGTCAAGGGGCTATGTCTCCGCAACCATGCCGTGAGCCCAGTGTTCTCTTACCCCTTCGCTTTTCTCTGTGATCCTTCATAACCTGGCACCGCCAACCAGGATCGCTTTAGCTCTTCAAAAGGTTTCCTTTTTTGGCAAACCATTCCTCTGAAGTGAGAAAGCAAGTCGTTTTTCGTTACTATCTTTCTGTAATTTTTTCACAAATGAGCGCTTAGGAGGGAGGGGTGCACGGAGAATGGCGTATTCTTTGCTGTTAACTCTTAAGAAAGCGCCCGCATCTGCCTCTTGACCATGAGGCAACTCCCGTGTGAGTCTATTGGGCGAGTCTTATCACCAAATGATGGCTCTGACGCAACTGACTCCACTACCTTCTTGCGGGACCCGGCAAGTTCCCAGCGGGAAGATACTCTTCCCCTAACTACTACGTCCTTGACTATCCTCATTGCCAATCTGGGAGGCGCAGGAATTCCTTATTTGCACCCTCGATAATCGGGTGCAACTAGAATACACCATCCCATCCTGGACAGGATACATTCATACACGTACACAGAAGGTATAAAATAATTGCCCTATATAAACCTATCTTTTAAAAGATGGGTTATCGGGGAGTAAGATGGTGGGCTGGTTCTCTGTGTCAAGGCCAGCCTGGTCTACAGAAGAGCTCCAGGACAGCTGGTATAAAACGGAGACCCTGCCTCAAAAAAAAAGGAACAACTATGAGACGTACAAAGAATCCTAATGATATGTACTTAAACTATCCTATATCCTGGAGGCAGTTCCTCTCACTTCTCTGATCCTTCCTGTGAGCACAAGTAGATTCAATTTACATTTTTCTTTTTTTTTTTTTGAAGTTAATTTGTATTTTATCTTTTATTTATTTTTAGGTTAAATAAGTTTCGAATGTACTCGATCTGTGACTTACTGTAGCGTTTTTCTGTGGTAATTGGTTTCCATTTAATAATTTTCTTTTTATCTTTTTTTTTTTTTCTTTTTGTGGGGTCCTTTTGAAGACAGGGTCTCTCCCTGTAGCCCCAGCTGGAATTCACTTTGTAGACCATGTTGGTTTTGGTCTCACAGAGATCTGCTGCTTTGCCTCCAATGTGCTGGAATTAAAGGCATGTGCCACACGCCCAGCTTACTTTTGTTTAATTTAAAAAAAAAAATTTTTTTTTTTTGTCTTTTTCAGACAGGGTCTCCCTGTACCCAGCTGTACCTGGAACTCACTCTGTAGACCAGGCTGGCTTGAACTCACAAAGATTCTGCCCTGCCTCTGCCTCCAAAGGCTAGGATCAAAAGCGTGTGCCAACGACCGGCTTAAAAAGATATTTTAGTTAGTTTATTTATTATTTTTATTTTATGTGTTGAATGTATTACCTGCAATATGTAAGTGCCCCATGTTGTGAAGCTCGGAAGTCATAAGAAGGCATTGGATTCCCTGGAAACTGGAGCTGGGACGAGTGTTTAGCTGCCATGTATGCTGAGAATAGAACTGGGGTCTCTGCAAGAGTAGTCAGTAGTCTTAACTGCTNGGAATGCTTCTTACTGGATTGCTCTTCTGTCCCATGCCCAGCCTGCCTTCTTATACTGTGCATAACAAACTGCCTGGGGTAGCACCATTCACAGAGGGCTGAGCCCTCCCACATAACTCAATAATCAAGACAATACTCCAGAGACATGGCCACAGGCCAGTCCAGTGGACCCAATTCCCCAACTGAGGCTCCCTCGACTGAGGTCTGTCAAGTTGACACCAAACCTATCCAGCACAGTTAACCATACACCTTCTTCTTAATGACTATTCATATATTTTGTATGTTTTGTTGTTATTCATTTCCCCTGTATTGAGATAGTAAAATATGTGTTTTTAAGATACAAGTCCTATCTGACAGACACATTAGTTGACAATATTTTCTCTAGTGCTTGCTTTCTTTCTCCTTAGCACTGTTTTAAAGAAGAAAATGTTTTAAATTACTTGATATATATATATATATATATATATATATATACATATTTTGGAGCAATACAAATGGGAAGGAACAAAAACGACAAAAGGACTGGGTCAAAGAACTGACTGAAATAGTTAACTTCTGCTCAAACAATAAGCCTCTGCAGAGAAAAACTTTAAAAAGACTGAGAAAAAGATGTATGATATGTATGGCAGAATGCATGAACTAGGGTGGGGTTAGGGACATGAGAAAAGGAATATGCCTCAATTAGACTAAGAAATGATGTATGAAATACACAAAACACCAATAAAATATTTTATTTAAAAATAAATTACTTACATTTCTTTATTTTTTTAGATATTTTTATTTTTATGTTATGTACGTGTGTGCTTGTCTGCGTATGTGCACCACATGCATGTAGCTGTACACAGAATCTAGAAGAGAACTTCCAGATCCTTTGGACCTGGAATTACAGGGGGATACAAGCTGCCCAATGTGGATATATGGATGGTGAGAACGGAGTACTGGTTCTCTGGATAAACAACAAATGCTCTTATCTCCTGAGCCATCTCTCCCCTCCATTTACATCTGTTTAGTTTTATAGGCTGTAGTATTACTCATAAATATTATTCTATTCATTTCTCTGTATTTTCCTACAGAATTTTAAGAGTTTGATATTTTGAATTTAATTCTATTTTCCATTTGAGATAAACTTTGTATGTAGTACAGGATAGGGAATTCTAAAATTGTAGCATGTATGTATACAGTTATTTATCCCTTATCATTATTAATTGAAAAGACTGCTTCTTTACTGAATTGATTTCCTTTGGGATTTTTATAAACCAGTTGTTTGTGTGAATACATGTTTTTTTATATATACTTTATTCTTCAACTTTAATCTATTTAGATAATGTTACAGAAAGAGATCAGTCTTGATTATTATGGGCATATAAGAAGTTTTTACTTAAGAGTGAGTACATGGGGGCTGGAGCGATAGCCTAGCGGTTAAGGGCACCAACTGCTCTTGCAGAGGACCCGGGTTCAATCCCCAGCACCCACATTGCGGCTGAGAACCGTCTGTAACTCCAATTCCAGGAGAACTCCAGTTCCAGGGGAATCCGACACCCTCTTCTGACCTCCGCGGCATTGCACGACACAGGTGCACAAATCTACATGCAGACAGTACACTCATACACATAAATAAAAATAAATAAGATTAAAAAAATAATATTTAAAGAGTGAGTACAATGATCTAAGGAAAGTATCAAGACTTACAACTTCCCCTCTCTCACAAGCCAGAACGTCAAGAAACACAGAGCCTACAGAGACCAATGATTCACACCCTCTGGCACACACACACACACACACACACACACACACACACACACA
>VZQC01014081.1:699132-842507 GCA_009823505.1 Rhizomys pruinosus
TTTTTTTTTTTTGAGGTAGGTTCTGATTATGTAGCCCTGTCTGACTTCATACTCACAAACGTCTGCCACTTCTGCCTCTTGAATGCTGGAACTCAAGGAATGAGCCATCATACCTGGCCGGGAGGATGCTTTTATTGGCCTGCCAGTGTGATGAGCCACAAAGCCCTCACCTTCTGCCTTTGTGGAAGAAGCAGAGGATTCCAAGCCTATCCATAGCCCTTACTAAATTCCAGGCACACACTTTATCAGCAGCTTCAGTCCTCTGTAGCACCTCGTGAGGTGAGCCCCATTCCTGTTGCATCATGGATGTGAGCCCCAGGGTACAGCAAGCATATTAGTAAGTAGCAAGGCACTTGTAACCACTGTCCTCCCTTCCAGATAGGAGCCTTAGTACCCTTTTTAGAGATAGTCTTGTTAAGAAGCATCCTGCTCCAGCCTCTTGAATGCTAGGGTTACAGGCCTGACCCACTGTGCCTGCTGTATTTATTATACCTCTTTCTGGAGGTGTGACATTGGGCAACCCATCAAGCCTCAGTCCCCAACTATTGACGATGATAAATACATCCTATTTAGAAAGGCTGCTGCTGAGAGCAAGTAACAGTTGTGACATTGCAAATTGCTGTGACACCCAGTGAACCTGCTCTGGGGGTCGGTTGGATGTGAATCCCACTCTCTCTTGGGCCTCTGCCTTTGGAGTGCCGGGATTACAGGCCTATACTACTAGGCCTGGCTCTATTCTTTGCATTGAATAAACAAATTACTCAATTAAAATGAAAGATAACTATAATACCTTGTGTTACCCTGGAGGGCAAGAAGAGAATAATTACTGTGAGATGAGATTTTAGTTCAGGTCTTAGACTGTTCAGCAAGCCAACCATGGGGGGTGTATGCCTTTAATCTTAGCACTTAGGAGGTTGAGGCAGGGGGATTGCAAGTTTCAGGCCAGCCTGGGGTTTTTTTTGTGTGTGTGTGTGTGTGTTTTTTTTTTTTAATTAATTAATTTATTTATTTTGTATGTATTTTGAATGTACTGTCTGCATGTAGGTTTGTGCACCCGTGTCGTGCAATGCCGCGGAGGTCAGAAGAGGGTGTCGGATTCCCCTGGAACTGGAGTTCTCCTGGAATTGGAGTTACAGACGGTTCTCAGCCGCCATGTGGGTGCTGGGGATTGAACCCGGGTCCTCTGCAAGAGGGCCGGGTCCCGTCAGTCCTCTTAACCGCTGCGCCATCTCTCTCTCCAGCCCAGGTCCTTTTCTTTTGTATTCCCATCCTGGAGGCCAGTAGGTCCTTTTTCTCTGATCCGTCCTGGAGGAATGTCCTTTATTCTCTGATCCATCCAGGAGGCGGAGGTGGGCGTCCTTCCTTTGCTCTGTGATCCTTCATGGAGGTGGGTCCTTTATCTCTGATCCGTCCTGGAGGCACTGTCCCTTACTCTTGATCCATCCTGGTGGTGGGGTCCTTTACTCTCTGATCCATTCTGCAGATGGAAGAGGGGTCCTTTACTTCTTTGATCAATCCTGGAGGTGGGTCCTTCTCTTTACTCTCTTGATCCATTCTTGGAGTGCAGGTCCTTTACTCTCTGATCATCTGTGGAGGTGGGTCCTGTACTCTCTGATCCACTCTTCGGAGGCCATGGGCCTTTTACTCTCTGATCCATCTGGAGCCAGGTCCTTTACTCTCTGATCCATCCTGGAGCTGGGTCCCTTCCTGATGCTCTCTGCGACTTTAAGCATTTTTAATAAAAACTCAGTATCTGAGATGAGACATATACAACAAAATTTAAAGATAATGGAAAATGTATAATTTCATATTAGCTTTTAACCATTCTGCTAAGAGATGATATTATTTGTCTGCATGTGTGTGAAAAGTACAACCCGTGTCTCGTGGAGATCCAATGGAGGGAAGAAAAGCCTTTCGACAAAAGGCCTTTAAAAATCCCGGCACTGGAGTTATAGATGGTTATAAGTAGCCACGTGGGTGGTGTTTGTTGAGAATCGAACCTGTGTTTCTGCACGAGTTATTCCCGTGCTCTTAAAACCAACTGAGCCAACTTCTTCCATCCCTTAAAATGATTTATTTTCCTACATGAAGTTTTAAAATATTAGAAATTTCAGTTCCTTAAACTTTTTAAAGCCATGAATACTGGGAAACAGAATTACTTGTGTAGCTCGTATTAGCATTGCTATTGAACAGCAATGGTATAAGGTAAGGGATTCTGCAAAAAATAAAAAGGAATATGCAGGTTTGAGCCATAGAATTAGACATCGGAGGGAAAACAAGAGAGATGCACGAGGGACAGGGCTAGATAAAGCGACCGCTTATCCCCTCTTCTAATCACGGTGATTGTTCAACCACTCGAAGCTTGTTAGGTTCTGTTTTATGAGGTCGCCACTTCACCTTAAACGAATTCACCACGATGCTTTGCGGACAAGGACAACTAGAAGCCTTTCCCCTTTTGGAAGTCTTTTAAGGGTTTGATTCTAGTATGGCGCTCTCAGTCAGTTTGACATGCCAAGTAACTAGGGCTAGCTATGTCAGCTTCATGACCCAGCTCATGTAACTCAGCCGTGTCCACAGCTTTTCTAGGGGACAAGTCAAATTCTATGATACAGTTGAGAGGAAGTTATACTAGGTAACTTCTCTACCTAGTACCTCTCACAGATCACTAAGAACTAGTTCTAGTAAATCAGGTCTGAAAGTGCTGCAGCCAGATTACACTAAATATTACATTCCAGGATGAAACTGATAGAAATCCTGTGCACAAAAGCAAAACAGAACAATAAATAAACAGATGAAAGAACAAGACAAGACTAACCAAATAAAAGTCAATAGGGCGGGGTCTACAGCAGTCTCATTGTCCAGAGTATTTCTTAACTGCTGAAGGTAGACCTCTGTAGGAAGGAGAATTCATACCCACAACTCTTGGAGTGGGTTATTGGCTTCTCTAGTTGTTAGCATTTATAGACAGTCCAAGAGCTCTGGACATACTACGAAGGTGCGATCTCCCTACTGCAGTCCTCTCAGTCATAGATCCATGATGCTACCTCTCTAGCTTTATACTGAAACCTTGAGTATAATAAGCTCTGTCTATTTTCCTTAAAGTTTTTCCTCTAGTACTGACTTGCATAATACATAGCTCAAAGGTACTCAAGTAGATGAACAAGTACAAATCTCAGCTCAGCTAAGCCTAGCTAGCAGGATTTGGAAAGGCATTTTAGCTTCTTCAAAACCATTCTAAAGTGTTCCTTCCTTTATTATTCCTATTGAGACTTTGTGTTTACTTGTTTTGAGACAGGATCTCCCTGTTTCCCCAGTTGCCCTGGAACTTGCTATGTAGACCAGTATGTCCCAGAACTCACAGAGATTGCCCTGCCATGGCCTCCAGAGTGTTGGAATTAAAGGTATGAACCACTATGCCCAGCCCTATGAGACTTTTTACTTTTTACTTTGTAGAATGTGTATCTGTCTCATAACTGAGATTGTTATATGGCTGACAATGGAAGCTTTAATTTTATTAATAGCGCTTGATTCTAGTTTCTAGAAATATAAGGAATTGGAAAATAATCAGAGATGAGGTGGGTTCCTGTATTGGCCCTACAGTGGAGGAGATATGAGACCTTGAGTCTGGTATGGCTCAAGACCTTCTGGGGTTCATTTTTAAATTTGCTAGAGAGATTGAGTCAGAGATTCTTTTCCATCCTCTCACCTCAGAAACTGTTATAAATTTTGTGTGTATAAAGCCTCAGAAATACTACTTTGAAAATATTTTAGATAATTTCTAGAGACAGGTCTAAAGAGTTATGATAAGAAATGAATGACTACATTGGAAATTATAGAAACAGTTCATTTTTTCATGAGAAATTGTATTTGTTTCTTATTCCTGCTACATAGTAGCTTAAAACAATACAAACATATTGTCTTATAATTCTGGGCAGGAGAGGTCCAAAATTCATATCTGTTTTATAAAGCCAAGATGGCGCCTTCCAGAGGCTCTGGGGGATCATCTATCTCCCTGCCTTTCTAGATCCTAGAAAGAAGGCCAGGAACTTCCTGGCTGCCTTCCATCCTCAAAGCCTTCAAAGCTGATTGGGAGCTCCTCCCCTTGCCCCACTGGGATACTGGCTCTCCTGACTCTCTCTTCTCCTGGCTCCAGGTAATCCAGGAAAATCTTATTTAAGGTCAGCTGATTATCAGCCTGTCTTATTGCCTGCCATTCAGATTTAGCTGATCATTTCAGAGCTAGTGATTTCTGGCCCTCTCATCTGTTTTTCCCACTGATTATAGCCAGAATCAACCTAAGATATGAGAAATGAACAGTGTCCTAGAATGACTGAAGAATCCCTCTGCAGTAAAGCCTGCCTAACCCTTAGCTATTTCTTAAAGCTGGTGACGTGGAGCAGGTGTTTGTTTTTAAACCCAGGACCATGTTCTTATTTGTGGAAAGAGAGAAACTGTGTCCTTGAAAAGGAAATAGGAACGTATTGCCTCAGCTTATTTTTATTAACTCCTAATCAATGAGATCTTAAATGTTTGCCAAAGTCCAGGATAAAATTTTTTCCTCTCTGCTGAGCAGGTGGTTGAAAGTTGTGCAGTGTGTTTCTCTGAATATAAAATCATAATATCCTTGTGAACATGCTCATTAAAATAGAAAAATTGGACTCTCTTCATTTGCATTTCAGTCCACTCCTTTGAGTGGATTTTTATATCTGGTTCTCGCTATAATTATTTACATCTCTGGTAGAAATGCCACATCCATTTGCAGATTAATTATGCTGTTCTCAAAGGCTTAGAGAGAAATCTTAAAAATTCACTGTTAACATTCAGAGAAAACATACAGGAAGCTGGTGTAGTGGAGATAAAGCAGAGACTTCCTGAGTATATTTATACTGGGCAACAGAATTCTTACCTGCCTTTAGTATCATATAGACTTTCCTTTATGAAGTGCTTTGGAGGATAAGTGGATTGGGAAGGCTCAGTGCCCATGCTCTGTGACATTTATGCTGAACTCTTCTAAGCTATCCAGTTATCCAGAAACTCTAGGGAGTACAAACTTAGAGCCATAACCTTTGGAATGCATTGAGCTTTCTGTCTAAAAGTGCCACACCCTGTACTCTGGGAGTTGGGATGCCCATCACTCCTCAGTGTATCCAAACAGCCCCCTAGAGTCATGCAAATTAACACTAGGAAGCTTTATACAGTAGCCCTGGCATTCCCCAGGAGAGGGCCTCAGAGTCGCAGTTCTCATGGCATGTGCAGCTGGATGCATGTGGTAACAGAAACCCAGAAGAGGGAGCATCTGACTTTTCCTAGGATAGACTGAGATACCAGAAAAGGTTCTTTCGGGGTATGCCCTGTCTGAACTAAGTCTTAAAGTAAAGCAAGAGATGATCATGCAGGAAGCGAATGATTTTCTGGGCCAATCCAATAGTCTCTGTGAATGAACAGAGGTGTGCAAAAGCCTGTTGCATTTCCATGAGTTGTGAACACAGCCCTTGGATTGTATCTTTGGGACATTATTTTCAGAACTCCGAGAAGACACCAAAATTTGTGAATGATTCAAGTCCTGAATATAAAATAGCAAAGTATTTGTATATAAATTACTTACATCTTCCTATATATTTGAAATAATCTCTAAGCTATATATAATACTTAATTCAAGGTAATTGCTATACAAATAGTTGTTGTGCTGCATTGTTTAGAGAATAGTAAGAAAAAGAGGCTGGATATGTTGAGTACAGGCCCAGTTGTTGCTTTTTTACTGAATATTTTTCACGTGGTTGGTTGAGTATATGGATATGGATTCCAGAGCTACAAAGGGCTTTCTGTCTGCCAGTGTGAGACATGTGTGAGATTCATGTGGAAATATGAGGAGACAGAGCACTGAACCTTTCTGTTCCCTGATTTCCCATTTGGTAAAATAAAACACCACCAGCCACCTTATAGGGTATTAGGAGTCTTAGATGAGTTGCCATAAGTAAAATGCTTCAGATAGGGCCTAACATACAAGAGCAAGAAGCAGATGTTAGTATCATTGGCAGTGATGATCATAGTCATATTATGTAAGGTTGAAAAATGGGCACCACCAATGCTAGTGAGTATTGGTTGATATAAGTGTGACCTGAGAAAGTTGTTGAAGGATTTTTTTTTTTGTCTTTTTCGAGACAGTGTCTCCTGGTAGCCCCACCTGTCCTGGAACTCGCTCTGTAGACCAGGCTGGCCTTGAACTCACAAAGATCTGCCTGCCTCTGCCTCCCGAGTGCAAGGATTAAAGGCGTGTGCCACCACGCCCAGCTGGTTGTAGGATTTTTTTAAAAAAGATCTATTTACTTTATGTGTGTGTGGGTGTTTGTATGCATGCATGTATGTATGTATGTATATGTACCATGGATGTACCTGGTACCTGAAGGGGCCAGAAGAGGGAGTCAGATCTCTTGGAACTGGAGTTATAGATGGACATGAACTGCCATGTGGGTGCTGGGATCCAAACCCAAGTCCTCTGCAAGAGCAGCCAGTATAACCTCTGAGTATCTTTTTTTTTTTTTTTTTTTTTGGTCTTTTTGAGACAGGGTCTCCTTTGGTCCCAGCTGTGACCTGGAGCTTGCTATGTAGACCAGGCTGGCCTTGAACTCACAGAGATCCACCTGCCTCTGCCTCCTGATGCTGGGATTAAAGGCGTGCACCACCACATCAGCCTAACCTCTGAGTATCTCTTTAGCACACCTCAAGAAGATTTTTTTAAAGATGCAAATTGCAGCTTTGTAGACTAAACTTTTTGTCATCATTTTGCAAAGCCAATAAGAACTGGGTGAATTCGTTCACAGCCCTGGCTCTATGTATTTAGGGATCTAGAGTTTAATGACTGAGTTGAAAACAAAGGTTGTTGTTTTTTTTCTCCAATTGCTATATTTGTATTGTCATAAACAGTTTTTCATCAAGGTATTTTTCCATTCATTGTAGGAATGTATTTCTTTTACTGGATTATTTACTATTTTTTATGTGTTTTTGCCTGCATGTGTATAACCTGTTTGGCAGCCACCCTCGCAGGACAGAAGATGGCATTTGTTGGGATACTCTGGAACTGGAGTTAAGGTGCTGGGAACTGAACCCAGGTCTCTCTCCAAGAATAGCCAGTGCCTCTTTAATTCCCTGACCATTTCTNATATCTTTCCTTGGCATTAGGACAATCATCCTTTACAAAGTCAGGTCACACACACATTCTGGGTGGTAGGCTGAAAAGTTAGAAAAACTCTACTTAATTCTAATATAAAAAAAAATTAAAATATGAGTAAAAGAGGAACTGGAGACTCAGTGTCAGTAGTTAATGTTCCTTGAGGACTGTCATTACCTCCAAGCAGCATTACTAATAAATACATTGCGAGGAACGGCACAAAGGTTCCAAGAAGTCTGAAGCTAATGTCCCAGCCTAATGCTTCCTAAGCAACATGTTTTTTTTTTATTGTTCGTTTATATTATAATGAAGGTGGGAGGGGTATTGTGTGTGAGAATCAAGGGCTATTCTCCTCATAGTCCCAGCTTGTCTACTTGGAGCTCTCTTCTGTAGACCAGGCTGGCATTGGAATGCGTAACTAGAAGATCCCTTGCATGCCTCTGCCTCTGATTGCTGGGCTTAAAGGTGTGTACCACCAGCATCAACCTGGTCAACTAAAAATCGTTCTTTTTACAAGTAAGCCGCATGTGGGTCGCTAGGAGGAAATCGAAAACGCCTTGGGTCCTCTACAAGAATGGCCTGTGCTCTAAACTGCTGAGAGATAAACGCCATTCCTCTCTAGCCCAGCAAAAGCAACATGTTTTTACAGGAATCTATCCTTTGACTTAGGAGTGGACATCGAATAGCTAAGATACCTAACCTCAATGCATTCGGTGGAGAAGCGAGTCACAAAAGGTTTTAGTGAGCTGACAATAGGTAGCAAGCTTGTTAGTCTTGTTCTCTTGGCATTGTTCACTAAACATGACGAGCGAGAGAGCCACACAACATGGAGACAACAAATGCCGACATGGATTCACAAATGCATAAAGGGCGAGCTGCTCTGGATCCTGCTTCCTATGAATTAGGTTTAGAACTGAAACAATTGAAGATTCACCCAGTATCTGCATAAGGCTTTTACACACCTAGATAGCTACAAATTTGTTTAGTAAGGCTAAAATGAAATTTTATTACCCATATGGTTCAGACATCTGAATTTCCCACTAATATATTAGGAAATAGTGCAGATTTTTCTTCACCTTAAAAAATTTATTACAATTTTAGTGTGTGTGTGTGTGTACAATGATTGCACATTCATCCCTGGGAACACGTGGGTCTGAAAGAATCAGCAACAAGGGGGAGGCCTGGGAGGAATCTGATTCTATAGGCACCATGTGGGGCTTTCCTCAGGGATGATCTACTTCGCTTGTCTGTATGGGGAAACTTGAGTAGTAGGAGAAAACTAGATACAACCTTTAACCCAGGAACCACTTCATCTTAGTTTAGCACACTGTTATGTTGCCTTCTGAGAAATTCAGCCCCTTCGCGACATTTAGAGAATTATTCTTTTAACATGTGCCACACAACTGCTGTCACTCATTAATAGGTATATAAAGGTATTAATGTAATCCAAAACTGATGATAGGTATCTGTGCCAGTATGACCTTAGTATTTGTAATATTCTTTAATTCCTTGCTAATCATTGCAAGGATTATCTTCCTGTACAGATGATAGAAATGAGACATAGAGGGGTTACTTCCACACAAAGGCGAGCCCAAACCGAGTTCAGTAGCTAAAACAGTAGCAAGCACTTGCGTGAACCCAAAGGGTTGCGGCATCAGCGACAATGAGGGTGTTTAGCCTCACAGCTTGGCGAGCTTAGCCTACCTAAACAATAATGTTCACCCCTTTTATTCACTGAGGCTTTGACGTGATCTTTTCAAAACAAAATACAGCTATGGTACGGGCAGCTAGAATGTAAGGCCTGCGCGAATTTTGGGGTGAAGGTAAAACTCAGCAAATAAACCTGGTGACTGCTTATTTTGATAAGCAGTGATTGTAATTAAATGTACACCAGCCCTCCCAGATGGATGGTGGGAGCCTTGGCTGTGTGGGCTGGCATTGAGCTGTTGCAATCTTGGTTTTACATGAAGGAATCTTGTATTCACTACTTATTAATTATTGTTAAAAAATAAGAAAAAGAAAGGTGCACTGGTGGATTTGTAGTCCAGTGTGCGACATAAAATTCCCCTACAGATGAAGAGTCTACATTGTTGCATGAGCTTATGGGTACTAATGAGGTCACAAAGCAAAGGAATTATTAATGCTCTATTTATCCCAAAGCAATCAGGAAGACTGATGTCTGGAACGATGACTTTAAAGGATAGTCCGCTAACAGCTGAAGCTATCCAGCATAGGAAGCCAAGTTCCAGAGGTTGGAGAGAGCCATATGATTTTCTTCAAGGTCGAGAAATGGCACGTAACATGGCTCAGCCTCAGACAACTGGAGATCACATTAAAATCCTTGGGACTGCCTCCTACATTGCAATGCTCCTGGATTCTTCTTTTTCACTTGTAGACGGCTTGGAAACTCACAACGGTGCTATGCTACAGTCAGGATAATAGTTCTAGTATCTCTCAATCTAGTTATTCCCTAGTGAGAGGATCTTCACACTATTTGCATCCTTTCAGATTTGGTGCCATATCACCATCTACCAGACATTCCTACTGTGTGTTCCACAAGTTTTTTTCAAGCCCATCTTGTCAGTGAATGAACAAATTCGTATCTCCCTACCACTTATTTTTTCTTCAGAAAATGAATTGTTAGTTGTCTTTCCAGACAGCTTATCCCTTGCTCTCCTTCATGTTTTGACTCCTGTAGGTCAGACCTCAGCAGGCTGAAGGAAGACTGAGAAGAAAAACATGTCTCTTCTTGGGTCCAGAGACTTTCCGCTTGTACAAGTTCTCACTTGAAGGAAGGCAGCAGCTACAAGGGTGGAAATTTCCAACTTCATAGCCCTCAAGACTTGATGTAACAGTGAGACTTCTTGTTATTATTATTAATTGGTGAGCAGAAGGAAGGGCTCCTGAATTTTCATTTAAAAGCAAGGGAAGGTTTTTACCCATTGAATAAATTTGCAGGGAGAGGCAAAACCAATAAGTTCTGCATACATTCCAGGAATGCTGCCTGTTACACACAGAAAGGACAAAGGTCACTTATCAAATGTGGCAGAGATGCTGAATAAGGACTGCTGTTTTGTTGTCTGGGGGTTGCAGACTAGGCGGCACCTGATGATATGTTAGACTCGGATGGGGGCTGCAGACTGGGGGCAGGTGGAGAAGGCGAGGCTGTGAAGTAGGCTAAATTTGAAACAACTCACAAAATGCAAGTTGAGAAAATATTTCTAATATCTGGGTGCCAAGTATTGTGATAGTTTCCCGTGAAAGCAGAGGAGAGCAGGTAATGCAACGCTGACACAAGGGATCACAGGAGGAGGGGGGAGGGGCAGGGGTTTTCTTAACTTGTTCACCCTTGGGAAGTGACCAGTGGGATAACAACCATATAACTGATGAGAAACCAAAGTCAAGGTCATGTGAATGAAATTGGAGGACGCAAAAGGAAAAGGTGCAATATTTATTTGAAGTCTATTAAATAACCTAGAGTTTTACATTAGCCAAATATAGGGTGGCTACATTTTCTCCTGGTTCATAACTTATAACAAGCAATGTTTTAGAGTATTGCTTATGTTTGCTCTTTTACTTCACTAACAGCATAAAAATTTCTAGTGAAGGGAAAATTCAATTAATGCTACTGCTTCTAGAACATCCCCTGGATCTGGCTATAAGCTAGAAGAGGGGACAGCAGAAGAGGCCATGAAAACCTGCCCCAATTTTTCCTACTTAAGTAGGAAATGTAAAATCTAAAGGCGCAATTAATCTTAATGATGTGTCAAAGAAGTGATAGATTTCCTAGGGCTAAATACACTGTGTACATGAAGGATTCAGAAGGAAGAGAGAACGAGCTGAGGACAATGAGGGCCTTAATGGCCACTCCCACAGAAGGTCCTCAGTCTTCTAAACTTTGTTTTTTTTTTTTAATGAGACGGGGTCCTGGCCATGTAGCCCAGCTGGCTTGAAAGTTGCCTTCAAGTCCTGGGATTACAGGGAAACCTCCACAGCACACTATTTTAATAATTTTAAAATAAATTTTTCAGTTAAAAATCAGGAGGGCCATAGTAACACATTATTGGGCACGCGCAAGTTGTATCTTTAGTGAAGCAAATACTTCATAATTTAATCATATTTCCCATGTGTTTTAATTAATGTAGCCAAAATAACAAATCCTATTTTTATTTTACTAACTTATATGTGTGGTGTGTGGTGTTGTGTGTGTGTGTGTGCTGGTGTGTGTGTATTTAGAGCAAGGATTATGCTTGGTCATGCCTCCATCATTCTCTGCCGTTATCCCAGTGAGACAAGAATTCTCATTGAATCTGGAGCTTTCTGGGAGTGGGGAGGACTGTGTGTTTTTTGTTTTGTCTTTTGTTTCCCAGCTAGACTGGAAGGCTAGCAAGCCCCAGAATCCTCATCCTCCAGTCTCTGCACCCCCCGCTCCCGCCCCAGTGCCAGGTTACAGGTGCATGCCAGTAATGCAAGGTTTTATATGGGTGCTGGAGATGGAGATTCAAACTCAGACCTCGATGCTTGACAAGCAACCCAACTCTTACTACACTGAGCCGACTGCCATCCCTTAATTCTATGAAAATTGATTATATTAGGAATGCATATCAGATATCTTTACCATAAATTAATTTACTTATTCTTTTAAAAGTTAATTTTATTAACAAATTTACATGTAGTAAAATATTTGCCAAAATGTAACAAGTTTCCTGAGTTTTTCCATTTTGTAATTGTCCTCAATCTTATAGTGATCCACCAGTCTCTGACTCCTGAGTGTACCACCACATTTGGCCCAGATTTATCTCCTAATTTAGTCCACTTAATATGCAGTAAAGCTTCTCCAATATTGACTTAAGCTTACATTTCTGTAATGGACTCTACTTGATCATGGTATTTATTTAATCCCACTGAATAAATTTTAAAATTAAATGCTATTGCACTAAATTGTTTTCCACCAATATTCATAAGGAAGACTGAGCTACAGTTACAGGCACACACATATTACATAGTTATACATACCAACTATCTTTGTGGATTTCTGTTAAGATCATTTTGACATATTAGCAACACTTGAAAGTCTTTTGAATGGTTAAAAAGTGAATTTGTAAACATATACCTGGAACTGCAAATCTGGCCTAGAACTCATGCTTGGGGAGTTTACAGACCCCAGGAATGAATCTACTATTATTTTGCTAAAATGGACATGGTATCAAACTGACCTCTAAATTTGTATCTCTATATCCATACATTAGTGTAGTTCTGAGGCCGCATCAAAGTAGTTTCTTTGCGCAGTGGACAGTGGTTAATGTAGAAACTTATGACTGGTCAAAGGCGAGGGAGTCAGTGGCTACGGAACGCTCAGCCACAAATGGCACATTCTGGCACCCCCTCCCCGGTGAGGCTCCAAGGGGCAGTGGTGGAAGAGGAGGTAGAGAGACTGTGAGAACCAGAGGGCGAGGAGGGCCAGAGCAAAAGAGTATCTGAACTCCCAGCAGCCATGGCTGCCTGCAGAAGGCTGCCACAAGGTCCAATCCGGTCCAATATTCCAAACATGGAGATGGGAGGGGAAAGAAGCTCCTCCTCCTAAGCTGAGGAGCTAGAAACAGTTGACAGCATCTGAGGGAGGGAGACTTGGTTTCTGTAAGAGTGTGGCCCCTGGAAGGTTGCCCTTCCTCCAGTGGATGGCCGCACACCCATGAGTTTATGGATAGCACAAACTGAACTAGGTATGTATGTTAAAGAAAAGAAAATAGTAATCATCCAAAGTTGGGAGTGGCTACAGGGTAGAGGTGGATTTGAGAGGAGCCCGGGTGAATCTGATCAAAATGCATGGTGTACATGATGAAATTATCAAAGAAATTAATAGAATATTATACGAAAATTTGGACATAGTAACACAACTACTCACTGATTTATGGGGAAGGGTTCTAGTAGCTTATTCTGTCTCATAGCCTTCATTTATAACTTATAATGTTGCCCCCTTTAATAATACCAATGTTGGAGGAATTTACTGAGGTGATCTGGGGAGTGTACCTATGGACTCACCTTTTGAGAAAGCTGTCCTCATTTTTTTTTTCCCATGGCTACTGATTTTGTCTCTTTCTGTTTTGGGAATCACTTTGATAAAGTTTTCTAGAAATACTAACCACTTCGTCCATCTCTACAGTGTTTCACACGGTACTTGACAATATCTTTGTAATTTCCTTTTCCACCCTTTCCTCTCTTTTCTTTCCTTTCCTCTTCCCTTTTCCTTTACACCTCTACCCTCCTCCCCTCCTCCTGTCCCCTCTTCCCGCTCCCCTCCTCTACACTCATCTTCCTCTTCTTTCCTTGGTCCTCTTTCAGCATAAGGGCCATTTGGGATGCTAGGAAAACTATTGTTACAATGGAGGACTAGGCAAACACCACATCATTCCGCGACTATCATCACCAGATTAATATGGATTTATAATTTTTTAGAGATAATATAATCAATGGCTAAGGGTCACGATGGCACCATTGCACACTCAGCTCAGCGTAATGAGAAGGCTGAATAGCCCCATTTGTTGAATCATCCCATTGTGCTACTTCCTCCTGCGTCCACTACCCTACCTCTCATCCTCTGAATATATCACTGTCCACAATATGAGAGATCTTATGTTTCCATTATACATCTCCCAGCCTTAGGTCCCTCCTTTATTTCTTCTCCTTTTTATGTTTAACATTGTTCAAGTTTACTTTTTCTGCTAAAAAGTGAATTATTTTTTTAATTGCAAAATTGTACAGGATGTAGCCAATGAAAATTACCAATAACCTCATCACTTAGAAATAATTGCCTTTGAAATTGTCATGTAAACACTCTGAGTATTTATCTACCTACATGTCTGTCTGTTTACACACATACAATTTTAATGTTTACTAGCTTGAGCTTTCCATATTATCTGTTGTGAACATCTTTTCATACCAATAAATACAGATTTATAACTGTTTCAGTGGATTTCAAGTATGACTACATCATAAACTTCTTATATTCCTGACAATAAGGAGAAAATAGGCTACTTTAAAAAAATTATTGTAAAAAATTACATTGAATATTTGCTTAAAATCCTTGCATATCATTTAACTATAGAACAGACAGTTAAACTAGAAAGCCTGGTGCTACAGGTGGCTCAGTCGGTTAAGAAGCACTGCTGCTCTTGAAGGACCAGGTTTGGTTCGCTAGCACCCCACATGATGGCTAACAACCATCTGTTAGCTCCAGTTCCGGGATTCTGATGCTCCTTTCCAGGACCTTGCATGCATGTGTGTGTGACTAGCAGAACATGAGAATAGAAAACACCGACACAATAAAAAATAAAAATGAAAAAAAAAAAAAAAAGAGGAAGGAAGTCATATAATACATAAAATAATTCATATAATGTTAAATTTCTTATATGAAAGGAGAAAAACTCAAAAGATTTATTGCAAACTCCTATTTATCTAACTGATAAATCTTTACTAACATTTTATACAGTCTTGTGCTCTTTTTTAGCTATGCCATGAGACTATAAATACATATTTTGTTTGTAATTACATTATACTAAATTCTTTCTGTACACCTTTATTCTATATAGCTATAAGGCATCCAACAGATAAAAGGAACACATTTTGATTATGCACAGATGCAAATGTATGACCAACATTTGATGAAGATCACTGCCATCCACCTTCTCTATAGAACACCTAGATCAGAGAATCTGTACTCCAAGGCTTCTGTGCAAGCAGGTCATCCTTGAGAAAGTCCACACAACAAACATTCCAAAGAAAACCGTGAGACTCGCTCAGGTCATATTCAGCAGTGAGTTCTACCTTTACTTTTGGAACTTAGGTACAAAAGGAGCAACATTTTTCTTGCCTTGTTTATTTTGTTTTCTTTTTCTTTTTTTTTTTTTTTTTTTTTTTTTGTTTGTCTTTTTTGAGATAGAATGGAGTCTCCTTATTTTTTTTCAGGGTCCCTTTAGCTTGTACTGGAGCTCGCTTGTAGACCAGCGCTGGCCTTGAATTATAGAATCCACCTGCTCTCTCTGCCTCCAGTGCTGGATTTAACAGGCGGAGCCACCCACTGCCGTAGCTCTAGTTCTATTTTTTTAACAGGTCCGTGTATACCCCTGGTTGGCCTGGAACTTGCTATGTAGGCCAGGCTGGCCTCAAACCCACAGAGATCCTCTTGTCTCTGCCTCCCAAGTGCTAGGATTAAAGACATGCACCACCATTCCTGGTTCTTATTTTTTAAAAAAATCATTAACTTGTTTTTGTTGTTGTTGTTGTTGTTTTTTCAAGTGTTCTTTGTTCCTTCCAGTAAGCCAAGGAATCACTTTATAAGACTGCTTGGTATCTATCTATATATAAGATAGCCAGAATAAATTGCATTTCTGTCTTAAAATCTTAGATCTTCTTTTGCTGGAGAATTATAAAAAGAAAGAAAAAATGATCTTATAACTTTATTAAAAATATTAGTACTCATAGTAATAGCGATAAATGAGTTTTATTTTAAATGTATTCCAACTTGGATGAAGAAGAACAACCACCATTTCCCCACATGTCACTAATAAGAGTAATAGTGTCCAGGCATGTTTTGCTGCTGCACAGAATTCAGTATAGCACAGCCATACCTCCAAATCCTCACTACAGTTTAAGCATCTGATCAGCATTTCATTATAATACAGTCTCATCTCCAACTGCTCCAGGGAACAGACCACTCCAGTGACGCTAAAGACAAGCCCTGTTTCATCACAATGCCAACATCTGTAATGCTAGAAGTATTAAAAATGAGACATGCAGCTTTTCTCAGAGCTTTCATTTTAAAATATGCCTTTGTTATGAACAATTGTGACTGATTTCCTTTGGAGCAAACATGGTGAATGCTTACTTTTTCCTTTTTTTTTAAACACTTAAGAACAAATGACCTGTTAGTGAATTCAAAATAATGAGCAGTAACTGTAGCATTTCATTAAAGTGTTTTTGTTGAAATGCTTAAAAACAATATCCAGAGTACATAATATCACCAAGGACAGTGAATAACATAGCTGTATCTTCAACTTTTAATGAAATAGTCTAACTTTACAGGTTGGAGAAGATAGGCTCAGTTGGTTAAAAAAGAGCATGACTGGCTCTTGCTAGAGGGACCCGGTATCGATTCCCAAACCCACATGGTGGTAAGACCATCTTTAACTCTAGTTCAAAGGGGAATCAACACCCAGTCGTTCTGACCGTCCTGTGGACTGCTAGAAAACCACAGGGTTGAGGTGTCATGACAAACCTAACTCAGACAGTACATTCATATACATTAAAGAAAACAGACTGAAACATTAAAAAAGGTTCTAATTTACTTAAAAATCCATATATTGGGGAGTCGGTGTGATGGCATCACGCAGCCTTTAATCAGCACGTGCAGGAAGAAGAAAGATAAAGGGCAGATCTCTGTGAGATTCAAGCTCAGCTTGGTCTACCAATATGTGAGTTCCAAGGCCACTGGAACTACAGGGAGACTCTGTCTCAAAAAAGGACCAAAAAGAAAAAAAAAAAAGCAAATACTCCGGGTGGTGGAGGGATGTCTAATGCAGTTAAGAGATGCACTTGTGGCCTGCTCTTGCGAGAAAACCCCAGATTTGAACTCCAGTACCACGTCCATGGCAGCTAACAACTGTCCTAAATGTAGTTCCAAAAGGGAATCTGGTGCCCTTTCAGCGCTCTTGTGGACATACGAGGACATATGATGCACTTAACAACACTGTATTGAACACTCATACACATTAAAAAAACAATAATAACAAAAAAAAATTATTTTATTTATTTATCTAAATTTATTTATTTATTAAAAAAAATTTCTATGCAGGTCTATCTTCTATTATTTTTTTCGACCTTCTGTACGCCAAGATTCCTGTTCGCTGATAGACCTAGGGCTGCCCTTGAACTCACAAAGTATAGCCTGCCTACTGCTCCCAAGCTGGCCTAGGACTTTAAAGGCAGTGCGGCACCACACCGGCATACAAATATATTATTAACTCTTCAGCCATTTTGATATCTGGGGGTTGAGGTAGGGGGAAGAGAAAAGAGGAACATATCTAAACTGAACTGAAGAAATGATGTCTGAAGTACACAAAATATCAAAAAAGCTTTTAAAAAATAGCAAATTAACTATGTTAAATTCTGAAAAAAAGATAATTGGTACATAGTTAGCACTTATTAAGTATAATCAAATTTTCTTGGTTATAAATGATGATATATAGTTCAAAATAACAGTTAATTACAGGAGGAAATGGTTAGAAAAGAAATTGACTTCATTCAATTATATGGACTTACACTAAAGCTCTTTATATGCTAACATTATTGCTTCTGTTTTGATAAACTTTTTAAATGTTAATATTTTAATCTTTAGTACAAGGGAACATTATAGTCTTAAATGATGCTATCAAAATCAGTAAAAATGGGGCTGGACAGATGGGCTCAGGGATTAAGAATTGCATACTAGGTTTGAAATGTCTGTTATTTGTAAGGCAGATTCGACATACGTAGATAACCTCAGGTCTCTGGAGGATGAGGCAAGAGGATTGCTGTATGTTTGAGGCGAGCCTGGGCTACATTGTAAGTTCAAGGATATGTAGTATAGTATAGTATTTTTTTTTTCTTTTTTTTGTCTTTTCCAGACAGGGTCTCCCTGTAGCCCCAGCTGTCCTGGAACTCACTCCGTAGACCAGGCTGGCCTTGAACTCACAAAGATCCGTCTGCCTCTGCCTCCCCAAGTGCTAGGATTAAAGGCGTGTGCCACCACGCCTGGCTTTTTTATTTTTTGGTCTTTTTGAGACAGGGTCTCCCTTTGGTCCCAGCTGACCTGGAGCTTGCTATGTAGACCAGGCTGGCCTTGAACTCACAGAGATCCACCTGCCTCTGCCTCCTGAATGCTGGGATTAAAGGCGTGCACCACCACATCAGGCCTAACCTCTGAGTATCTCTTTAGCACACCTCAAGAAGATTTTTTTAAAGATGCAAATTGCAGCTTTGTAGACTAACTTTTTGTCATCATTTTGCAAAGCCAATAAGAACTGGGTGAATTCGTTCACAGCCCTGGCTCTATGTATTTAGGGATCTAGAGTTTAATGACTGAGTTGAGAAACAAAGGTTGTTGTTTTTTTTTCTCAAGTTGCTATATTTGTATTGTCATAAACAGTTTTTCATCAAGGTATTTTTCCATTCATTGTAGGAATGTATTTCTTTTACTGGATTATTTACTTATTTTATGTGTATGAGTGTTATGCCTGCATGTGTATAACCTGTGTTTGGCAGCACCCTCGCAGGACAGAAGATGGCATTGTTGGATACTCTGGAACTGGAGTTAAGGTGCTGGGAACTGAACCCAGGTCCTCTCCAAGAATAGCCAGTGCTCTTAATCCCTGAGCCATCTGTCCAGCCCCATTTTTACTGATTTTGATAGCATCATTTAAGACTATAATGTTACCTTGTACTAAAGATTAAAATATAAATTTAGAAATAGTTTATCAAAACAGAAAGCAATAATGTTAGCATATAAAGAGTTTAGTGTAGTTATAATTGATGAAGTCAATTTCTTTGTTCTAACCATTCTCCTGTAATTTAACTGTATTTTTGAACTATATACATCATTATAACAAGAAAATTTGATTTATACTTAAAAGTGTAACTATCACAATTTCTTTTTTCAGAATTTAACATATTAATATCTATTTTTAAAATGCTTTTATTGATATTTTGTGTACTTCAGACATCATTTCTCAGTTCAGTTTAGATATAGTTCCCTTTCCCTTCCCCCTACCTCACCCCAGATAAAATGCTGAAGAGTTAAAATATATTGTATTGCCGGGTGTGGTGCGCACGCCTTTAATCCTAGCACTTGGGAGGCAGAGGCAGGCGGATCTTTGTGAGTTCAAGGCCAGCCTGGTCTACAGAGCGAATTCCAGGACAGCTGGGGGTACAGAAAGACCCTGTCTCNAAAAAAAAAAAAAAAAAAAAAAAAAAAGAAAAGAAAACAAAATAACAAGGCAAGATAAAAGTGCTCCTTTTTGTTACCTAAGTTCCAAAAGAAAGGTAGAACCACTGCTGAAATGACCTGGCGAGTCTCACATTTTCTTTGGAATGTTTGTTAGTGTGGACTTTCTCAAGGATGACCTGCTTGCACGAAGCCTTGGAGTACAGATTCTCTGATCTAGGTGTTCTATAGAGAAGGTGGATGGCAGTGATCTTCATCAAATGTTGGTCATACATTTGCATCTGTGCATAATCAAAATGTGTTCCTTTTATCTGTTGGATGCCTTATAGCTATATAGAATAAAGGTGTACAGAAAGAATTTAGTATAATGTAATTACAAACAAAATATGTATTTATAGTCTCATGCATAGCTAAAAAAGGAGCACTAAGACTGTTATAAAATGTTAGTAAGATTTATCAGTAGATAATGAGTTGCAAGAAATCTTTTGAGTTTTTCTCCTTTCAATATAAGAAATTTAGACATATATGAATTATTTTAATGTATTATCATGGACTTAGCCCTTCCTCCTTGTTTTTCATTTTTATTTTTTGTGTGGTGTTTTGCTTCCATGTCTGTAAGTACACCCATGTCATGCAGTGCCTGGAAAGGACATCAGATCCCTGGAACTGGAGCTACAGATGGTTGTTAGCCATCATGTGGGTGCTAGGAACCAAACCTGGGTCCTCTGCAAGAGCAGCCAGTGCTCTTAACCACTGAGCCACCTGTAGCACCAGGCTTTCTAGTTTAACTGTCTGTTCTATAGTTAAATGATATGCAAGGATTTTAAGCAAATATTCAATGTAATATTTTTACAAATAATTTTTTAAAATTAGCCTATTTTCTCCTTATTGTCAGGAATATAAGAAGTTTATGATGTAGTCATACTTGAAATCCACTGAAACAGTTATAAATCTGTATTTATTGGTATGAAAAGATGTTCACAACAGATAATATGGAAAGCTCAAGCTAGTAAACATTAAAATTGTATGTGTGTAAACAGACAAACATGTAGGTAGATAAATACTCAGTGTTTACATGACAATTTCAAAGGCAATTATTTCTAAGTGATGAGGTTATTGGTAATTTTCATTGGCTACATCCTGTACAATTTTGCAATTAAAAAAATAATTCACTTTTTAGCAGAAAAAGTAAACTTGAACAATGTTAAACATCAAAAAAGGAGAAGATAAGAAAGGAGGGACTAAGTGGGGAAAGGAAGGAAACTAGTCAGAATGGGACAGGAAATTCAGAGGATGAGGGAGGTAGTGGAGGAGGGAGACAATGGAGAACAAAGTATAGCAACGCCTGGCTATGAAGGTGCCAGTGAACCCTAGCATTTTGTATATTATCCTAAAAAAATAATTTTTAAAACTGAGAAGTGGGATGGGTGTAGCTCCATTGTACAATAGTTTTCCTAGCATGCCAAAGGCCCTAGCTGAAAGAGGAAAGGAAAGAAGAGGAAATGAGGAGAGGAGGGGAGGGGAAGAGGGAAGGGGAGGGGAGGAGGGGAGAGGGGGAAAGGAAAAGAGAGGAAAGGGGGAAAAGGAAAAGTACCAAAGATATTGTCAAGTACCGTGTGAAACACTGTAGAGATGGACGAAGTGGTTAGTATTTCTAGAAAACTTTATCAAAGTGATTCCCAAAACAGAAAGAGACAAAATCAGTAGCCATGGAAAAAAAAAAAATGAGACAGCTCTCAAAAGGTGAGTCCATAGGTACACTCCCCAGATCACCTCAGTAAATTCCTCCAACATTGGTATTATTAAAGGGGGCAACATTATAAGTTATAAATGAAGGCTATGAGACAGAATAAGCTACTAGAACCCTTCCCCATAAATCAGTGAGTAGTTGTGTTACTATGTCCAAATTTTCGTATAATATTTCTATTCTTTGATAATTTCATACATGCACACCATGCATTTTGATCAGATTCACCCGGGCTCCTCTCAAATCCACCTCTACCCTGTAGCCACTCCCAACTTTGTGTACTATTTTCTTTTCTTTAACATACATACCTAGTTCAGTTTGTGCTATCCATAAACTCATGGGTGTGCGGCCATCCACTGGAGGAAGGGCAACCTTCCAGGGGCCACACTCTTACAGAAACCAAGTCTCCCTCCCTCAGATGCTGTCAACTGTTTCTAGCTCCTCAGCTAGGGGCGGAGGCATTTTGGCCCCTCCCCATCTCCATGTTGGAATATTGACCGGATTGACCTTGTGCAGGCCTTCTGCAGGCAGCCATGGCTGCTGGGAGTTCAGATACTCTTTTGCTCTGGCCCTCCTCGCCCTCTGGTTCTCACAGTCTCTCTACCTCCTCTTCCACGATGGCCCCTGAGCCTCACCGGGAGGGGTGTGCCAGAGATGTGCCATTTGTGGCTGAGCGTTCCGTAGCCACTGACTCCCTCGCCTTTGACCAGTCATAAGTTTCTACATTAACCACTGTCCACTGCGCAAAGAAACTACTTTGATGCGGCCTCAGAACTACACTAATGTATGGATATAGAGATACAAATTTAGAGGTCAGTTTGATACTATGTCCATTTAGCAAAATAATAGTAGATTCATTCCTGGGGTCTGTAAACTCCCCAAGCATGAGTTCTAGGCCAGATTTGCAGTTCCAGGTATATGTTTACAAATTCACTTTTTAACCATTCAAAAGACTTTCAAGTGTTGCTAATATGTCAAAATGATCTTAACAGAAATCCACAAAGATAGTTGGTATGTATAACTATGTAATATGTGTGTGCCTGTAACTGTAGCTCAGTCTTCCTTATGAATATTGGTGGAAAACAATTTAGTGCAATAGCATTAATTAAAATTTATCAGTGGATTAAATAAATACCATGATCAAGTAGAGTCCATTACAGAAATGTAAGCTTAAGTCAATATTGGAGAAGCTTTACTGCATATTAAGTGGACTAAATTAGGAGATAAATCTGGGCCAAATGTGGTGGTACACTCAGGAGTCAGAGACTGGTGGATCACTATAAGATTGAGGACAATTACATAATTGGCAAAACTCAGGAAACTGTATTTTGCAAATATTTTACTACATGTAAATTTGTTAATAAAATTAACTTTTAAAAGAATAAGTAAAATTAATTTATGGTAAAGAAATAATCTGATATGCATTCCTGAATATAATCAAATTTCACAGAATAAGGGGATGGCAAGATGGCTCAGTGAGTAAGAGTGGTTGCTGTACAAGCATGAGGTCTGAGTTTGAATCTCCATCTCCAGCACCCATATGAAAACCTGGCATTACTGCATGCACCTGTAACCCTGGCACTGGGGCGGGAGCGGGGGGTGCAGAGACTGGAGGATGAGGATTCTGGGGCTTGCTAGCCTTCCAGTCTAGCTGGGAAACAAAACAAAACAAAAACACAAGTCCTCCCCACTCCCAGAAAGCTCCAGATTCAATGAGAGATTCTGTCTCACTGGGATAAGGCAGAGAATGATGGAGCAGGACCAAGATAATCCTCTGCTCTAAATACACACACACACACACACACACACACACACATATAAGTTTTAGTAAAATAAAAATAGGATTTGTTATTTTGGCTACATTAATTAAAACACATGGGAAATATGATTAAATTATGAAGTATTTGCTTCACTAAAGATACAACTTGCGCGTGCCCAATAATGTGTTACTATGGCCCTCCTGATTTTTAACTGAAAATTTATTTTAAAATTAAAATAAGCTGTGTGTGGAGGTTTCCACCTGTAATCCCAGGACTCTGAAGGCAACTGTCAAGCCAGCTTGGGCTACATGGCCAGACCCCGTCTCATTAAAAAAAAAAAATAAAGTTAGAAGACTGAGGGACCTCTGTGGGAAGTGGGCCATAGCCCTCATTGTCCTCAGCTCGTTCTCTCTTCCTTCTGAATCCTTCATGTACACAGTGTATTTAGCCCTAGGAAATCTATCACTTCTTTGACACATCATTAAGATTAATTGCGCCTTTAGATTTTACATTTCCTACTTAAGTAGGAAAAATTGGGGCAGGTTTTCATGGCCTCTACTGCTGTCCCCTCTTCTAGCTTATAGCCAGATCCAGGGGATGTTCTAGAAGCAGTAGCATTAATTGAATTTTCCCTTCACTAGAAATTTTTATGCTGTTAGTGAAGTAAAAGAGCAAACATAAGCAATACTCTAAAACATTGCTTGTTATAAGTTATGAACCAGGAGAAAATGTAGCCACCCTATATTTGGCTAATGTAAAACTCTAGGTTATTTAATAGACTTCAAATAAATATTTGCAACCTGTTCCTTTTGCGTCCTCCATTTCATTCCAGTGATCTTGACTTTGGTCTCATCAGTATATGTTGTACCCACTGGTCACTCCCAAGGGTTGAACAAGTTTAAGAAAACCCTGCCCCTCCCCCTCCTCCTGTGATCCCTTGTGTCAGCGTTGCATTACCTGCTCTCCTCTGCTTTCACGGGAAACTATCACAATACTTGGCACCCAGATATTAGAAATATTTTCTCAACTTGCATTTTGTGAGTTGTTTCAAATTTAGCCTACTTCACAGCCTCGCCTTCTCCACCTGCCCCCAGTCTGCAGCCCCCATCCGAGTCTAACATATCATCAGGTGCCGCCTAGTCTGCAACCCCCAGACAACAAAACAGCAGTCCTTATTCAGCATCTCTGCCACATTTGATAAGTGACCTTTGTCCTTTCTGTGTGTAACAGGCAGCATTCCTGGAATGTATGCAGAACTTATTGGTTTTGCCTCTCCCTGCAAATTTATTCAATGGGTAAAAACCTTCCCTTGCTTTTAAATGAAAATTCAGGAGCCCTTCCTTCTGCTCACCAATTAATAATAATAACAAGAAGTCTCACTGTTACATCAAGTCTTGAGGGCTATGAAGTTGGAAATTTCCACCCTTGTAGCTGCTGCCTTCCTTCAAGTGAGAACTTGTACAAGCGGAAAGTCTCTGGACCCAAGAAGAGACATGTTTTTCTTCTCAGTCTTCCTTCAGCCTGCTGAGGTCTGACCTACAGGAGTCAAAACATGAAGGAGAGCAAGGGATAAGCTGTCTGGAAAGACAACTAACAATTCATTTTCTGAAGAAAAAATAAGTGGTAGGGAGATACGAATTTGTTCATTCACTGACAAGATGGGCTTGAAAAAAACTTGTGGAACACACAGTAGGAATGTCTGGTAGATGGTGATATGCACCAATCTGAAGATGATAGGTGAGTCCTCTCTAGGGATACAGACCTGAGAGATACTAGCATATTGACTATAGCAAGCACCGTGTGAGTCCATGCAGCTACACAGTGAAAGAAGAATCCAGGAACATGCATTAGGAGGCAGTCCAAAGGATTTAAAGTGTCCTCATGCTGAGCTGAGCCACGGGTGCCTTTCTGACCTTGAAGAAATCATTGGCTCCCTCTGAACTTTGGCTTCCTTGCTGATAGAGGCCTATGTAGCGGACTTCTAAAGTCTGTTCCATCAGTCTTCCTGATTGCTTTGGGATAAATAGAGCATTAATAATTCCTTTGCTTTGTGACCTCATTAGTACCCATAAGCTCATGCAACAATGTAGACTCTTCATCTGTAGGGATTGTCCTGGACACAAATCCACCAGCACTTTTTTTTAATTTTTTTAACAATAAGTAATAAGTAGTGAATACAAGCATCCTTCATGTAAAACCAATTTGCAAGCAGCTATGCCCAAACCCACACAGCCCAAGGCTCCCACCATCCAGCTGGAGGGGCTTGTATATACAATCATGTTAATCAAATAAGAGTCCAGTTTATATTGCTGTAGTTTTACCATTCACCCCAATCGCAGCCCTTACATTCTACCCCACCAGCATTTTTTAAAGATCACCTCAAGACCCAGGAATAAAAGGTATTTTAGGAGGAAGCCAGCAAGTGGAGGCTAAACACCCCACTTCTGATGCCAAACCCTTGGGCTCAGATTCTGCCACTGTTTAGCTACTAACTCAGCTGGAGTGACTTGGTGAACCCCTCTATGTCTCATTTCTATCATCTGTACAGGAAGATAATCCTTGCAATGATTAGCAAGGAATTAAAGAATATTCACAAAATACTAAGGTACATACCTGGCACAGATACCTACATCAGTTGTAAAATACCTTTATATACTTATAATGAGAGCAGCATTGTGTGGCAAAAATTATCTTAATTTGGAGGGCTGGAATTTCCAGAAGCAAATAAAGGTGCTAACTAGATAGCTGAATGGGTAGAGGTGCCTACTACCAAGCCCAAAGACCCGAATTCAATCCCTGGGACCCACATGGTATATAGAATCAATTCCTCCAGCCTCCACCCTTGTGCTGATTCTTTCTAGACACCACGTGTGTCCCAGGGATTGAATGTGCAAGTCATTGTACACACACACACACACTAAAATGTAATAAATTTTTTAAGGTGAAGAAAAATCTGCACTATTTCCTAATATATTAGTGGGAAATTCAGATGTCTGAACCATATGGGTAATAAAATTTCATTTCCTACTAACAAATTGAGCTACAGGTTTAGAAGCCATGCAGATACTGAATTTCAATTGTATTCAGTTTAACAATTCATAGGAAACAGGACTCAGAGCAGCTCGCCCTTACTGCTTTTTGTCGCATTTGTTGTCAAGGTTAGCTCAAAGTTCAGCTGTTTGAAAAGCAAGAACAAACTACAAGCTCTACTCTTAGTACTAAAACCTTACTGCCTTCAAGAATCTTGAGGTTAGGTAATTCTTAGCTATTCGATGTCACTCTCTAAGTCAAAATGGTTCCTTTAAACATGTTGCTTTGGGGCTAGAGAGATGGCTCAGCAGTTAAGAGCACAGACTGATCTTGCAGAGGACCCGGGTTCGATTCCCAGCACCCACATGGCGGCTAAGAACGATTTTTAGTGCCAGGTGTGGTGGTACACACCTTTAAGCCCAGCAATCAGGAGGCAGAGGCAGGCAGATCTCTGTGAGTCCAAGGCCAGCCTGGTCTACAGAGAGAGCTCCATAGACAGCTGGGACTAAAGGGAAACCCTGACTCAAAAAAATACCCCCCCCAAAAAAAAAAAAAAAAAAAACATGTTGCTTAGGAAGCATTAGGCTGGGACATTAGCTTCAGACTTCTTGGAACCTTTGTGCCGTTCCTCGCAATGTATTTATTAGTAATGCTGCTTGGAGGTAATGACAGTCCTCAAGGAACATTAACTACTGACACTGAGTCTCCAGTTCCTCTTTTACTCATATTTTAATTTTTTTTTTAATGAAAGCCTGAGTTCAACTTGTCAGCCACCACCAAATGTGTGTGTCCCTGTGTAACATATTGTATGCCAAGAAGAACAGTGACGTGACAGCAGAAATTCCAAGCAGGGTTTTAAATGAATGAATAAGAGTAAGCCTCTGGGATTAGTCCCAATTGAAAAGTTCAGCGCTATGGGAAAAACTGCCGCTACTGCTGGGGATTAACAGATGGCTGGCTGTGGGGAATAGTATTCATGATCCAGCCTCATTCTGTGTGATGGATGGCCTCAGCCCTGTGGGTAGCCACCTCTTCTCAGACACACATACACAGAGTAGAGATCATAAGAACATAATTCTGTCCATTTTTTCCTTTTCAAAAACCTCTCTCCCTGATTGTTATACAAACCCTTTGATTCATATTTCTTAGGCCACAGAAAAAGCCTGGCTTTAAAATTACTATGGTGCGAGGGAGGATGAAGAGAGATTCTCCTTCCATAGATCAGACTGAGAGCAAGAAAAAACACAGGAAGCCCTTTGGGTAGTTAAAGAGCAGGAGAGTATCACTCTGTGATCAGAGTATGGTAATAAAGAGAAACCAGTTTGTGTGAGGCCTTTACTGTCTGTGAGCCTATAATGGACACCCTATTATTTGATCCTTCACAACAAAGAGGCTGTGTCCCCATTTCATAAAACAAGAAAAGTGAAACAAGAAGTTGCCAGGCTGGTGCGAGGTCACAGTGCTGGAGCTATAGTAACTTGACTCCAGGTTTAGTGCTTTCTATGATATAGTACTGTTGAGTGCTAATTTATGGAGATCTTATAGAAATTTTCTAAACATCAATATATTAACCAGCTTTCCGTAACTGTGACAAAATACCTCAGGTAATCCACTTTAAAAAGGAGAGCTTCTTTGGTCTCACAGTTTTGAAGGTTCTTGTCTATACTCATTTGGCCTTGTTGCATTTGGACCCCTGAGGAGGCCATGTATCACACTGGGAGCATATGGTAGAAGAATCCTATTAGTTTTAAGATGAGAATAAAAAGGACAGAGGAAGAGATGGTGTTTCACAAGCCCTTTAAAAGGTGCTGAAACCAGCCGGGCGTGGTGGCGCACGCCTTTAATCCCAGCACTTGGGAGGCAGAGGCAGGCCGATCTCTGTGAGTTCAAGGCCAGCCTGGTCTACAGAGCCAGCTCTAGGCCAGCTGGGACTAAAGGGAGACCCTGTCTCAAAAATACCAAAAAAAAAAAAAAAAAAAAAAAAGGTACTAAAACCTCCCTCATTCAGCCCCACCTTCTAAGGCTCTACCACCTCCCAATAGAGCCATAGGCTGGGGCCAAGCCTGCAATGCATGAGCCTTTGGGGAGACACCAGATCCAAACTACAGTATCCACAAGCTGAAAGGTCCAAGTATATTGGTATGAATAGATTTACAGCCTTGCTATGCTTTCACATATTAACTTATAAATTATGTGGAATTTATATAAAATACATGTCATCTTGTATTTCCCCCTTTTGACAGATTCATTAATTTTTCAAGTAGTAGACTGAGAGACAGACACATATAGCTACAGAAAATAATACTGACACAATCTTGGATTATGACATAGGAGGAGTTGAGTGCCAAAAGAAGGACACTGCTTACAGTGCTTAAAATCTGTGAGGAGCAAGAAGATATTGACCCTATTTTCTGTTCCATATAAAAGACATAAAGGAATGAAGAGTGAGATATGCTGCTTGGTTTTTGTCAACTTAACACTAGAGTCGTCCGAGATTCGGGAACTCCAAATGAGGAATTTCCTATTCAGATAGGCCTGTGGCCATGTCTGGGTGGAGGGAGGGGGGCATTTTCTTGATTATTAATTGATATAGGAGGTCCAGACCACTTTGGGCAATATCATTCCTAGGCATGTGGGCCTGGACTTTATAAGAAATGTAGCTGACCAGGCCAGGGGAAGCAAGCCAGCAAGCAGCCTTCCTCTGCACCTCTGCTTCAGCTCCTGTCACCTAGTTCCTGCCTTGAGTTCCCGCTCTGACTTCACTCAGAGTGTACCATGTTCGAAGTAAACCCTTTTCTCCCCAAGTTAGTCTTGGTCAGTGTTTGATCACAGCAACAGAAAGCAAACATGAGGGATGAAAAGGGTATTTGCAATATTTAATGTTTCCCCTTGAAAAAAAATTAGAAGTGGGGCTAGAGAGATGGCTCAGCAGTTAAGAACACAGGCTGCTCTTGCAGAGGACCCAGGTTCAATTCCCAGTACCCATATCATGGCTAACCATCTGTAACTCCAGTTCCAGAGGAATCTGACTTCTGAACTCCACAGGAATTATATGATATGGGTGCACTTACACACATGCCGGCAATACACCCATACACATAAAATAAAAATAGTAAACAAAAAAATTGGAAAAAGTGATTACCATTCACATCTGCTTACATGAACCTTCCCAAGAGAGGATGTAGGCTGTCTCTTCCCTTTACACACTTGTACTCCCTCCACATGGACTGGCTCCATGCAATGGTCTGGTATCTTTAGCTATTATTAAAAATGAAAGTTGAAAATGGTCAGTATCCTCTTGATATTTCCAATCGTTGACAACTATTAAAGTTGGTAACTTAGATTCAGTTACTTGAAGGTAGACCCCACAGCAAGCTTTTACCTAATGACCCCTCAGCAATGCACAGTGAGTGGCTGGTAAACTTCTGAGATCATCCTCTAATTCTCTTTCATTATGATAGTGTAAGTTCCTGGTAACTAGAATTGTGTCCCTACACCTATATTCATTGCTCACATGTTTTCACAGCCCCCAGAGCTCTTTGAATTCTACTCTAATTCTATTCCATTTCATGAATTGTGCAGAGGGAACCACCAAGGCACCAGAGCCAACCTGGCTTGAACATGATACACAAAGCTTGTAGAGGAGAGAAGAAAAGACAGTGCTCCGGGCTTCTTTCCTCCTTCCTGCTTTCTTAGAGGTGGCTGGCTTTGAGACACTGTGGGAGCAGGGCCAAGCCCGGCTCATAGCTCTTTTGATGATCTGTAACTGCCCTCAGCAAGTCTACAATGTTTTGTGAGGACACTGGAGTCTGGATGCTCTCAAGGGAAATATAGCTTGGGATGGGGAATTCTGTCTTCTTTTTGCCTACTGTCAAGGACAACAAGCTGTTCATCCACTGATATTGTACATGTCAGTGAGATGGGAATTTAGCATTCCAGTTTGGAGTCGTGGTTAACATATGCGCAAAGTATCTTCTTTCCACTAAAGGGTGTTCCTATTCCTGCTAGCTCTTCCTTTCTCCATTTACACTCCCAATCCTACTATTTCTTGCCATATTGATATTTTGAGACATAATTTCACACACAGTAAGGTATATAAATGTCAAGTACTTGATATATGTTTTTTAGTATTTTATTATTTTTATCTTAGTGTGTGAGTATATTGTCTGCATGTCATGCAATGCCTGCGGAGCTCAAAAGAGGGCATCAGGTCCCTTGGAACTGGAGTTAGATGGTTGTTAGCCACCCTGTGGGTGCTGGGAATCAAACCCAGGTCCTCTGCAAGAGGAGCTAGTACTCTTAACCACTGTGCCATCTCTCCAGCCCTGTATGGATATGTATTTTATATGTATGTGCACCTGTGTCTTAGCACACACATCAGGATGTCGAACATCTTCTTGTGCTCCTCCCAGTTAGAACTAAGCAAAACCACTGCTTTGACTTTTACCTCTATATATTGGTTTGAGTTACAACCACAGAGCATGTACTTCTTTTACTTGATTTCTTTCATCTAGTATTATGCTATAACTCAAGCATCTTGTTGAGTAAAGAGGCATTGTGTAAATTACTCACCCATTCCTTTGTTTATGGGTCTCCAGCTTGTCTTCCATTTGAAGCTATTTTAAATAATAAATCAGGAATATTCTTATATGTGTCTTTTAGTAGAACTAACCACTCATTTCTCTTGGGTGTTCAGTATATCCTGGGGTGGGACTGATTTCTCATAGGAAATGCAGTTTTTTCCTAAATTGTTACAACAGTTAAAACTCCTAAGCTCTTATACTTTCTGAGTCCAATTTTATACTGCAACATTTTCAATTTAGTGATGCTAGTTAATGTGGGATTTTGAGACACTTGCATCATCTCATATTTTTTAAACATTTTTTATTTATTATTTATTTATTTTTATATGTGTATGAAATGTACTGTCTGCATGTAGGTTTGTGCACCCGTGTCGTGCAATGCCGCGGAGGTCAGAGGAAGGTGTCAGATTCCCCTGGAACTGGAGTTCTCCTGGAATTGGAGTTATAGACAGTTCTCAGCCGCCATGTGGGTGCTGGGGATTGAACCTGGATCCTCTGCAAGAGCAGTTGGTGCTCTTAACCGCTAGGCCATCTCTCCAGCCCCACATCCATCTCATATTACAGACACACACACACATTCATATTTTACATTTACTTGATAAGGACTGAGGGATGCAAATTTGCCTTGCCATATCCTTGGAGACTTGAAATTGGAAAATTGGCACAGGAATTAAAATAAAACTATCCGTTAGTTTAAAATTGAATATTAATCACAATAATGTTTATTGAAGAGAAGTCTAGTTTTATGGTGTAGGAGTGAACACGAATATCAGCTACATAAGTATGATATTAAATTCATGAAACCAAAAGGATTATTTGACCAGCACAATTCATTTGCAACAGTTTGAATTTCATTTTATGGCTGTAATGTTCTCCAATTTGTCCTTGATAGCTTTGAGAGGAAGTGGTAACTCAATATATTAAACACTCCTTAGAATCTTCAGCATGGAGTATTTTAAATCTGTCAAGCACGTGTCAGTATAAGGTTTAAAAGGAGTGGAACCATAAGGCTTGAGTTTCTTAGTTTACATAATAGTTCATTCAAATGACTTACCTGTGTGGGCTATAGGGTAGTATAACTAATAATATTCCTGGCATAAGAAAAAGAACCCTCAAAGCAAGGAGCACCTAGGATCAGTCTAGAAAATCCTGTTAGGCTAGATTTTCAAATAGATTTCTCTTTCCTTTTGGACAAACCTACAATACCGTTCACTTGTTTCATTCATTCCTTATCATTCATTCACGCAGTGGCTCAACAAACACTTATTGAATAGTCTGTGGGTGGCTGTGATCTAGCCTAAGCAGACAGCCTAAAGCTAAGTGAGGTTTGCTCATATGGAACTTGACATTCTCAGATCAGAAAGAGATAAGTAAACACAGAAATAGGAATAAAAATAGAGCTAGTGACATAGAGATCCTGTGATACTTCCCGAGGAAAATAAAACCAGGCTAAGAGGTGTGGAAATTCAGGGTTGGTGTTGGGAACTGCTGTTTTTTATAGTCAGAAAGCTTCTCAGTCAATTGTACTTGTGCAGTGATCAGAGAAAGGTGGGGGAAGCATCTGCTGGGCTGCTGGGCAAGGAGGCCTCAGGTTGGAAAGTAGTGAAGGGGAAAACAGCTAGAGAGGTCAGTGGGAGGGCAGAGACCCTGAGAAAGTGGCTGTCGGGATGACTTCAGCCTTTTCTGAGCAAATCAACAAAATCAAAGGATTCAGAACAGCAAAGAGATAATGCAAACTTTCAAATGAGAAAAAAGGATTATCTTGAACAGCTGGGTAGAGAATTGGTTGTAGGGACAAGAGTTGAAATGAAAACAAGCTGAGATCTCTAATTGGTGTGTTCAGGCAGAAACTAAATGGCATGGATGTTGTATTCTGTGGACTTACCACAATCACTGTAATGACTGATTATTAGACATGGATGAAAAATGACTGGCATAGTTGAGCCACATCAGTAATAATTTAGTAATATGCTATGAATATAAAATAAACTGTTTCCCTTTCATTTACCTTATTTTTTTTCTGAATACTTTTCTTCTCAGTGTTTTTAACACTGTGGTATTCTCATAGCCACTCACACTGAATTTCAGTCACTTGTGCCCCTCTTCATCTTCTCCATATGAAAGACCACTGTCCCCTTGCTGTATCCTAGATACATCTTCCCCTTTTCTTCCCAGCTTTCATTTCCAAACATCCTTTGTCTCATAGTCATCAAATTCTCCCATAATCCATGTGAATTTTAGCAAGCAGCAATATAAAAAATTTGGTTTTTAAATTGAGACTTTATAATGGTTCCAGCCTTTGCTCTTCCATCAACTGGCAATAGGGCTTTTTGAGAATTTTTGACAACTGCCCATCCATAACAGTATCAATATCTAATTGTAACATAATGTCAGAATTTAATTTATAAAATTGAAATAAGGAGAGAACGGATGGGGTGTTTAAAATGACTGGTAGCAGGTAGACACTTAAAACATTGGTTCTTTCCATCTGCAGTAATTTGACATCACTCCATCCTTGAAATATCTGGCAGATCCCAAGACCCAGATCATAGTGTCATTCATTCTTCATGTCAGAACCTGCAACAGCTTCTGACTGCCTCCCATGTCAAATATGGGTGCTCTGCCAGCGTGTGCACTTCTACTCTCTGACTTCATCTTTTCCTCATTACCTTTTCCTCTCCAGGTACTTCATCTTTCAATCAAATTCACTGCTTTGTAACTGTCTGCCACTTCTTTATTAAATGTCATTCATTAAAATCCTATCTGCCCATCAAATTCAGCCACTGCCTTTACAACAGCAGCAATCTGGAAATGGTTTTTCTCAGCCCTGAAACAGCATTGTACTTGGAGGCAGCAGTGGCATACTGAGGCTTTGGAGCCAGAGGCCAGGTTCTGCCACTTAGTGTCATTCAGTATGTGTTCGTATTACTCAGTGTTTCATTTCTCCTGCAAAACTGGGTTAATAATTCTTACCTCATAAGGTTGTGAGGATTAAATGAGATATTGCATGGGAAATACTTTGAATACTATCTGGTACTTAGAATCATTAAAAATCAAGGCTGAGCCTTGGGAGGCAGAGGCAGGCAGATCTTTGTGAGTTCAAGGCTGGCCTGGTCTACAGAGTGAGTTCCAGGCCAGCTGGGGCTATAGGGAGAACCTGTCTCAATAAAAGAAATTAAAAATTAGTTTCTATTAATTGTATGCATGAATACTTAGCATTATTTTATCAGGATCCATGTTGGCAGGTACTTCAAATAAAACCTGAGATGCCGTGGAGAGACTTATGAGGGCTTTTTTTGTTTTGTTTTCAGGCAGAGTCTCCCTGTAGCTCAGATGGCTTGGAGCTCATGTAGACCAGGCTGGTCTCCATCTCAGAGATCTGCAGGCCTCTGCCTCCCAACTGCTGGGATTAAAGGCAAGCACCACCACACCAGGCTCATGGAAAGACACAGGACTGGGAAATAAGACTTCAGATTCTAGTACTGGTTCCCTCTACTAAAAGCCTTGCAATGCTATGTCACTGATCTCTGCATCTTACTTGCTTCAGCTGAAAAAAATTCACTCCATCGGTTCATATTAGCCACACTTACATTTAAAAGCCACCTCCATCTCAACCCTATCCAAACTGAACTCTTTTTTATTAGCCTTTAAAGTAGCGCACACCTTTAATCCTAGCACTTGGGAGGCAGAGGCAGGTGGATCTTTGCGAGTTCAAGGCCAGCCTGATTTACAGAGTGAGCTCCAGGCCAGCTGGGACTAAAGGGAGACGCTGTCTCAAAAAATGCCCCAAAACAACAACAACAAAAAACAACAAACAACTCTTAACCTCGCACCTGTGTTCCTTTCCTGTCTCAGTAGATAACCCACCAGTTTCAGACAAAAGTCTGAGTCCCCTTTGAATATCTAAATTTAATCCTTCTGAATATCCTACTGATTGAATTCAAAACACCTTGAGTCCATCCACTTCTCCCCACCGCCACCTGCCGCAACCCTAGGCCAATACTCCGCTCTTTGCTGCAGGTTCCAGGGCTATCTTTTGGCCTCTACTCTTGCCCTCTTAAGCTCATTTTCCACCTAGCCAGCGTGATACTTGAGTCCTAAACCAAGTTGAGTGTGGTACTGCATGCCTGTAGTCCTAGTTCCTTGGGAGCTGAGACCATCATTTGAGCACTGGAGTCTGAGATCAGCCTGGGCAACATAGGGAGGCTCCATCTGAGAAACAGTACATAGATAAAGCATAACAGAGTATTCCCTAGCCTAAAAGTCCTCAGTGGCTTTTCATCATAGGATGAAACTCGAAGTTCTTTGTCCTCTCATGTCACAGTTCCCATTGGTCCCCACTACCTTGGCCCTTACTACCTGCTAGTGTCTCCTGCTATTATCTCCTGTAACGCAGCCCCAGGCTCTCATGTCACAGTGTGCTGTCCTCTCATGTCACAGTTCCCATTGGTCCCCACTACCTTGGCCCTTACTACCTGCTAGTGTCTCCTGCTATTATCTCCTGTAACGCAGCCCCAGGTGTCCACGTGACTAGCTTGTATTTACAACTCTTATCTGATTGCCCCTCAGGTTCTATCAGTAGTCTTCTACTGATAGTCTTCTACTGATAGATAGTAGTCTACTGATAAGTCTTCTACGGTTGACACTGTTGGAAAAATCCCCTATTTTGTGATCCCCCAGCCTCACCCAGTAGAAAATAAATGTCCTCATAATAGGACTCATTTCTAGCACAGTACCAGAAACCTAGTAAGTAGGTAGGCTGGGGCAGGAGAGGCATGAACAAATAAATGAACAGATATAATTCTTTTAATGATCTATAAAGCTCACATTAATTACATAAATCAAGAACAGTGTTATTTTTCTAAATATGAGGAACCAATGGTTTTCCTTCTATTTAAACCCCATACGGAGGGGCTAAAGAGATGGCTCTGCGGTTCAGAGCACTAGCTGTTCTTGCAGAAGACTCAAGTCAAATCCCAGCACCCACAAGGTGGCTAGCAACCGGCTAGCAATACTCTGTAACTCCAGTTCCAGGGAATCCGATGCCTTCTTCGGTCCTCCGCAGGCAATGCATGACACTGGTGCACTTGCATACATGCACGCAATAAACGCATAACCATAAAAAAGCAATAAAATAAACCCATACCGTATTTTAGTAAGTACACATTTACAATGCCAGAACTGACTGTAAATAAAAATAACGCTCCCCCCCCACACACACACACCCCAGCCTCTTGATAGTTCTCAAATTTGCTGTTCTCTCCATCACCTCTCTCTGACCTATGACGGTGAACCCTCCTTTTCCTTGTGGGTTCTAAGTTCCCAGTGTTCCATTCTCTGGAGCCCAAACAAAGAACAATTCCGTGGCTACTGTACCCTGCTTGAAAACACATGGGAGTTTCCATTGTTCTCATGAAAGACCAGAATCTGGTGCTGTCCACCACCAGGCTAGCCTCCCCCCCGTCATTGTTCCCGTCTGCCACCTAGCTGGATAGTGGTGACTTCTCGCTTCCTGGAATGTTCTACAAAGCGCTGTGGTGGCCTCCTCCTACGGATTTCGGAAGGCTGCCCCTTCCTCCGGGAAGCCCACCCTGACTAGGCCAGCCCCATTCTCCATCATAAAGCCTCACGTCACCCAACGCCTGTCATTCTGAGCTCATGTTTGTTTCCTAAGCACATACTTCTGAATATCATGGCCTTAATAACGTATCTTCCCGCGAGCTGGCGCCCAGCAAATATTTGCGGAAGTAAAGTACAGAAGAGCGGCCCAACCAACGCTCGCCAGTCCCACGCCGGCTGCGGCGCCGCGATGACGCATTGTGCGCGCGCCTCTTGGACGGGCGTGTCAGGGCGCCTGCGCGAAGGGGCACGCATGCGCAGAGGCGCGAGCCTGCTGACAGATTCTCGAAGGCGGTGGCGGCGGCTGCGGCCTTGGGCTGGGGGGAATGGGCGTCCCAGGGCCGTGAGTAAGCAACGCCCCCGCCTCCCTGCCGCGACATGGCGCAGGAGAAGATGGAGTTGGACCTGGAGCTGCCCCCGGGCTCGGGCGTGACCCCGGCGGAGGCCAGCGGCCCGGGCGGCGGCGGCGGGGGCCTCAGGAGGTCTAACAGCGCCCCCCTGATCCACGGCCTCAGTGACACTTCCCCGGTGTTCCAGGCCGAGGCGCCGAGCGCCAGGCGGAACAGCACGACGTTCCCGAGCCGCCACGGCCTGCTGCTCCCGGCCTCCCCGGTCCGCATGCACAGCAGCCGCTTGCACCAGATCAAGCAGGAGGAAGGCATGGACTTGATCAACCGAGAGACGGTCCACGAGCGCGAGGTGCAGACCGCAATGCAGATAAGCCACTCCTGGGAGGAAAGTTTCAGCCTGAGTGACAACGACGCAGAGAAATCCGCCTCCCCCAAGCGCATCGATTTCATTCCGGTGTCCCCGGCACCGTCACCTACCCGCGGGATTGGAAAGCAGTGTTTTTCACCGTCCTTACAAAGTTTTGTGAGTAGCAATGGATTGCCTCCAAGCCCGATCCCCAGCCCAACCACGCGATTTACGACCCGGAGAAGCCAGAGTCCCATCAACTGCATTAGACCAAGTGTTCTTGGACCATTGAAAAGAAAATGTGAAATGGAAACTGAGTATCAGCCAAAGAGATTTTTCCAGGGCATCACCAGCATGCTTTCTTCTGACGTTGCACAGCTGTCAGATCCTGGTGTGTGCCTATCTTCGGATGCTCTGGATGGAAACAGCAGCAGTGCCGGATCTTCCTGTAACTCACCAGCGAAAGTCAGCACTACCACCGACTCTCCTGTGTCACCTGCCCAAGCAGCCTCTCCCTTTATTCCAGTAGATGAACTTTCATCTAAGTGATTAACCGATCTTAACTTTTTTTTTTTCTTACTGCAATGGAGAGACGGAAAAAAAATCAAGTTAGAACAAGCACTGAACTTTGTTGATTAAGTTGAGGCTGTTTCCTATTTGACTCTTCCCCCACCTCCCCCCCTTTTTAAATTTTTTTGGAAATTCATGAAATGTTATTCTAGAGAATTTCTATGTCAGGTTCCTGCAAATGCCCTTGACTTCAGTGTAGTAATATTTTCGGACATTTTATCAATAAGTGTGTTGAAGCATACATTTTACGCTGCTAATATGTCTAAATACATATGTTATCCCTTGATTTTTTAAATAATTGAGAGCTCTATTTATTTATGGGATTATTAAGTTCTGATGAAAATATAAATGTTAAATTTCAGTTTAGTAAACTAATGTTTTAAAATTCCATACTTCATGGCCACACTAATTTTTAATGTTTTCAGTGGTTACTAATTTCCAGTTGTTGAAGAACTTACCTATTTACAGCTTAAAAGAATAGTTATTATCAATCCAGTGGTTGTCTATTTTACCCAGGAGTCCTTGGATATTTAATTTCCGAGGTACAAAGGTGGGTGGGAAGGGGAAATGACAAAAGAAGAAATTATAAGTTTTTGCAGTGAGTCTTTTAAAATTGAGTATATACTAGTAAACACTGAAGAAAAACATTTTCTACTGAAATTTTAATAGCAACTCTAGTATTACTAATATAACTACAAAAAGCCTGAAGTTTTCTATTTGAAAATATTAACCAGAAAGTGCATTCACTTGGGTATGATATTGAAAGAGCAGTGGAAGAGTGCCTTGCAGTCTTGGCTCACTGCATATTGGCTAAAGCAAGGTTCTTCACACCACTTCCAACTTCAAACATTTTCCAGTGTAAATGTGTGGGAAGCCCTGTTGAACTTCAACAGAACACCCAGACAGGCAACATTCACTTAATGGTTGGTAGACTTTAAACTGTCCAGCTGTGCCTCGTTCTTAAAGTTCTTGCTAGTGAGAAACCAGAGCAGGTTTTGGCTGCTTTGCAGCCCCGCCCATCTGCTTACCTTCATAGTTTTCCCTCCTTCAGGAAGGAAGCAGCTATTTCCTTGCCAACAGGTACTTCCTTCCCACCTCCCACCAAACTAGGGCACACTGTTAGACAAAGGTACACCGTGACTTGGATTTCTGACTGTGAAGCAATAGTACTGAACTGCTAAATTCTGTGGTCAGAGCTATAGCTGGAGTTGACAGCCTTGCAGATGTCAGTTATTAAAGGCCCATGATTTGCAAGAGAAAAATCAGTGGAGAGTCACACAGTAAACCATTAACATAAGTTTTGTTAAAGATAGAATTATGGGGTGCTCTTTTATAATTAAGAATATTATTTCCTTATAATACCTCATCTATCTTAAGTAGGTTGATAGGTAGATAGGTAGACCAAAAGGAAAAGGTTAAAAAAAATAAGATTTTAAAGACTGGGACAAAAGACTCTACTTAAAGTTATTACCTACAGACTTTAACAATTATGTGGAATTTTACAACTATGAGAATAAATGGAACTGGTCGGCTCTTGACAGTTGCCTCAAGGCTCAGTGAAATGACATCAAGGGTAAGATTGTTGTCTGTATATTTACAATGTTCGGGGTAATAGTGCTCTTATGCTTCCTGATTATTCCTCAGTTCAAACCTTTATATCCAGATTCCTGTTGGATACCTTGACCTGCTTCCAGAGGGACTCAGCATCTTCAAAACTTCAGCATCTTCAAAATGAAACTTCTTTCCACTCTTAACTTGTTCTTGCAGGTTGAGGTCCTCACTGTCTAATTTTGAAACTGCTCCAATGGAAGCACCTTTGACTTCTCACTGACTGTTAAATCCATCTTATCCACCAAGTTCTGCCAGCCACTTCTAATTCGGATTTCAATTTCCACTCCAGCCCCCTAGTCCCTCAATTCACACAGGTTTTTGCCTAAGTGACCTCCCTGCTTGTGTCCTGCCTCTCAGGCTCAGTCTTCACACTGGCTCTAGAGTGATCTTTTCAAAGAATAAACTTGATGGGGTTTTTTTTTTTTCCACTTTCGTATCTGAAAACTATATCCTCTGCAGTCCTTACAGTTTATTTAGGTTGTTCTGTAAGGTCTTTTGTCATCTGGCTGTATTCTAAAATGACTTCAGTCTTCCCATTTCCACCCCAATACCCACCCTTTTGCCTTCCTCTGCAAATACTAGACTACATGATGTTCTTTAAATATACCATGTTTTTATGTGTCTATGCTTCCAAAAATTTTAAAGTATTGTGTTTTTGTCTGTCTCTATATGTATTGGCATGCAAGTGTCACAGAGCATGTGTGGAGGTCAGAAAACAACTGTGGGAGTCAGTTCACGCCTTCCACCATGTGGGTTTTGAGGATCAAACTTGAGTCATCCGTCAAGGTTGGCAGCAAGTGCTTTTTTTCCAGCTCAGCCATCCTTCTGGGCCCATGACTATGCCTTTTAAAAAAATAATACATAAACCAAAAAAAATACAAAACATTTAAAAAAAGAAAAAAAAATAAAAAAAAAAAAAATTTTTTTAAATTTTTATTTTTTGTATTTGTATGAATGTACTGTCTGCATGTAAGTTTGTGCACCTGTGTTGTGCAATGCCTCCGAGGTCAGAAGAGTGTGTCGGATTCTCCTGGAACTGGAGTTAACGACAGTTCTCAGCCGCCATGTGGTGCTGGGGATCGAACCCGGGTCCTCTGCAAGAGCAGTCGGCGCTCTTAACTGCTAGGCCATCTCTCCAGCCCCAAAACATGCTTTTTAATGTATTGTTTGCACTTGGTAGAGGTCAGAGGACAACTTATGGCAGTCAGTTCTGTCCTTCTACTATGTAGGTTCTGGGGATAGAACTCTGATCCTCTGGCTTGGCAGTAGGAGCCTTTACCTGCTGAGCCATTTCACCAGCTTTTTTCTTTTAACTGTATGTGAAGTTTAACTGAAAATAGTGTATATCTAGTGTGTGTGTATATATATATGTGTGTGTGTGTGTATATACACACACACACATATATATACATATATGTATACGTATACATATGCATATGCATATATTCTGCCCTACTCTGGAAGTGCCCTTCTGCTTTCTTGGTGGCATTCTTTGATGCCCAGAAAGTTTTGATTTTGTTTTAATTTCACCATAGTCTGTTTTTTAAAAATTTATTATTTTTATTTTATGTGTATGAGTGTATGGCCTGCATGTGTATAAGTGCATCCATGTTGTACAGTGCCTGTGAGTTCAGAAGAGGGCATCAGATCCCCTGGAATTATAGAGTTACAGACAGCTGCTAGTAGCCATGTGGGTGCTGGGAATCTAACCTGGGTCCTCTATGAAAGCAACAGTGCTCTTAACCTCTGAGCCATCTCGCCAGCCCCCTACAGTCTGTTTATGTTGCCCGTTTTTAGTGTTATAGCCAAGAAATCATTACCAGGTCCAATGCCATGAGCGTTTTCCTGTGTTTTCACAGCTTTATAGCCTGACAGCTTTTTCCACCTCTGAAATTTAGGTTTGTCACATGCTAAGAGTTTATTCTGAGTAAGTATACGGTGAGGGTACAGGGTGTGCAAGGAGGGGGCAGAGTGTACAGTGAGGGAGCAGGGTGTGCAGTGAGGGCCCAGGGTGTGTAGAGAGGGAGCAGGGTGTGCAGCGAGGGAGCCGGGTGTGCAGTAAGGGTCCAGGGTGTGCAATGAGGGAGCAGGGTGTGCAGCGTGAGGGAGGAGGGTGTGCAGTGAGGGAGCCGGGTGTGCAGCGAGGGAGCCGGGTGTGCAGCGAGGAAGCCAGGTGTGCAGTGAGGGCCCAAGGGTGTGCAATGGGGGAGCAGGGTGTGCAGCGAGGGAGCCGGGTGTGCAGCGAGGGAGCCGGGTGTGCAGCAAGGGGGCAAGCTGTGCAGCGAGGGAGCTGGGTGTGCAGCAAGGGAGCTGGGTGTGCAGTAAGGGTCCAGGTTGTGCAGTGAGGGAGCAGGGGGTGCAGCGAGGGAGCAGGGTGTGCAACGAGGGAGCAGGGTGTGCAGAGACACTGCACCAGTGAGCAGCGTGTACAGAGACACTGCCCCAGTGAGCAGAGTGTGCAGAGACACTGCCCCAGTGAGCAGGGTGTGCAGAGAGGGAGCAGGGTGTGCAGCAAGGGAGCTGGGTGTGCAGTAAGGGTCCAGGTTGTGCAGTGAGGGAGCAGGGTGTGGAGCGAGGGAGCAGGGTGTGCAATGAGGGAGCAGGGTGTGCAGCGAGGGAGCAGCGTGTGCAGTGAGGGTCCAGGGTGTGCAGTGAGGGAGCAGGGTGTGCAGTGAGGGAGCAGGGTGTGCAATGAGGGAGCAGGGTGTGCAGTGAGGGAGCAGGGTGTGCAGTGGGGGAGCAGGGTGTGCAGTAAGGGTCCAGGGTGTGCAGCGAGGGAGCCGGGTGTGCAGTAAGGGTCCAGGTTGTGCAGTGAGGGAGCAGGGTGTGGAGCGAGGGAGCAGGGTGTGCAGCGAGGGAGCAAGGTGTGCAGCGAGGGAGCAGCGTGTGCAGTGAGGGAGCAGGGTGTGCAGTGGGGGAGCAGGGTGTGCAGCAAGGGAGCTGGGTGTGCAGTAAGGGTCCAGGTTGTGCAGTGAGGGAGCAGGGTGTGGAGCGAGGGAGCAGGGTGTGCAGCGAGGGTCCAGGGTGTGCAATGGGGGAGCAGGGTGTGCAGCAAGGGTCCAGGGTGTGCAATGGGGGAGCAGGGTGTGCAGTGAGGGTCCAGGGTGTGCGATGGGGAGGCAGGGTGTGCAGCGAGGGAGCAGCGTGTGCAGTGAGGGAGCAGGGTGTGCAGCAAGGGAGCTGGGTGTGCAGTAAGGGTCCAGGGTGTGCAATGAGGGAGCAGCGTGTGCAGCGAGGGTCCAGGGTGTGCAATGAGGGAGGAGGGTGTGCAGTGAGGGGGCAGGGTGTGCAGTGAGGGTGCAGGGTGTGCAATGGGGGAGCAGAGTGTGCAGTAAGGGTCCAGGGTGTGCAATGGGGGAGCAGGATGTGCAGCGAGGGGAGCAGGGTGTGGGCAATGAGGGAGCAGGTGTGCAGCGAGGAGCAGCGTGTGCCAGTGAGGGTCCAGGTGTGCCAATTGGGGGTGCAGGGTGTGCAGTGAGGGAGGAGGGTGTGCAGTGAGGGAGCAGGGTGTGCAGTGAGGGTCCAGGGTGTGCAATGGGGGAGCAGGGTGTGCAGTGAGGGAGCAGGGTGTGCAATGAGGGAGCAGGGTGTGCAGTGGGGGAACAGGGTGTGCAGCGAGGGAGCAGGGTGTGCAGCGAGGGAGCAGCATGTGCAGTGAGGGTCCAGGGTGTGCAATGGGGGAGCAGGGTGTGCAGTAAGGGTCCAGGGTGTGCAGTGAGGGAGCAGGGTGTGCAGTGACGGAGCAGGGTGTGCAGTGAGGGTCCAGGGTGTGCAGTGAGGGAGCAGGGTGTGCAGTGAGGGTCCAGGGTGTGCAATGGGGGAGCAGGGTGTGCAGTGAGGGAGCAGGGTGTGCAATGAGGGAGCAGCGTGTGCAGCGAGGGAGCAGGGTGTGCAGCGAGGGAGCAGGGTGTGCAATGGGGGAACAGGGTGTGCAATGAGGGAGCAGGGTGTGCAGCGAGGGAGCAGGGTGTGCAGCAAGGGAGCAGCATGTGCAGTGAGTGTCCAGGGTGTGCAATGGGGGAACAGGGTGTGCAAGTAAGGGTTCCAGGGTGTGCAGGCTGTGGGGAGCAGGGTGTGCAGTGGGGGAGCAGGGTGTGCAGCGAGGGTGCAGGGTGTGCAGTGAGGGAGGAGGGTGTGCAGTGAGGGAGCGGGGTGTGCAGTGAGGGTCCAGGGTGTGCAGCGAGGGAGCAGGGTGTGCAGTAAGGGACCAGGGTGTGCAGTGAGGGAGCAGGGTGTGCAGTGGGGGAGCAGGGTGTGCAGTAAGGGTCCAGGTTGTGCAGTGAGGGAGCAGGGTGTGGAGCGAGGGAGCAGGGTGTGCAGTGAGGGAGCCGGGTGTGCAGCAAGGGGGCAAGCTGTGCAGCGAGGGAGCTGGGTGTGCAGCAAGGGAGCTGGGTGTGCAGTAAGGGTCCAGGTTGTGCAGTGAGGGAGCAGGGTGTGCAGTGAGGGAGCAGGGTGTGCAGTGAGGGAGCAGGGTGTGCAGCGAGGGAGCAGGGTGTGCAGTGAGGGAGCAGGGTGTGCAGTAAGGGTCCAGGTTGTGCAGTGAGGGAGCAGGGTGTGCAGTGAGGGAGCAGGGTGTGCAGTGAGGGAGCAGCGTGTGCAGTGAGGGAGCAGGGTGTGCAGTGAGGGAGCAGGGTGTGCAGTGAGGGAGCAGGGTGTGCAGTGAGGGTCCAGGGTGTGCAGTGAGGGAGCAGGGTGTGCAGTGAGGGAGCAGGGTGTACAGTGAGGGTCCAGGGTGTGCAGTGAGGGAGCAGGGTGTGCAGCGAGGGAGCAGGGTGTGCAGTGAGGGAGCAGGGTGTGCAGTAAGGGTCCAGGGTGTGCAGTGAGGGAGCAGGGTGTGCAGTGGGGGTCCAGGGGTGTGGCAATGGGTGGGCAGCAGGGTGGTGCAGTGAGGGAGCAGGGTGTGCAGTGAGGGTGCAGGGTGTGCAATGGGGGAGCAGAGTGTGCAGTAAGGGTCCAGGGTGTGGCAGTGAGGAGCAGGATGTGCAAGGTGAGGGGGCAGGGTGTGCAAATGAGGGAGCGGGTGGTGCAGCGGGGGAGCAGGGTGTGCAGTAAGGGTCCAGGGTGTGCAGTGGGGGAGCAGGGTGTGCAGTAGGGTCCAGGATGTGCAGTAAGGGCAGCAGGTTGTCCAGTGAGGGTTCCAGGGTGTGCATAGGGGGATGCATGGTTGTGTTTGCCGTGAGGGAGCAGGGTGTGCGGTGAGGGAGCAGGGTGTGCAATGGGGGAACAGGGTGTGCAGCGAGGGAGCAGGGTGTGCAGCGAGGGAGCAGCATGTGCAGTGAGGGTCCAGGGTGTGCAATGGGGGATGCAGGGTGTGCAGTAAGGGGTCCGCCAGGGTTGTGCAGTGAGGGAGGAGGGTGTGCAGTGAGGGAGCGGGGTGTGCAGTGAGGGTCCAGGGTGTGCAGTGAGGGAGCAGGGTGTGCAGTGAGGGAGGAGGGTGTGCAGTGAGGGAGCCGGGTGTGCAGCAAGGGGGCAAGCTGTGCAGCGAGGGAGCTGGGTGTGCAGCAAGGGAGCTGGGTGTGCAGTAAGGGTCCAGGTTGTGCAGTGAGGGAGCAGGGTGTGCAGCGAGGGAGCAGGGTGTGCAATGGGGGAACAGGGTGTGCAATGAGGGAGCAGGGTGTGCAGCGAGGGAGCAGGGTGTGCAGCAAGGGAGCAGCATGTGCAGTGAGGGTCCAGGGTGTGCAATGGGGGAACAGGGTGTGCAGTAAGGGTCCAGGGTGTGCAGCGAGGGAAGCAGGGGTGTGCAGTGAAGGGAGCAGGGTGTGGCAAGCGAGGGGGAGCAGGGTGTGCAGCGAGGGAGCAGCATGTGCAGTGAGGGTCCAGGGTGTGCAGCGAGGGAGCAGGGTGTGCAGTAAGGGTCCAGGGTGTGCAGTGAGGGAGCAGGGTGTGCAGTGAGGGAGCAGGGTGTGCAGTGAGGGAGCAGGGTGTGCAGCGAGGGAGCAGGGTGTGCAGTGAGGGAGCAGGGTGTGCAGTGAGGGTGCAGGGTGTGCAGTGAGGGAGCAGGGTGTGCAGTGAGGGAGCAGGGTGTGCAGTGAGGGAGCAGGGTGTGCAGTGAGGGAGCAGGGTGTGCAGTGAGGGAGCAGGGTGTGCAGTGAGGGAGCAGGGTGTGCAGGGAGGGAGCAGGGTGTGCAGTGAGGGAGCCGGGTGTGCAGTAAGGGTCCAGGTTTGGTGCATGTGTGGGAGCAAGGGTGTGCATGTGTAGGGAGCAGGGTGTGGGCAGTGAGGGAATGCAGCGTGTGCGTAGGGAGCAGGGTGTGCAGTGAGGGAGCAGGGTGTGCAGTGAGGGTCCAGGGTGTGCAGCAAGGGACAGGGTGTGAGTGAGGGAAGCAAGGGTGGTAGCAGTGAGGGGTCCCCCAGGTGTCAGTGAGGGAAGCGGGTGGTGGGCAGCGAGGGAGCAGGGTGTGGAGTGAGGGAGCAGGGTGTGCAATGAGGGAGCAGCGTGTGCAGCGAGGGAGCAGGGTGTGCAACGAGGGAGCACAGTGTGCAGTAGGGGTCCCAGGGTGGTGGCAGTGAGGGAGCAGGTGTGGCAGCGAGGGTGAGCAGGGTGTGCAGAGAGGGAGCAGGGTGTGCAGCAAGGGAGCTGGGTGTGCAGTAAGGGTCCAGGTTGTGCAGTGAGGGAGCAGGGTGTGGAGCGAGGGAGCAGGGTGTGCAGCGAGGGAGCAGGGTGGTGCAGTGAGGGAGCAGGTGTGCAAGTGAGGGTCCACTGGGATGTGCCCAGTGAGGGGAGGCAGGATGTGGCGTGAGGGAGCAGGGTGTGCAGCGAGGGAGCCGGGTGTGCAGCGAGGGAGCAGCGTGTGCAGTGAGGGAGCAGGGTGTGATGAGGGAGCAGGTGTGTGGGCAGTGAGGGAGCAGGGTGTGCAGTAAGGGTCCAGGGTGTGCAGTGAGGGAGCCGGGTGTGCAGCAAGGGGGCAAGCTGTGCAGCGAGGGAGCTGGGTGTGCAGCAAGGGAGCTGGGTGTGCAGTAAGGGTCCAGGGTGTGCAGTGAGGGAACAGGGTGTGCAGTGGAGGGGAGCAGCGTGTGCAGTGAAGGGAGCAAGGTGTCCAGTGAGGAGGGCCAGGGTGTGCAGGCTGTGGGGAGCAGGGTGTGCAGTGGGGGAGCAGGGTGTGCAGCGAGGGAGCAGGGTGTGCAGTGAGGGAGCAGGGTGTGCAGTTGAGGGATCAGGGTGTGCAGTGAGGGAGCAGGGTGTGCGGTGAGGGAGCAGGGTGTGCAGTGAGGGAGCCGGGTGTGCAGCAAGGGGGCAAGCTGTGCAGCGAGGGAGCTGGGTGTGCAGCAAGGGAGCTGGGTGTGCAGTAAGGGTCCAGGGTGTGCAGTGAGGGGGCAGGGTGTGCAGTGAGGGTGCAGGGTGTGCAGTGAGGGAGGAGGGTGTGCAGTGAGGGAGCGGGGTGTGCAGTGAGGGTCCAGGGTGTGCAGTGAGGGAACATGGGTGTGCAGTGTTTAGGGAGGCAGGGTGTGAGTGAAGGACAGGGTGGTGGGCAGCGAGGGAGCAGGGTGTGCAGCGAGGGAGCAGGGTGTGCAGTGAGGGTCCAGGGTGTGCAGTGAGGGAGCAGGGTGTGCAGTGAGGAAGCAGCGTGTGCAGTGAGGGTCCAGGGTGTGCAATGGGGGAGCAGGGTGTGCAGTGAGGGAGCAGGGTGTGCAGTGAGGGTCCAGGGTGTGCAGTGAGGGAGCAGGGTGTGCAGCGAGGGAGCAGGGTGTGCAGTGAGGGAGCAGGGTGTGCAGTGAGGGAGCAGGGTGTGCAGTGAGGGAGCAGGGTGTGCAGTGAGGGTCCAGGGTGTGCAATGGGGGAGCAGGGTGTGCAGTAAGAGTCCAGGGTGTGCAGTGAGGGAGCAGGGTGTGCAGTGAGGGTCCAGGGTGTGCAGTGAGGGAGCAGGGTGTGCAGTGAGGGAGCAGGGTGTGCAGGGAGGGAGCAGGGTGTGTAGTGAGGGAGCAGGGTGTGCAGTGAGGGTCCAGGGTGTGCAATGGGGGAGCAGGGTGTGCAGTAAGGGTCCAGGGTGTGCAGTGAGGGAGCAGGGTGTGCAGTGAGGGTGCAGGGTGTGCAATGGGGGAGCAGGGTGTGCAGTGAGGGTCCAGGGTGTGCAATGGGGGAGCAGGGTGTGCAGCGAGGGGGCAGGGTGTGCAGTGAGGGAGGAGGGTGTGCAGTGAGGGAGCGGGGTGTGCAGTGAGGGTCCAGGGTGTGCAGTGAGGAGCAAGGGTGTGCAGTGTCAGTCAACTCCTTTCACAAAGAGCTGTTCCAGCTATTCCCACTCCAGCCTTCTATTTAAAGTACAGTTTGCTATTTGCACTGTGAACTGTAATTTAAAGAAAATATAATATTAAATGGATATACTATACAGCAACCTCTGTTGGTTGACCTAATGTTAATATGAACCTCTCTAAGGTTCAAAATGGGGCAAACTTGATTTACTGTCACAGAAATGGTGACAATGGCCACAGGATACAGAACATGACTGGAAAGGCCAAGAGGGGGGCTTTCTGGGAGTCACAGAAATGTGGGTAGTTCATGGATATTTGGAGATTTGTCACAACTCAAACTACTTAAAAAATCCAATGTTTTTTTTTTTTCCTTTTTGAACTTGCCATGCAGACTGACCAGACTAGCCTTGAAACTCATGAAGATTGTGGCATGCACCACCATTAGTTTTGACAATACTGGTAGTTAAAATCATCACCTAAATAATTGTGGCGAATGTGGCACTATAATCTGATAAAGGAAAAAGTAGCCTGGGGCTGGGGAGATAAGNGAGCCATTTCACCAGCTTTTTTCTTTTACCTATGTGAAGTTTAACTGAAAATAGTGTATATCAGGTGTGGTGTGTGTGTGTAATATATATATATATATATATATATATATATATAATATATATATATATATAAACAAAAGCCTGCCTTTTACTATGTGAAATTCATTCTCTGTTTCCCCAGGTAACATCTGCTGGCAATTTAGGCTTTGCCCTGTAGGCTCTGTTTCTCTGCATTTCCATGTCTATGCGGATGTAGATGCAGGAGGTCAGCAAGGCCTTGGCATCTCTCTGGTCCACTGTCTAACTGCTCATGAACTCTTTCTGACTGTCTTTCCTGGACTGTAACCCTGGTTTCAGTCTCTGCTGCAGCGTGCTCCAGATGGTACTCTTTTCTTTCCCACTTGTGCTGTCCGTGCTCAGCTACCTGTCCGTTCTGTCTTAGCCTTTAGGAAGTGTTTGCTTCCTGTTATTCTTGTGAGCATACCAAAATGTGTTCAGCCTGGTCAGGAGGCTCTGAAGGATCAGCTGTTGCAGCTTCCCTTGTTTTTGGTGTTCCACTCTCATTGGCTAGCTTTCTTCTTTTTAAATGTCTAGTATTTTCTCCTTTTATGTCCTTTTACCAGATCCTTCTCCTTGAAGGTATGAAAGCCTTTATTTCTATAAACATATGGATGGCAAATCTTCAATAAGCTAAGGTTCTAAGCATTGTGTGGATAATTAATATCACTATAGGAACTTCAATCATTATTCCTTGGCTCATATGACAATTTTCTTTCCAAAAACTTTCTTTTGTCTTTTTTTTTAAGGCAGGGTCTCCCCGTATCCCCAACTGGCCTGGGACTCAATATGTTCACCAGGCTGGCCTCAATCTTACAGAGGTCTACCTGCTTCTGTCTCCTGAGTGCTGGGACTAAAGACATGAACTACCATGCCCAGCCTCTTCCGAAAACATTTTTAACATCTTAGTATTGCTAGTCTGTAAACTTTGACTTAAAGCAATTAACAACATTTAAAGTGCAGTTTGTCGTATATAATAAACTTCTGTAATATATTTTCTTTTATTGTGTTTGTTAAACAAATATTATCAATAGAAGAAACAATGGTTACCAAACCCGAAGCTGCTGGATGCCAGAACATTTAAGCATTTTTAAAAAGTGTTTGCCATCCAAAATCACCTGGATCAGGTTACCTTTCATTGACTCACAGTGATTAGTTCAGCCTGTTGCAGACTACCACAAGAAACCACTCGAGATACTGAGCAGTAAAACGGGAAAAGAGCCGGGACTTGATAGGGAAAGCCAGAACGTTTTTCCTATGGTCATGTTTATGGACTGGATTGAAGAGGGGCAGGGGAGATGATATTCCCTAGGACTCTAGGGGAGTTTCAGAGAGTAAGAGTTGACCTTTGCAAGCAGAGCTAGAAGCTTCCTTCTATAACTAGGAAGATGAAAAGGGTAAAGGCAAAGATAATCAACTGTTGAGTCGACTTGCCTTTGTAGGAGTTTGAGTACTGAGGTGTGAGAAATGACTACACACACATAACAAGTGCAAAGTTGAATTTGCCTCTGACAGATTTTCTAATTATTGACTAATAGGATATTTGTAAACAGGGTCAGGAGTGAACTTAGAAACCTATGAAATGTTTATTTTTATGAGACGAAAAGGTCGGTCAGGCCATATTGAATGCCACGTTGCATTTAAATAATAAACACAAAGAAGTGGATTGGATTGACTCCGTTTGGTAATAAGCTAATTAGGAATTAAAGTGTGCTGTGACACTGTTAAGCATTCTGCCCAACGTGTAGTTAGAGTGATTGGCCGGATGTTGAACAGGGTCAAAGAAGTAAGTGGAAACATTTTCAGAATCTAAGCTGTAATCTGCCATATGAAAGTATTCGAGAGTCTGGTGTCCCTGTGGCATTTTTGACCATATTTTTCATGACTAATTTTATTTATCTGGAGAAGCAGCCCTAAAGGGGAGGTTTCCACTTGAATTGCAATTACCTGATAGACATTTGTCTACTGCTCATGACAGCCAAGACAGTTTGGTGATATCAGAGTACATTTTTCTCTTTAAAAATTGAACTAATCTTTATATTAAAAATAATGAGGGGCTGGAGAGATGGCCTAGCAGTTAAGAGCACCGACTCCTCTTGCAGAGGACCCGGGTTCCATCCCCAACACCCACATGGCGGCTGAGAACCATCCTTAACCCCAATTCCAGGAGAACTCCAGTTCCAGGGGAATCCGACGCCCTCTTCTGACCTCCGCGGCATCACATGACATGGGTGCACAAACCTGCATGCAGACAGTACATTCATACACATAAATAAAAAATTTAAAAAAATAAAAAATAAAAATAATGAAGTGGCTGGGAGTGTTGGCATACATCTTTAATCCCAGCACTGGAGAGGCAGAGGCAGGTGGATCTCTGTGAGTTCAAGGCCAGCCTGGTCTACATAGTTCCAGGACATCTGGGGCTGCAGGGAGACCTTGTCTCAAAAAGTGCTCCCCCCCCCAAAAATGAAGTACTTGCTATATACCAAGCATTATTTTAAGGCAGAAACTTTTAAATGCATTCATTCATTTTACTACTTATTTCATACAAACGCTAATTTTTGTGGCACTCATTTTATAAACAAGGAAATGGAGACAGAGTTGTTAAGTAACTTGCCCAAGAATCCAGAGCTGGGAGGTGGGTGGTATATTGGAATGATTATTATGAACACAGACTGTGGAGCCAGGTAGCTGTCGGGGGGATTAGATGGGTCAGTATGTGTTACACATGAACAACAGTGCTGAATGAACAGTGAAGGAATGTTGAATCAACAGCTGTCATTCTTGTGCTTATGAACAGTTAACAGTGATTACTTCCCTCTGTAACTTCCACTGTTAAACTCAAGTCCAGCTCACTAGAAAACGCAGAACAAGCCTTATTCCTCTTTTTTTAGGTGTCATCTTTCTCTAATGGTTCCTGCTTGATCTGGATTTTAGAAAACTTTCATAGTTTCTTCTTCAATGGATACTTGTGAAATAAAGCTCACATTGCTTGGTAGCCAAGATTTCTAGAAGATTCCCTCGAGACTGTGTGCCTTCCTAGATGATTGCCTTCCTAGATGGGAAGTCAGAGAATAATTGAGCTTTTGCCAATGATGATAACAAAAAGATTATTAATATTGCATAATATTATTTACATCTAGAACATCTTAGTTCAGCATTCAGTATGGGCCCAGACACCATTTCTATTAAACACGTTTATTTAATCCTCATGACAACATGATGAAGCAGTTGCTATAAGTTTTCCCATTCAACAGATGAGAAAACCAAGTTCATTTTCTCAAGCCCCTATTTGTAATTTTCCCCTTTTGAATTTAGGCCCTTGTTGGTTTTTCTTGGTAATTATTTTTCTTATTTAAGATGATCCTATTTCCCACCTACTTAGTAGACTTGCTAATTCTGTTAGTGCTGCCACTTCTAGTTTAAAATCAAATGATATGTTTATTAAATATGTGCCTTTGGATGTCATTATTGTATTACAGGGAAATATCAGGAGAATTATTTTCTTTCATAAGAAGTAATATACTGGAATACATGGAAGGAAGTTATTCAAAAGCTTTTGTTTTATTTATTTATTTATTTATTTATTTATTTATTTATTTAGTCTTTTCGAGACAGGGTCTCCCTGTAGCCCCAGCTGTCCTGGAACTCACTCTGTAGACCAGGCTGGCCTTGAACTCACAAACATCCGTCTGCCTCTGCCTCCCAAGTGCTAGGATTAAAGGTGTGCGCCACCATGCCCGGCTTCAAACCTTTATTTTTAAAAAAATGATTTGGGGGCTGGAGAGATGGCCTAGTGGTTAAGAGCGCCGACCGCTCTTACAGAGGACCCGGGTTCGATCCCCAGCACCCACATGGTGGCGGAGAACCATCTGAAACTCCAATTCCAGGGATCCGACACCTCTTCTGCCTCCCGCGGCATGTACAAGACACAAGGGTGCACAACCTGCATGCAGACAGTACATTGATACACATACAAAATAATAAAATTAAAAAAAATTTTTTTAATGATTTTCTTTGAAATGATGATGAATTTAAACCATTCATCTTCATTTTTATTGTCTGTTTAACATGTAAATGTTGCCATATGTATAAAACATAATTATATATATAATATATATATTATAATATAGTTGTCATCTTTAATTGAAATTAATTGACTTGTTTTTAGATGAACCATTCCATAGGGAAACAAAGGAAGAACCAGTTTGACTCTTTCCTTGACCCCTCCACTATTAAAGAAAAAGAGGCCTCTGTAAGTTAAAAAGTTAGAAGAAGCCTGGCGTGTGGTGCACACCTTTAATCCTTACACTTGGACAGAGGCAGGCGGATCTCTTTGTGAGTTCAAGGCCATCTGGTCCTACAGAGTGAGTTCCAGGACAGCTGGGCTAAGGGAGACCGTGTCTCGAAAAAGACCAAAAAAAAAAAAAAAAGTTTAGAAGAAAAAGTAGCAGAATTTGGAAAATGAGCTGAAACTCCTCATTACCAAAATAGTAACAAGCCCACCTGTTTCTCAGAAAATGTTCCCCAGAGGTAAACATTTAAATTCAGAAGAATCAAGCAAGCTTTGAGAAACTTTTCTCACTTTTTTAAACCTTTCTTCATAGAGAAATTACCTCACTGTTGGGTAAAAAGGATTGAAAACAAGAACATCTTCCTCTGACTCTATGCTAGAATGGTGTTTAGACATTAAGGACTGAAAACAAGAACATCTTCCTCTGACTCTTTGCCTGGAACTCAATCTGTAGACCAGGCTGGCCTTGAACTCACAAAGATCCGCCTGCCTCTGCCTACCAAGTGCTAGGATTAAAGGTGTGTGCCACAGCGTGTGCCTAATTTTAATTTGACCTTTTTGAACCTCTAGGAAAATATGGCAGGATGTAAAAATCATTAATAAATTCTGAGGGCATCATGATTGAAACTAGAAAAGACAGAGTCCACTGCTTCCCCTACATTTGTAGTGGGCAAGATCATTCTGGTTCTTTCCCCTACCCCACCCCACCCCACCCCACCTCTACCTCAAGCCAAACTAACCAGAGGATTGGCTAAGGCAGCTTTGAAAAGAAACAATTGAGAAAGAACTTTTGTGCCCTAGCAAAGCAAAAATGGTCGTTGGAGGGGATTATTCTTGGGATTCCTTCCCTCTCACTTTAAGGACACAGGTAGCTGTTGGGTATGGGTATCTTTTTGGAAGAAAACTCCCAGCTGCTGGGGAGGGAGTGGGATGTTTTTTTGTTTGGAGTTTTTGTTTGTTTGTTTGTTTGTTTGTTTGTTTGTTTGTTTTTTGCTTTCCTAAATGTTGTCTGAGACTATCACCAAGAGCTCTCCAGTGAGCAGAGGGACAGCCAGGCTTTCTTGAACATTTATTTGCTCTTTGTTTCATTTCCTTTAGGATTTAAATGCAGGATGTGACTTACTTTATCCTACCACTTTTTACTCTTGCTAACTGAATTAAAATTTCATGCCGGAACTGGAGAGATGGCTTAGTGATTAAGAGCACTGGCTACTCCTGCAGAGCACCTGGGTTCTGTTTCCAGCAACCACCTGGTTACTAACAGGTATCCATAACTTCCAGGGACCCCAATATCCTCTTCTGGCCTCCAGGGGTACTGTATGCACAGGTGCACTTACGTGCATGCAGGCAAAACATTTATACACATAAAATAAATCTTTAAAAATGGCAGATCTCTGTGAGTTCAAGGCCAGCCTGGTCTATACAATGAGTTCCAGGCCAGCTGAGGTTGCAGGGAGTCCTTGATTCAAAAAGAAAAAAAGAAAAAAAAAAGCCATACCTTTCCCAAGGCCTCATTTACCATACTTGCTACAGATAATCTCTGAATTGCAGACTCTGGTATGCAGAGGTAATGACCAGCACTTAATTCTGAACATATCCCCTGAGTTCCTGGCGCCCACACTGAGCTGCCCTAGGTTCCTGCACTCGTATAACACCCGTGTTTTCTAATTAGAGTGTCTGGCCTCTACTTAGAATGGCTCTTCCCCTCACTTCTTTCACATTGCCGTTGGCTCCTTAACTAACTCCTCCCAAACTTAGCTGAAGGGGTTCAATGGTCCTGGTAGCCTGCTTCTCCAGGGGCTCTGAGGATCCCGTCATATGCAGGGGGTTTCTTTATCAAAACCATAATAGACTGAATTCTGTTGGTGTGTTTTCTTAACCTCTTTGCCCCATTTAAAAATAAAAACTAAGTCTTGCTAAGTCTTTTACTTTTATTCCTAATACTGGTGCATAAGGCATTAATTACCCAAGCTCTGGTAAGCAGATGAATTAATGGACAAATGGGTGAATGAACAAATTTTTGTTGTTGATGTTCTATTTCATGGCTTTGGGCGGTGATTTTTGATTTTGCATTATATGAGATCTTTATTTCTTCTAATGATGATGATAGAATGTGATTGAACAAGTGGTTATTAAGCATTTCTGTGGTGTACACTTTTTAAGAGAAAGGAATGTGGTTAGATTCCTAGTGGATCAAGTCCAATCACATGGCTGAGCTCTTTATAGTTTCCTAGGAGACTAGAAATTCATTCATTAAGCAGTTTTTATTTGAAAGCCTATTATGCACCTCCCACTGACTAGTCTTTTAGGCTATATTAGTGTGCAAACCAGAAATTCCTGGCCAGTAGAACACACATTTTGGTTATATTCTAATGGGGTGGAGGAAGAGACAAATGTATGTGTTTATATAAATGTAATTTTCCATGGATTAAAAGGAACGGCAGGGAAATCAAACAGTTATTGAAGGGAAAGATTGCTGTGAGGGGGTTAGAGAGGTGAAGGGGGGTAGAAAGTTCCAAACACAGGTGACGTAGGCTCTTGTATGGTGGTGAAGGGCATTGGCTTTGATTATGTGTGAGGGAGAGACAGTAGAGGGATTGAGGCCAGAGTGACGTGACCTGTCTTATGCTTTTGAAAGGAACCCTCCTAAAAAAAAAAAAAAAAGAAAGGAACCCTCCTGCTAATCTGAAAATAGACTCAGGGTATGAGGTGGTAGGGTAGAGACAGGGAAAGGGAATTAGTTCTGAGGCTCCCCAGCAATCTGGATGACAAGACGATGGTTGCTTGGGTAGAGGAGGCAGGAGTAGTAGTTAAATTCTAAATCTATTTTGAGAATAAAGACAACAGATTTTACTGGCAGATTTAAAGTGGACAGGAACGAGAGAGAGAGAGAGAGAGAGAGAGAGAGAGAGAGAGAGAGAGAGAGAGAGAGAGAGAGAGAGAGAGAGAGAGAGAGAGAGAGAGAGAGAAATTGAGGATAATTCCATGGATCTGTATGTGAGCAACTACAAGGACTGGAAGTGCCATCAACTGAGATGTGAAAAAAAATCTATGAATGGAATAGGACTTGGGCTTAGGGTTGTAGGAATACAAGGTCATAGCAGTAAATTTTAGATTTGTTAACTAAGTGTTCTTTATTAGACATCCAAGTGAGAAATGTCAAACAGGCAGGTAGATGCCTGGCACTCAGGAAAGAGGACTGCAAATAGGAGGGAGTGGTCTGCCTGTGAATGAATTTAAAGGAGACTAGATGAGACTGCTAAAGGGTCAGCATCGGGAGAAAGGAGAATGTGGCCAAGCCTGGGTCGGCAGGGCACTGAAGAGTCAGGGAAGAAAAAAGATGAAGGAGGGGCAGCCAGGGATTCACGAAAGCACTGTCCTCTGAACATCATGCAGAGGAGTCTGAGCAAGGATGGCAGGCAGGGCCATCCACCACAGCCCATCTGATAGGTAGGGTGAGGACCGGTCACCCAATGCAGGGTGGGGACTTACAGGTCACTTTGATGAAGGTCATGTAGGTGGAGTGGTGGGAGTGGGACCCTCATCACAGAGGGGTACAGAATACAAGGGGCAGAACCCGTCTGCCCGAAGACGAGTTCCTCGAGATCATTGAGGCTAGAGAGCAGCCAAACCAAAGGCGATCTCCCTCTGTCTCTTCCTTTATTGATAAATTGATATTAAGCACATCACAGTGAATACTCTATTGCCTATGTGATTATAGTTTTGAGAAAAATATGCAGAAAAAAAATTAGCTGCCATTTTTCTCCCCTCCCCAATTTGGCATTTTTGTGAAGACAAAAAATATCTGTAAATTCATGTTTTTACTTCAGTCCTGAGTGAACTGTTGGAGCTACATCTTGCCAGTCACCTCTGCACTTGTTACAGGTTCATTTTATTCCCATGTCACTTCTTTGTCTTCCTGGCTTTTTTTCTACTTACAAATTGAAACTTAGTTTCATATCCATGACACAATTATTTCTGTAAGTTTGGCCTAGTTTCTTAACCTAGAGGCAATTTCTTCAGTGAATGCTGTGAATTTTTAAAATGAGTTCATTATCCTGTTAGGTTTTATATAGAGATAGGTTTTTTTCTTTTCAAAATCATTGCTGAATATAGGAGAAGCGAGACCCAGTAATAATAGGAAAGAGAATATTTTCCTCACTTGGAATTGCTAAGAATTTATTCTAATTTTAAAATATTTGATTCCTTGTGGACTGAGCAGTCTGTTCTTATTTTTCACAAAAGACTATGCCAGGACACCAAGGCCATATTCATACCCAGGAGGGAGGAATGCCTTCTAGAATGATCTTTCCTGAGGTCACATTTCCTTCAGTCTTTCCAGTTTCCATCACATCCTGCCTGCTCTAAGGAGCATCTGATCCCTGTGGCTGTAGTTAGTGTGGGTTTCCTCTCAGTCATTGCCTCCTGCCAGGACCCTCACTTTGTTCTCTGTCTCTGTCTCTATCTGACTCTTTCTCTGTTTCTTTGTCTGTGTGTGTGTGTATGTGTGTGTGTGTGTGTGTGTGTGTGTATCTGTGTATCTGTGTGATAGTTAAAAGAGCTCAGCCTCTATAGACTAGTAGAACTGCATCCAAACCTAGCCCTTTTCTACTTCCCAGCCTTGTGATTTTAGACAATTTAATCTATGTGCTTCTGTCTTCTCACCTCCTAAATGGGAGTAGTTTCTACCTCAAAAAACAATAGGGGTTAGAAGAAAGAATTCATTTAAAAGTGTTTATTCAAAAAACTAGAAGCAAAAATGGAGGGGCTGGAGAGATAGCTCAGCGGTTAAGAGCACCGACTGCTCTTGCAGAGGACCTAGGTTCAATTCCCAGCACCCACATGGTGGCTAATAACTGTCTTTAACTCCAGTTTCCAGGGGAATCCAACGCCCTCTTCTGACCTCCATGGCATTGCACGACATGGGTGCACCAACCTACTTGCAGACAGTACACTCATACACAGAAAAAATAAATAAAATTTTAAAAAATGGCTGTGTGGGTTTGGGCACAACTGCTTGCAAATTGGTTTTACATGAAGGATGCTTGTACTCATAAATTATTACTTATTGTTAAAAAATGAAAAAAATAAGTAATAGAAGAAAAAATGGAAATCTAAATTACATATATATATATATATATATATATATATATATGAAATGATCCTTTGTCTTTATGGCACATTTCCTGAAGGAAAGGGACATTTGGTCCTTCTCCTTTCCTGCCTAGTGACTCTTATCTATGGAAAAAGCATAGTGTGTATTTGTTAATGATGGTAGATGCACCTTGCGTGCATGTGGAATGTTGCTTGTGGAGCTGCACTGTGTGTGTGCTCATATGCTTTGTATGCCAATGAATGTGTTAGCTTTAGAAAATCTTCTAGCTGGGCTGGAGAGATGGCCTAGTGGTTAAGAGCGCCGACCACTCTTACAGAGGAACTGGGTTTGATCCCCAGCACCCACATGGTGGCCGAGAACCGTCTGAAACTCCAATTCCAGGAGAACTCCAGTTCCAGGGGAATCCGACACCCTCTTCTGACCTCTGCGGCATTGCACGACATGGGTGCACAGACTTGCATGCAGACAGTACATTCATACACATACAGAAATAAAAAATAAATAAATAAATAAAGAGCTTTCCTCCAAGATGGAAATTTGTTTAAAAAAAAAAAAAGAAAGAAAGGAAGAAAGAAAGAAAGAAAGAAAGAAAGAAAGAAAGAAAGAAAGAAAGAAAGAAAGAAAGAAAGAAAGAAAATCTTCTAGCTAAAACCCATGCTGCATAGTCTAGGCAAGAGCTCTTTTTTTTTGTTTGGCTTTTCGAGACAGGGTCTCCCTGTAGCCCCAGCTGTCCTGGAACTCACTTTGTAGACCAGGCTGGCCTTGAATTCACAAAGATCCACCTGCCTCTGCCTCCCAAGTGCTAGGACTAAAGGTGTGTGCCACTACGCCCGGCAAGAGCTCTTTCTAATGGTACAAGATTCTTAGCTTTCCTGATACTTGTTCTCTCTCTGTCTCTATTTCTCTCTCTCTCTCTCTCTCTCTCTCTCTCTCTCTCTCTCTCTCTCTCTCTCTCTCTCTCGATATTGTAAGTGTATGTTGTGACAATTGCCAGCTTCTCCCCCAACCCCTTTGTCATTCATCTTTAAGTGGCTTCGAAGTTCGTTTTAATTTTAGCATAATTTGTCAACTTTTATAAAATCAGAAGAGGGGCTTAAATCACATTTACTTTTACAAACTTTCATAAATCATATATTTTAATAGTCTGAAAAGGTTAGAAAGGAACAGCTAAATGAACTAAAATATACTTCCTGCAAGTAAAGCAATTATAAACTTCCATTTAAAAACAAGAAATTTCTGATAAGCAAATGAATTATACATCACTGAAATACCAATGTTTCCCATGTATATTGTTTCAAACTTTCTCTATAATTAAATATCCATATGTGATTCTCACACAAAATAGCCTACTACTGTTACCCATCAGCTAGGTGGGCCCCTTGCTCTACGCTGATAGAAATCATGAGGGGATGAAGAGCTCTTCTCCTGTTGACATTCCTGGCCCCTTTAGTGCCCAAGACCTGGAGCCTTGTCTGGCAGAGGCTGATAGCCCAAGCTTGAGAATCTGGAACCTCTTGCACTAGGCTTTAGAGACCAGGGACTATGGCTTTAAGTACTCAGATTGTACACATTGCTCTGGCTGTAACCAGCAGCAGCACTGGGACTACGTAGCTATGGCAGTCCTCAGCAGGCAGCAGCCCTGCAGCAGTCACCTGCAGGAGCAGGCAGTGCCTGCCAGCAAAGCAACCCCCCAGGGTGGGCCTTGGGTCTTGGCACCTCCAGCTTCTGTAGCAGCGAGTATTACAGTACTTGGGCCTAGGTCATGGACCCTTGGCTCTAACCTCCACCTTTAACGGCTGTGCTGTCCCCACAGCGCAGGCCTACAGTTTCTTGTCTTTGCCCCACCGCCTTGGCTGCCATTGGCGTGGGGGCTCCCGCCGTCTTCACTTTTGACAGCTCCTTGTTACCAGTTAAGCCTTTCTGTTAATCAGAAAGGTCAAGAGAAGGCAAGAAAAAAACCCTTCAGAGAAGCATTTTTTTTTTATTTATTGATGATTTGTGTATTTCATACATCATTTTCCAATTCAGTTCAGGCATATTTCCCCTTCCCTTCCCCCCATCCCACCCCACCCCATCCCAGATCATGCATTCTGCCATAACTGTCCTGCATCTTTCTCTCAGTTTTTTTTTNAGACATTTCTTAGCCTCCTTGTGGGTGCTGGAAATCGAAACCAGTCCTCTGCAAGAGCAGTAGGCCTCTTAAACAAATGAGCCATTATTTATTTCTTTTAAAATGCTTCTCTGTTTATTGGTTAGTGGCCTTGGTAACACTCTCTGGTATTCCAGAGACCATCTGTAACTTGCATGTGTGGTCTCAATACATCTTCCCATGTTAACGTCAGGTCTTCGACAGCAGGGCCTTATCGCCTCTCTTCTTGCAGGATCACCAGTTTAGAGGCAAGGAGCCTTCCTTTGGCTTGGATCCCCTGGACAACATCTCCTTGGTAGAATAATCCATTGCTGATGTCAGAGCTCCTGCATTAATATATTTTGCTTAAGTGCATAGCTTAAGGAGACTATTATATTATCTTTGGTTCTGAATAGAGAATAATCCTTTTCACAGTTCCTATGTCTATTAGTCAATTCAAGAAGGCAGTTTTACTGGTCGTATAAGAGATTACCTCTATAAAGTTGTCCAATTTACAGTTGGAGAACAACATCATCATCGTATTTCTCCTTGTTCTATGCGGGGGGGGGTATGAAAGTTCTTGTATTAAAACCTTTGCGGCTCCTAGAAGGTAAGTTTCGTTAGGACTCATTATACAGTAGTTGTACAAGTAGGATCCACAGAGAGTTTGATGTTTGTAGCAATCTGATGGCTTTTCTTCCTTTCATGTTCAAATGGGCCAACCTTTCTGTGGCACTTTCTGGTACATCCTACTCGATGCAAAGCCTGTATCTTTCTTTCTCAGCCATTAAGTTGGTGACATTTTGACCTGTTGGAACATACAAATCTTTTCCCATAGTTTATTTAAGATTGAATTGCAAGGTTTTTGACAAAAAGTTTCATATCTTTCTGTATCCCCCATTTTTTTTTTTTTTTGGTTGTTTTTTGACCATGAGTCTCCAGAAGGCAGTTGTATTAACATACCTATAGGGTGGAATCAAGGCACAAGCTTTCATCAAATTCACCCATGCTGTTTTGGGTGACTGTATGTGATTAACTTGGGGAGCAAACTTAATTGTTTTTGTTAAGTCATCTTATAGGTGAAAGAGAATGCTACGAGGTGATACTGTATAACGAAAAATTATAGAGAACATTTGTATGTGCCAATCCCAAAGTTATTGTTATACAGATTTTATGTAGAACAAATGGACAACAGAATTTATATCTCCGTTTAACTTAAGATGCATTACCGTTTTTATCAGAGCCTGTAAAACATGTTGTTTAATATACACATATTTACTTTTACTGAGTCCTAAGCCACCATGTAACCTGTATACAGTGGCTGGGCAAAACTGGATACTTGTTGAACTCACGTTCAATTAAAATATGCATTAATCGAATATCACCCGTGTCCCCCTCCCCCCCTTCCCGCCCTTCACCCGAATCACCATTTCAGTCTAGTTTCTGATGCAGTCTTCTGTGGTTGTTCTTTTACTATGATCCCTCTCCATAGAGAAATATTTGTAAACTGGTTATATGGCACTAGCATCCACATATGAGGGCACCATTTGGTCGGTTTGTTTTTCTGGGACTGTTGTTACTCACTTATAAATAATGGTTTCTAGCTCCATCCATTTACTTGCAAGTTCAATGATAGTGTCCCCATCTTTCCACAGCATAGAACTCCATTGTATACATGTACCACATTTTCTCTATCCACTCGTCAGTTGAGGGGCACCTGGGCTGGTTTCCACTTTTTGCTATTGTGAAACAGAGCTGCAATAAACACAAGCTGTGCATGTATCTTCTGCGAGTAAATGAGTCTTGTGGGTATTATACCATGAGTGGTTTGACTGGGTCAAATGCAGCTCATGTTAAAGCAAATATTGGGTCTCCTTGAGTCAAGACAAACTCCTCTCTCAGCACCAGCTACATCTCACCTGCCTGAAATGTGGCAGCAGAGCAGCATGATGCCTGTATATCCAAATCTAATTGGCCTATTGGCTCTCTCCTTGGAGGAATAACCCACAGTCGATGCTTACAAGTTACCTCTATGTCAGAGATTTGGTTATAGCCACATAAGAACCTGTATATTTCAACAGAAAAAATGTAATTCATGGATTAACATACCATCCAAACATCTGTGTCTATACCAAAGTAACCTACATAGAAATTATACTGTTTAAATACCTATATATCTAATTATCTGTGCTTCATTAGTAGGATTGAAAGATTTATTCCTGGACAAGCTGTCAGCCATGAAAGAAAACAGCCGAAAGTGACACACAGCTCCAGATGAATGTAGACTGTTTTGCTTCTCATCCACCTGTGCCCCAATTTTAAGCCTAAGGTGAACAATCTGCGGATGAGGGGGCGGTGGTAGAATGTAAGGCTGCGATTGGGGTGAATGGTGAAACTTTACAGCAATATATCTGAACTCATTGAATCAACTTGATTGAACATACAAGCCCCCCCCCTCTTGCTGGATGGTGGGACCCAAGAGGCTGCGTGGGTTTGGGCACAAAGCTGCATTGGTTTTACATAAGGATGCTTGTTACTCATAAATTATGCACTATTGCTAAAAAAGGAAAAAAAAAAAAAAAAAAAAAAGAAAGAAAGAAAAAAATGTATTTCTACATAAAAATTATTTAAGCAGTGAAGATTCATACACATCCATTACCCAATAAACATATGGAGATTATAAAAGTTATTTTGCTATGTGCCCCCTCTCTGAACATAAAACCATTCTGTCTGAATTTAAACAAAAATAACCAGTTTTCTAATTTACATTTCCCTTCTTGTTAACATCATTATGAATGAGGTCCTAAGTGGACCTAATTTTGCAACACCAGGGGCAAGCGCAGGAGGGCATCTTCTGGCTGGCCCCAAAAATGAGATAAACAGCCAGAAAGGGGGTGGCAAGGATACTAGTTACAGTGGAGGATTGTCTTTATGCCAAGGATAGGCCTTGTGGTCGACCTCCCCTGTGGCTTGATAAGCCAGTATAAAATGGCTGCTAGAGCTCAGCAAGGCTTGTGATGGAAAACCTCTCATATGATCTGTCTGAAACAATCATCACCAAAACATAGTACATTACTGAGTTCAAGTTGTGGTTTTGTATCAAGCAGCTATGTTTGTGCTATAGCCTCCTCCAGGTGTTCATGGAGTGTTCAAAGCAGCAGTCTACCACCAAAACAGCCAGGTACCAGGGAAGGGTCTGACAACTGTAAGTTACAGAGCCAAATCATCTTGGCCCCCAATATCTTGGTTTATTCAAAGGGAAAATAAACATTAAAGAGATGCTTACAATAAAGGCCTATCAGTAATGTCAAAAGTATTTAACAGTGTTCTAGTCAGTCAAATACTGATGTCATTTTATCTGCTTCACTGTTATATATTCAGCTCCATAAATTGCTTATTCTTTTTCCCTTTGTACTAAAGTTCTTCATCTTGATTGGATTGAAAATCACCTAGGAGGTTAGTACACCATACTTCTGGGTGTGTCTGTGACAGCATTTCCAAAGATGATTAACTAAGTGTTCTAGTTTCTCTTCGATTGCTATGACAAAACACTCTGACCGACACCAACTTGGGGAGAAAAGGGTTTATTCAGCTTACATCTCCTGGGTCACAGTTCATCACTGAGGGAGCCCAACGCAGGAACTCAGGACAGGAACCTGGAGGCAGGAGCTGAGGCACAGGCCATGGAGGAATGCTGCTTACTGGCTTGCTCCCCTGGCCCATGCCCACCCTGCCCTCTTATATGGTACACAAGAACCTGCCCAGGGTAGCACCACCCATAGTGGACTGGGCCCTCCCACATTTTTCAACAGTCAAGACAATACTCCACATATGTGCACAAGGCCAGTCCAATGGAGCCAGTTCCCCAATTGAGGCTCCCTCAACGCAGGTGTGTCAAGTTGACACTAAAGCTATCTGGCACACTAAGGGAGGAAGTATGGGGGAAGCCCTCTCACACAGGAATTCTCTCTGTTTCTTGGCCCTTGTGGTATGAACCGTTCTGTGCCTCTGTGTCTTTCCCACCTTGATGGATAGAAACCTCTGGAACCATGAGCCCAAATAAACATTTGCCTCCCTTAAGTTGTTTTGTTTCAGCTATTTTATTTTGTCATAACAGAAAAAAATAACATTAGCAGGCAGACAGACAGACAGTATTGTAAATATTCTCCTGTATCTTTTTAACAGTTCCATGATACTTTCTTCTATGGATGTATCTATCATGTTACAGGTACCTATAACTGTTACTGCTGCTGCATAAAGTTTTTAGTTTTTTTTCTTTAACATACCATGCTTTGATGTACGGGCAAACTTAACATTTAAAGACTACAAAGATTTCTTGAATTTGATGATATAATATGCCTGACATGTTCATTTTGATTCCATTTTGTTTATTCCTAAAATAATCCTTTCCAGGTTAATTTAGAGTGATTTATTTAGCAGTTATATTTAGAGTTCTCAAGTAAGTGGAAAAAAAAAAACAAGTATTCTCTGAAACTTACCTGTATTTCAGATTTTTAAATAAGTTTAATAATTGATTCAAACTCATAGCATGCTCAGAAATTTAGGGGGAGGAGGGGAGGCAGGAAATCAGTGGTCATTACACTTCTGCCATTTCACTGGAGACAGGCTGGAGCCTGGGGACTAGTGACAGGGATTAGAAGATGCAGGTACTATTAGAAGCTCTCTCACAGGCTGAAAGTCACCGCTCCTTCCATTTTTCATGGCTAGGGCAACCCATGTTTACCAAATAATTATTAACTCATCAGATATTCCCTTCTACTACCTAGTAAGACATCTCAGAAATATTGGTATGTTGGCCTTGGAGCTGACATTAACTGCAAATGAAACAAAAACCTTTTTTTTTCTTTTTGCCTTGAGAACTAAGATCTCAAGTTTAACAAAAACCTTTTTTTGCTATTTTTTGAGACAGGGTCTTCCTGTAGCCCCAGCTGTCCTGGAACTCACTTTGTAGACAGGCAGGCTTTGAACTCCCAGAGATCTGCCTGCCTCTGCCTCCCAGGTGCTGGGACTAAAGGCATGTGCCACGACACCCTGCTGAAATAAAAATCTTTTATGACCTCTCGTTTGCAAGTTTTATGGCTATAAAGGGGGTCACCATATTTTTAAAGTCTTAGGAGAAGAGTAAACACTGGTTTCCTCATTCAGTTTTTTTTCAGTACATGGTTGGGACTGTGTTCTGTGTACCTCATGCTGCGCTCAGGGTTGGGGTCATAAGGATGAGTCCTTAATTCCTGGGGGGCACACACATAGAAATTAAAAGAAGCTTGGTTGTTTGAACAATTGAAATGAAGCTTTGTGGGCTGACACACAGTAAGAGGAAAAATAGCATCAATGAGGTTGCAAAGCAGGGTTAGCAGTGGCCATACCAGGGCTGATGCAACATCAGGAGGTTGGATTTTAGTCTAGTGCAAGGGAAGCATGACAGGGTTTCACACAAGGGACACCTGAACTGATTCCCCTTTTAAGAATTTTCTTAAAATTCTTAAGATCCTGAGATCTCCTGAGACCAGTGGAAGGGCAGGAACCCCCCCAACCCCCACCAACTGGGATTATGAAGGCATCTGAAGGAGGCAAGCAAAGCAAGCCTTCAACACAGTGAAGAAGCATTTAGGACGGAACACGAAGAGACAACATGGGAAAGGGGCAGGATAATCCCGCACCAAGCTCTACCAACCTATGGAAGATTCCTACAGTGGGATCCCCCTGGGGATGGCCCAGGACACAGATATCAGAAACACAATTGGGAACATATTTAAAGAACTACAAGATTATAAAGAACAAATCAAAGAACTGAGAAAAGAGAATGAAGAACTCAAGAAGGACCTAGAGAGAGAGAATGACAAACTCTGGAAGGAAATAGAAACACTGAAAAGATCCCATGCTGAAAAAGATAAGGAAACCAACCAGCTAAGCAAAGAGCTACAGGAAGAGATTGAGAAGCTCCAAAAGGAAGTAGAAATACTAAAGAAATCAGAAGAGGAAATGAAAAAGGAAATAAAACACTCATCCAATCAAGAGGAAAGGAGTGGAAAAAGCCTCAGAAGCAGAATGGAGGAAGCAGAACAAAGAATATCAAACCTGGAAGATAACACAGAACAACTAAAAACCTCAAGGAAAGATTATGAAAATTTTAATACACAAAAGTGGAACAACCAGGAACTGTGGGACATGATGAAAAGATCAAACCTCTGCATCATAGGAATAGAGGAAGGAGAAGAATCCCAAGAGAATGGTATTGATCAGATCTTCAACAGAATAATAGATGAAAACTTCCCCAAACTAAAAAAGGACAAACCAATACCAATACAAGAAGCACATAGAACTCCAAACAGACAAGATCAGAAAAGAAATTCTCCACGCCACATCATAGTTAAAATGCTAGACACCCAAAACAAAGACAAAATCCTTAAAGCTACAAGAGAAAAACAACAAGTGACCTATAAGGGGAAACTTATCAGAATTACAACTGACTTCTCAATGCAAACTATGAAAGCAAGAAGAACCTGGAGCAAAGCATTCCCAGTGTTAAGGGACAATAGATGCCAACCCAGGTTACTATACCCAGCAAAAATGTCAATTATAGTTGAAGGAGAGAGAAAGACCTTCCATGACATAAACAACTTGAAAGAATACATGTCCAGAAAACCAAACCTTCAGAGAATACTTGAAGCAATTCAAAGGACAGAAGAAAGGAGCAACCATCCCCAGGCACCTAGAAAGAGAAATCAATAAAAGCATAACTGCAGAAGTAGAAACCTAAACCCAAACCGCAAATGGATAATAAGGCAAAAGGAAGCAACACAAACCTATCAGTCATAACCTTAAATATTAATGGACTAAATTCCCCAATCAAAAGACATAGACTGGGAGATTAGATTAGGAAACAGAACCCATCGATATGCTGTCTACAAGAAACACATCTTACCTTCAAGGACAGGCACCACCTTAAAGTGAAAGGATGGAAAAAAATATTCAAAGCAAATGGTACCAAAAAGAAAGCAGGTGTTGCTATTTTAATATCAGACAAAATAGACTTCAAAGTAAAAGAAATCAGAAGAGACAAAGAAGGCCATTACATTTTTATCAAAGGAACAATTCACCAAGAAGATTTCACAATTATGAATATATATGCACCAAACTCTGGTGCATCAAACTTTATAAAGACAATTCTCCAGGACCACAAGTCACACACTAACCCCAGTACACTCATAGTAGGGGACTTCAATACCCGACTGAGTCCTTTGGATAGGTCAACAGGACAAAGAATAAACAGAGAGACATCTGAACTGAACGATATGATACACCAAATGGACCTCATAGACCTCTACCGAATATTCCATCCTAATACCAGAGAATTTTCTTGCCAATTGGAGAATGACTGGGAGACCATTTATAGGCTGCTAGATTCATCTAGTCAAGACCTGTTCGTTCCTGGGCTGAAAGCACTCCAAGTAGAGAGAACAAGATGATGGAGAGGAAAGCCTCAAAGAGGGCAGAGGTCTATATCGACTCCTACTTCACTGACATTAAAATTAAAGGACACTGAATGAGATGGAAATGTCAGTGAGCAGGAGTATAGAGCTATTTGAGCTTTGTTTAAGACTTTTGTGCAGTGCACAGAGGGGGTCTGCTGAAGGACAGATGGAGGCTGATTTCCAACCCATGCCCAGCCACCAGCCTCTGCACCTGCTGATGAAAAGGGGCCTTTTTCTCTACATGGAGGAGATAATCTCTTTTTCATTTTTCTACAGGGGAGTGAGAGGGTGGAGATGAGCTTTTATTAAGTCAAGGGTGGTACCTTTTACTCTAATAAAGGTGTCCCAGGTTTCCCAAAGTCATCTGATCATGACATATATGAGCACCCCCATGCTATAAATTCTGTATTAATGTTTAAGTTCTGGATGTACTGAAATTAAGGGTTCCAAGTGTCAAAGCATTTGGAGCAGTTGTCTCTCCATATTTTCAATGTCTCCCTGGTACAAAATCCCAAATAGGGAAGTCTTGATTCAAGCCACAAGTTTGCATGCCCAATCTCAGTGCTCTTGAGCATCTCTGAATTAGTACCCACAACTACCCCCAGGTATTGGAAAACATGGCTCTGTTCCCAGACCCTCTGCCTGCCCCTGACAATGTGATACTGTGTGGGGTGCCGAGGTGCTGTGCTAAGCCAAGACATGGTCCTTGATACTCTCATGAGACATCTAAAAGGCTCCATGAGAAAACAAGCCTGGGCAGGAAAGGACTTAGAATTCCTGGGGGCTTAGCAATGTTAACAGTTGGAAAAAGGCACACATATTTTTCCTTCTGGACTGCTGATAATCACAATACTAGATTCTTCTTGGATTTCTTATGGTTGGGCTGAAATTAATAAGTAAAGGTTTATCCTGCTCTTGGCTGCTAAGAAAGAGGCTATAGTGATTCTGGGACATCAGCACTGTGGTGAACAGTGAGGTGGTCAGCCAGATGTGGGAGAGGGAAATATTTCTAAAATTGGAGATTTGTGGCTTTTTCCTCCTTTTAAACTGTAGGAATTAACATGGTTTGATAGTGAGATTATAACGTTAACACCAGTGATTTTCATGTGCTTATGAAAGAAGTGAATTTGGACAGGTTGGACTGAGTCTCATGGAGGAAATAAGCAAAATCCAAAAATAATGTTTCAGTTAGGGATCAGGTTGCTTTGAATCTGTAGTACCACAGATACACCCTGTAGGGTCATAAAAGATCATTTGCTGTGCTAAAAACTTTGACCTTTCCTCAAAACCAGTTATGAAGTGATTCCAGGATCTCCAAGGAGAATTGTCTACAGAGAGTCACATTATGGAAAAGTCCCTTTAGCAATATATAGCCTAGGGAGGTAAACTAATTAGGAATGTAAGGCAGTTTCTTGTAGTATGCAAGAAATAACGAGGTCCCAGTCTAGGGAAGATGAAGGACAATGCAGAGGAAGAGTTTGCGTTAAAGAAACGTGTATTGGAAAAACTTGATTCAGAAGGCATGTCAAGAACTTGACTGGCTTCTGGCATGGGCAACTGAGTGTCTGACAGAATATATCCAGCTGTAATTGGAGCAGAATGACTCATGGGGCCTTGAAATCAACTAGAATGTGAATCTTTGGATCAGGAAGAAGATCTGGGTTCAAGAGTTATTTGAGTGTCATTTCAAGTAGACAACAGTCAGATACATTAGTAGTGGAGATTATTCAGAGGAAGTGGGAAGCAAAGGCCCCAGGAAGCCTTAAGAAAATGATTATTTGAGAAGCACCTTTAAAATGGAGCCTGCCAAAGAGATGAGAAAAAGCATTCTGGGGATTTGAGGGGCAGTCAGGCATAAATAGTCTCACTCACGTCCTCTCTAAAGTCCATCTCCACATAAGAAAGAAGAAAGAACATAGGACAGGTGGCAGAAATAGACATTCTGACTTAAACATCACTGCCACAATAACAGAGAATGCCAATCCTTCCTCCCCCACACCCCACCAAATAAGAGGGTTCAATTAATAAAGAACATGAAGAAATTATATTTGAGATAAGCAAAGCACAGTGTTGGTCATGACAGGTAGCCAAGGAAGATGAAGAGCCTGCCAGGTGTCTCAGTGCCAACACTTCAGAGGAGTCAAGGAAGATTTGGAATGAAGAGGGGAAACAACAGGAAGTCACTTGTACATTTGGGGTTACCATGAGGAGGCAGAATTGCTGCACCTCAGTAAAAAGGGATGGATGAAGTGAAGTTGAGAAATGTGCATGAGCATTTCGAAGAATTTGATCTTAAATGTAAGGGCAGTGAGATGAGGCTTGACAGGAGGATCCAGGCAAAGAACGAGCAAGGAGTGAGGGTCCCGGGCAAGAGTTACCATTATCATGTCCTCTGGTTGAAGAACCAGATGAGAGGAAAAAGTTGATGATATAGAAAAAGAATGATGAATGGGGGAAAGATTCAGACAGATGTGTATTAGTCAGTTTTGTGTTGCAGTGACAAAGTTACTTGACAGAAACAAACAACCCAAAAGAAGGTTTCATTCTGGCTCACAGTTTCAGAGTTCTCAGTACCTGGCCTCCTTGCTCCATTGTGGACCCGAGAATCATGTGGTTGGAATAAAGCAGCTTGGAGTAAAGCAGCGCACCTCATGGTAGCCAGGAAGGAGAGAGAGAGAGAGAGAGAGAGAGAGAGAGAGAGAGAGAGAGAGAGAGAGAAAGGGGGACAAAATACCCTTCAAAAGCATGCCTCTAAACAGGACCTACTTCCTCTATCCAGGCGCTGCCTCCTACTTTCCACCAGCTTCCAATAATGTAATTGTATGAGAATCAAGGGATTCTCCATTTATTAGTACACAGTCCTTGGGATCAAAGCTCCTCTCAATGCTTACATCTACCAACTGGAGACAAAGTCTTCACTACATGAGCCTTTGAGACGGGGTTCCCCAAAGCTACCATAACAGGGTACACAGAACATATGTGCATTTGACAGAAGAGACCCTGGACCTAAAAGGATGTGTGTGGGGTACCTGATTTCACAAGTGGGCAGGATAGGAAACAAAAGGACTTTCATCTCTTTGTGAGGCAGGAACAAGATCAGACATTGCCATACAGGAGACAAGAGACGTAGAAAATAAGTGGAGCCTTCCTTAGCAGGACTAGCAGAGTGATCAATGCCACCACTTTGAACCTGGACACTGCATTCCCACCTTGGCACCAACACTGAGACCTTTGACAAGGTTGCTTCTGTGTTCTCTGTAACCAAGTAATGAGCTATTATGTTGATTTGTTGAGAGAAGTCAACAGACTAATTCATGTCCTACTTATTAGAAAGCCTGGCACAGTGCTTCGTGTGTGTTATTACCTGTAATCATTATTAATAGAACTGAGGGTGACTGCACTTTGGGATCACTCAAACACCTATCTGGGTAAGTGGCCGTGTGTTGACTAAGGCTGTGTGAGCTTGCCAAAGGAAGCACTGCATTTCTCCAGGAAGTCCTCAGAGGAGACTAGGTCACAGAGAGGCTGGATCAAGGAGAACAAACACTAGAGGCTCAGACGAGAGGTCGATAGCATCTGCCCTGTTGCAAAGGAGTGAGCCCTTGTGAGTCCTCATAGGAAGCCTGTGAGGCCAGGAAGCTATGAGTAAGAAAACCTTTCACCCTCAGCAGACAGTGTGGCAGAGGAAGTAGCCAGGCAGAACATGACACCATGCTGTGCAGAGCCTTGCATGCCAGAGACTCTTCTGCAGCTGAGAATTTGGAAACAGAGCAGAGATAGGATGACTCTTCTCTCTGCTCATTCCAGTGATAGTGGCTGTAACCAGTAATGATGCTAAATATACAGAGTGAGTGCCGCTGGCCGGGGATATAGATGTATTGTGCGTGTTGGACACTCTTCACAACTGCCCTGGGAAAGAAGCACTGTTTGATGAGACCACCCAGCTGGTAACAGCACCAATATTAAAGCTGACAGTATGGCTTCAGACTGTGTCTGTCGAACAAGCTGTCATAACCCATCCCATTAGGATGTAGCTGGGTAGAGACAGGTGGAACTTGGGGTAATGCCTCCGCTAGGCTTATAGAAGCTCATGGGGAGTGTTTCTATCTGAAGAAGAGTCTGTCCATAGCAATTATATGCCCGCAAAGAACTCTGGAGAATGGTGGATGTGTTCCAGATACAGGGCCCTTTAAACCCAACAGCTACTTAGGGAGAGTGGCCTGAAATTCCACAGCTAGAAAGTCATGTGACTGCAATGGTGTCTGTCTGTCTGTCCAATTAAATTATAAAGTCCTTACCTCTATTCTCCTATGACTCTGGCTAGTTCTGCTTCTGCCTGACTTGAAAACATAAGAGCCAGCACCACTCAACACCTTTAGTCTCTGTTGTAGTTCTGCAGAAATACCAAAAAACCTTCTGGTTTAGCCTCAGTCACGTGTCTCTTCTCCATTCATCCTCGGTCAGATGATTGGGAGGAGGACTCGCTAGGAAATCTCATAACCTTCAGTAGTTGGTGAAGCTTGGAAATTAACTCACTTTTGACTCAACCTCCCACTTCAGACCCAGTCAGGGCCAGGTGCTGAGGTCTTTTTCCTAACACTCCACGCGGGCTTCTTTCCTTTCCATCGTCACTGCACCCTGAGCTTTCACCCCCACCATGTTGCTAAGCTTCCAGATGCACTCTGTAAATCTCGTCTTCTCTTATACCTTTTCAACCTTAAAGCAATATTAATTTTAATCATACCGGCCTCCTACTCAGTTTTCAGCAGGTGTTCTGCAGCATGTGACATAAGGCTGCCTCCCAAGGCCATCTAGTCTGCAACTGACCATTCCCTTTGTTTGACCTACAGGATAATCTTCCCTCTTACCAGACACACTGTGGTCAGTCCCTTCTGCACCCAGGCTCCTCACTGCCCTCTGACAGCCTTCCCTCCCACTTTGACATCTTATCCATTCTCAAGACTGCAAACTCTAGATCTGTCACCTGCCTCACCTCCAAGCCTCTCCTTTCAGTCTTGATTTTTCAGTTCAGTCATTGATTCAGTGAAATCAGCTCCTAGTCCAACGTGTCTTAAATGTAAAGCACACATCAAACATGGGAAATTTAATATTCAGTGATTAATAGCTGATTCATGATCTGCTGGCCTTGATTTATTTGGGGGGCTTTTAAATTTTTATTGCATTTTTTAGAACATTACATATAAGCCCTCTGACTGTGATGATTGAATATTTGTAAGAGGCAAAACCAAGTTAAAGTATTAACTCCTAATCCTGCTGAAGACATCCCCGTTATTACATGTTCTTGTGTTTTGGCGTCTCATTTGGGTGCCTTGACAGCAGGAACCATCTTACTCGTTGTTATAATCCCCAAAGCTCCTCACATAAGGGAGTCCTAGAGTAAGGGAGTAAATGGAACACCCTTCTGGCTGAGAAGCATGTCTTAAGTGGTCCTGTTAATGCTGTGTGCCCTCTAACTAGGTTCTTATAATTTGTATATACTTTAGAATCATTTTTGTTGCTTATTGCCAACTAAGCTTACTATTAGCCCAGAGCCATAGAAAAGCATTTTTTAACATTTTTCTCCACTCTCTCTTTTCCTGTCCTTAGAAGCAGCTCCCATCCTTTCCAACAAATGTCTGTCAAGGTCCTTCCAACCCCTCTAACTGTGCTTTTTTCAGAATTCCCAACAGGCAGAGGCTCTGACACCTGGCTCATCAGATGTCCTTTGGGGGTCATGGACCAGCTGTCTTTAAAATTAATATTTCAGGCCTGTGGGAGGTCTGTGTTGCTTTGACTTTCTCAGCAGATAAACTTGTTCCGTAGGTATTTTGTAGATTGCAGGAGGAATGAGGCCAGGCACAAGATTCAGTTATTTATTTCTAAAACCAAACTATTGTCTTCTGGTTACAACTTCCTTTACTTGCATTTGATTTTAAAATTATTGTGTTAATTGAACAACCCTAAGCTATGTACTCTTAGAACAAAAAGAGGGGCAAACTGATTAGAAGTGAAATACGACTGAAAGCAAAATATTGAGAATAAAAAATGAGACAGTATATCATTTCATTAAGACATAATACTGTAAATTGGCCCCTTGTCACATGTCTAATTAAAACTGGAGAAGGAAAAAACATGGGAATTGTGTAAAGACAGGAAGCCCACCTATTTTGGTTCCTTGTAATTATTCCCAGTGTGACTGAGAAGAGAACCATTAAATATTGTTCTAATGTTAATAGACTCCTTTCCCACAGGCCAAACATCATGGCTGCAATGTATTTAGTCTCCTGACTCTTTTCTTCTACCCTATGACACACCTGCCAAATAGGAGTGTATATTTAGGACTTAAAAGCAAGCCGTAGAAGACTGGGCAGTCACAGTGTCTTCCCCTGGTCAGAAGGCAGTGTATTTCTCATAGTTCTATCAGCAGTGTTCTCTACCACAGCACGCAGTGAAGCCTTGCTTTTGGAAAGGTTTATGAATTTTTTGGTATAACCTTTGCCGGGGAAATGAATTACAGATGGTTCATCTTACGCTGGGCTTTTTGTCATCACCATTTATATCTATTCTGTTTAGTCACTTTGTGGGAGCCATTCTGAGAGTTGATGAATGTGTTTTATGAGAGAATATAAGAGCCTGCAATTTGCTTTGATTGGTCTCCATTTGAATTCAAAGAGAGCAGGTGCTATCATTTGCAATTGGTTTTGGCAGTGGCTCAGTTATATAAATATTAGAAACATGGACTAAAGCTTCACTTAAATTATCTTTATCTAGAAGAATATGAGAGCTTTACATTAGCTATTAGATTCTATAGTTCTATTTTTACAACTTCTTTTTTTTATTTATTTATTTTCTATGTATGAATGTACTGTCTGCATGCAGGTTTGTGCACCAGTGCCATGCAATGCTGCGGAGGTCAGAAGACCTCTGCATCGGATTCCCTTGGAATTGGAGTTATAGACTGTTCTCAGCTGCTATGTGGGTGTTGGGGATCGAACCCGGGTCCTCTGCAAGAGCAGTCGGCACTTTTAACCTCTAGGCTATCTCTCCAGCCCCTATTTTTACAACTTCTAAACAAACAAATGTGTAAATATCATTTGTCTGAATATATATATATGGTCTTCATTGTACAAATATGCACATTTTCTGCTTTTCTTTGAGAATTTATGCAAATAATATTTTCTTTTAAAAATCTGAGGATACGGGGCCAGAGAGATTGCTCAGTGGTTAAGGGCACTGGATACTGTTGCAGAAGACCCAGGTTCAATTCTCAGTACCCATATGGCAGCTGACAGCCTCTATAACTCCAGTTCCAAGGGAATCCAACGCCCTCTTCTGACCCCTTTGGGCATTGCACAGCATGGGTGCACTTACACACATGCAGACAGTATACTCACACATAAAATAAAAATAATAAATAAAAATTTTTTAAATTTGAGAATGTAATTTTTTAATATAACAGCACCCCCTACCTCCGCCTCCAAGGTCTGAAGAACATAGGCATTTCTAACTTTGGAAACTCTGTCAGGATGGTTTTTAGTTCGATATATTTTTGTTGCTTAAGCCTTAGAGAATGACCCTTTGCATTTTTAAATCTCTGACTTTCCCCCTTTCTTCCTTGGTAATTTTGTTTGTTGCCAAAGATCCCGTTGAGGAATGCTGCCTGTCTGGGAGAACTGTGGCAGCACGTCCCTCCTAGCAGACTTCTTACACCTAAATGTGACTCTTCCAACTTGTATCTCCTCTATAAACTGCTTGAGTCCAATTTCTATGTTCCCCAGATTTGAAGCCTGCCATGGCCCCCAACAAACTGAACTGACTTATGCTGATACTCCTGCAAAAGTCCAGAGCAAAGCACATGTCACATTGTACAGTAACTGTTCACATGTTCCTCTCTTCCGTTGACTTAACTTCTTAGGGGACTAGGACCTGTCTTTGTCTTTATGACCCAGGACCAATGTCACTACCTGACATGTAATACTAATTAAATGTTTATTAAATAAATGAAAGAATGGATTTATTTGCTACTAAATAATGAACATGAAGTCAGAAGAGCAGAATTATAGTAAAAATGACACACAGGACCAAAAAAAAAAAAAAAANTAAATGATGGCTGCCAAAGCACACTTCCTGGGCCTACACAAGAGTTAACTCTTTTTTTTTTTTTTTTTTGGTCTTTTGAGGTCAGGGTCTCCTGTAGACCCAGCGTCCTGGAACTCACCCGGTAGACCAGGGTGTCAAATATGACTCCAAAGCTCACGTGCCGCTGCCTCCTGAGTGTTAGGATGCTGGTCATGGTGGCGCCCACCACACCCAGCTTGAGTTCTAACTCTTGTAGCGCTAGAAATCCTATTACCTTCAGCCTGCATAAGAACCATACAGGCAGGTGGATCTCTGTGAGTTCCAGGTCAGCCTGGTCTACAGAGTGCATTCCAGAGTCCAGACAGTGGAAGCTTAGGGGAGACCCTCTCAAAAAAAAAAAAAAACCATAACTCTGGTGGCTGTCACCTGCTGCTGCCCCTGCTGCTGTTAAGGGAAGAGGCACACAGTGGCTGCCAAAGGGTGGTACTTAAAGAGCTTCTCTTTGCCTATCATAATTTTTATTGAGGCATAGCAAAAGGGCCCACCCAATTTATTAGTGAAAATTTTACCAAATTCTTTCATAGAATTCTAAAATATTTTTGGTAGTGTTCTTGGGTCAGTATCACCTACAATATTTATGCAATGTATTAGTTACTTTTATGTGGCTATGATAACACCTGACAGAAACTATTAAGTTAAAACGATTTTAATTCTGGCGTCACAGTTCAGAGTTGTGTCTAGGCACAGGGAAGGCATGGAGGAACACCATAGTTCACGGCAGTAGAAGTGTGTGAAAAAGGCTGTTTACAACACAGGGTTTGGGAAGCAGAGTAAGAAGCAGGAATTAGGGACTGGGTATAACATTGAATGTCTTCCCTTAGTAATCTGCTTCCACCAAACTAGGCCCTGCCTCCTGGGGGTTCCATAGCATCTAAAATATTTCCATGAGCTGGGTAGCAAGTGTTCAAAACATGAGAGTATAGGAGACACTTCAAACTCAAATCATAACATAGAGATATTTAAATTTAGTTTTTTTATTGGACTTCTTGCTACTCAACGACAATGTTGATGTCTGGTTGAATAACACGTAGTGCCCATGCGACTCCTTTGTTAGTTCCACCTCACCCACATCCCTTAGTGGTTGGCTTAGCACTGTGATCATTCTCGGGGGCTGGAGAGATGGCCTGCGGTTGTGAACACGACGCTCATTGCAGAGGTCCCATGGTGTTCGTCCCCACGCCCCACATGGTCAGGACTGAGTCCCGTCTGTAACCTCCATTCCAGCGAAGCTCGCAGTTTCCAGGGGTCGTCGCAGGGAACCCCTCTTCTCCCAGCCGGCAGGTGACCCGCCACGGGTGCACCGGCCGCCTGCAGACAGTACCCTCATTACCCACATCACAAACTAATATAAAAACCCCCCGAAACGAATGTGATCAATTCCTTCTCCCATTCCAAATTTACTTTGAGTTTTTATTAAGAATGGCCACTAGCCAGGCATGGTGGTGCAACCTTTATCCAGCACCGGAGGCAGAGGCAGGTGGATCTCTGTGCTTCAAGGCCAGCCTGGTCTAACAAGTGAGTTCCAGACAGCTGGAGCGTACAGGGAGACCCGTCTAAAAGACAAAAAAAGACAAAATAAAGAAGAATGGCCACTGAGGGGCTGGGATATGGTTCGCTGTTAAGACCACTGGCTGCTTTTCAGAGACCCGTTTTCAGTTCCCAGCAACCCACATGGCGTTCTAGGACGATCCAATTGCCATCTTCTGGCCTCCACAGCAATTACACAGCAACACAGGTGCACTGCTCTACATATTCAGGCAAAACACTGCATAACACATAAAAGCAAACCGAAATATTTTTAAAAAATTAAAAGAGAGTGTGCTGGAGAGATGGCCTAGCGGTTAAGAGCGCCGTGCGCCTTGCAGAGGACCCAGGGTTCGATCCCCATACCCACATTGGCGGCCGAGAACCGTGCTGACACTCCAATTCCAGGAGAACTCCAGTTCCGGGGAATCTCGACCCTCTTCCTGACCTCCGTGGCATTGCACGACAACGGGTGCACAGACTTGATGCAGACAGTACATTCAAGACACATACAGAAATAAATAAAATTAATAAAAAAAATTAAAAGAGAAATCTAAGGAAAGAATGGTGATGAAAGGGGAGATGAGCACAAGCAGAAAGCAAGCCGCCGCTGCTTTCAGAGGTGCAGGGGAAACAGGAGTAACAGACGTCAAAGGCAGAGGAGTTTGTTGGAGCGAGAACAGCATGCTGGGGGTTGAGAGCTGGCCTACAATACCTTCTCAGTCTTTTGGCTAAGATGAAGCACAGAAGCTGGACTACAGTCCAGGCTCCCAAAGCCCAAGCTGCTGAAAGCCAGCACACCTAAGAAAGGCAGATGAACACCCTGTGATACCGAACAGGAAGTGTGAGGAATGACTGAAGACACACATGGCAGCGATGGGACACCGAACAATGTGGAAATTATAATGGAAAATGCTTCAACAGATCACTACTAGATCTACTGTTTCCCCTCACTGAGTCTACATGTGAGAGGAAGAGTGAGGCAGGTCACTTGGGGTCCAGGTGGGAGGGCTGAGGTCTAACTTAGAGTCGTTTGACTTCAAATCTAATGATCTTTTCACATACCTCACCTCTTCTTCTACCCATTAAATAAAACAAGTAGAAGGTTGCCTAATAAATATTACACCGTGTTATTAAATTTGAAAATGCAATCAAAAGGTTGGCAGGCAATATTAGTTTATATAATTATTTTCCTGTAAAATGCACTTGTACACTAATGACTCTCAACCTAGAGGGTAGTTCTTAATTTCCGGGGTGATAGGGGAACTGTTTAAAACTCCACGGCTACTGAAAGTTTTAGATGCTATATTATATATACTGGGGCCATACTGGAGTACTTCAGCAGAACCCTTCAGCCTCAAATTCCCAGCTAGGGCCATTCACTTCAGCCTTTAATTTCCCATAGATGAGTTTGATCCTCAAGCAAGGCCAAATGGGGGGGGATGAATGTGGCTAATTATCTAATTATCTAAGTAGGCCAACCAACAGACACAAGAGGTGAGGGGCATGAGCTTAAGTCTTTCCTGGTCTTCCCAGAAAAACAAATAGCTCATTAAACACCAATGACCAGGACTAGAGGGACTAGCACTGGACAGGCTCTTGGGGTCTGGATCGTATGTCCATCTCCACCACGGATCTCCTGTGAACTCGGGGTCTTTCCCACTTCCCTTCTACCAAGATTTGTACTGACTCCAGTAAGGAGTTCTGGTCTAGTGCCATCGCCAAGCTTCTTACATGGTGCCTCACCTCAATTTTGTTTGGAGTAATGAGAGGATTCATGAGGTACTTACTCATTTTGAGCTTCCACAGAACTGCCATATTCAAATGTTTTCATGCCATTCAGGCTATATGTATATTCATTTGTTCTAGATTCCTCAAAACAAAAAGCAATTAAAATACGAGTGGGTTTTGCCATCCCTGTGTGTCCATTTTTTTTTTTTTTTTTTTTGGTCTTTTTGAGAACAGGGTCTCCTTAGCCCAGCTGTCCTGGAACTCCTCTGTAAACCAGGCTGGCCTTGAACTCACAAAGACCGCCGGATCTGCCCCCAATGGCTAGGAATTAAAGTCGTGCAACACCACGCACGGCTATTTTTTTGGAGGCAGAGGCAGGCGGATCTTTCTGAGTTCAAGGCCAGCCTGGTCTACAGAGTGAGTTCCAGGACAGCTGGGGCTACAGGGAGACCCTGTCTCAAAAAGACCAAAAAAAAAAAAAAAAGAGTTAAACTCTTGGGTAGGCCCAGGAAGTGTGCCTTTGGCAGCATCATTACAGCTTTTAGGTAGGTCTAAGTATCAGGATTTCTCATCAGCCAGTGTGTTACAGCTCCCAAGAATGGGGTATCTGAGAGACCATTGATCCTAAAGGCTTGATGCCTTCTGGAATTGCCCCAGTGGCCAGGGCCTACAGTTCTTCGGCTCCTAGCAGCCTTCTGTCTTTCTCCAGCTTACGTGCTCCCTCGTTCTGCTGTTCCTCCTCCTCCTGCTCTGACCATTCTCATATTCTCATGAACCGATCTCCTAAGCTGTCTCTTTTAGTACTTGGCCACCTTTGCATTCAGCCTGCCAACTGGGCTCTGCTTCTTCCTCAGAAGTCTGCTTTGTTACTCTTGTAGTTCATCCTGAAAGCTGCTCAGCTGTTGTTGTCACTGCCTTTCTATTGTCTCTGTTTCACGCTCTTCATGTTACTAATTGGCCCACACTACTAAATCATAGGCAAGAAAAGGCCACTCGAAAGAAGCCTTTTATTGGCAATAATGTTAGCAATAACACACGATGGTATATCCCACTGATTTACCAATGAGCCAAACAGCCTGCTTATATAGCCAGCCAAACCTTACATGCAAATGAATATTTGTAATTGCAGCAATTACAGCATCACCTCTTTAGCACCAATCATAGCAGTCCCTCTGCTAGGCTACCAGGGGAAGTGCTTCTACTCTGGCCTAGGTGGAAGCAGCTGCAGAGTCATATAGCATTCACCCAGGCTTGTGAGAGAATAAAGTTCAATTAAAACCATGTTCAAAACAGTCCTGGCCAAGGGTGCATCTTTGGGAGAAAGAGTAATCAGCTATGATTGTTGTGTCGTGTTCCCAAGATGTCTACGCAACGTTCAGAACAACCAGTGCTGCTGGCATAAGGTAGCCCGCCTGGCTGCTTGACAGTCAGTGCTTTTGTTGAAGGTACCCAGGCAGCAAGGGAGAGTCCCAAAATTACCAACTGGGGATGCAAATTGCTCCATCCCGCAGTGAATTTGCTTATCTATAAGAAGATGAATATCCGAGGAAATAGTTGTAATAAGAACTTAAAGAACCTGTCATTATCACTGACAGAGATTTTCATGCTGCTTTAGAATTAACTTCCTTGTCAGCCTAGTACTCCATGGGGCCTGGAGTGAAAGATAAAATATAAACCCAGTCATTTTCCTTTATATTAAGTAATAACTAATTAGAAATACAAATGGGGGGGGGCTGGAGAAATGACCTAGCGGTTAAGAGCACCGACTGCTCTTGCAGAAGACCGGGGTTCAATCCCCAGCACCCACATGGTGGCCGAGAACCATCTTTAACTCCAGTTCCAGGGGAATCCAACACCCTCTTCTGACCTCCGAGACATTGCATGACACAGGTGCACAAACCTACATGAAGACAGTACATTCATACACATACAAAATAAATAAAATAAAAAAAATACAAATAGGAAAAAAATTTATTTAAAAAATGAAAACATCGGGGCTGGAGAGATGGCCTAGCGGTTAAGAGTGCCGACCGCTCTTGCAGAGGACCCGGGTTCGATCCCCAGCACCCACATGGCGGCTGAGAACCGTCTGGAGCTCCAGTTCCAGGAGAACTCCAGTTCCAGGGGAATCCAACACCCTCTTCTGACCTCCGCGGCATTGCACGACACGGGTGCACAGACTTACATGCAGACAGTACATTCATACACATACAGAAATAAATAAAATTAAAAAAAATAATTTTTAATGAAAACATCTATAATTGAATTTAGCAAGACATAAGACAGAGGCAAATATAAATACAAATACATATATATATGTATGATAAGACTGAATAAGTAAATAACTATACTATTTTTTAGTATAAGAAAACTTAAAAGATAACAATCGGGCTGGAGAGATGGCCTCATGGTTAAGAGCGCCGACTGCTCTTGCAGAGAACCCGGGTTTGATCCCCAGCACCCACATGGCGGCTGAGAACAGTCTTTCACTCCAGTTCCAGGGGAATCTGACACCCTCTTCTTACCTCCGCGGCATTGCACGACACGGGCGCACAAACCTACATGCAGACAGTACATTCATACACATAAAAATAAAATTTAAAAAATGATAACAATCCTTTTCAAATATGTTTTTATAAAATTCCAATCAGAATCTCAATTTGGAGGGTGAAAGTATTACTAGATCAAATCAACACCATTTGCAAGTCCACATAAATATATGAATGCAAGAAAATTGCCAGAGTTATCAGAATAATAGTGTGGAGACACACACAGGCAAGTATCAGAGCATACTGTCATGGAACAGGGTAGAATACACACAAAAATGGGAGGTTGAAGGAGAACTTAATGTATGCTAAAAGTGACAGATCTTCCCCTTACCACTTTCATGTTTTTTTGTGTGTGTCTGGCCCACTGAGTTTAGAGCTCTCTTGCATGAGCATGGGTGAAAGACTTTTTCCACTGGAGCATCAGGAACTTACCAGTATACCAGGAAAAGATAGATTCTAAAGTAATATTCATCAGGAGATAAATGTGTTGGATTAAATTCCACTTGGAGTAAATACCTAATGTTAAAAAATGTAAATATAGCCAGGCATGGTGGCACATGCCTTTAACCCTAGCACTTAGGAGGTAGAGGCAGGTGGATCTCTGTGAGTTCAAGGCCAGCCCGGTCTACAGAGCAAACTCCAGGACAGCTGGGACTAAAGGGAGATCCTGTCTCCAAAAGACTAAAAAAAAAGTAAATATAAAGCTATTAGAAGAAAATACTGAAAATACAGGTAATAACATCAGGTTACAGAGTTATCTTCCCTAATTCATAAAAGTAAAATCTCAGGGCTGGAGAGATGGCTCAGCAGTTGAGAATGCTGACTCCTCTTGCAGAGGACCTGGGTTCAATTCCCAGCACCCACATGGCGGCTAAGAGCCTTCTTTAAGCCAGGTGTGGTGATGCACACCTTTAATCCTAGCACACAGGAGGCAGAGGCAAGCAGATCTCTATGAGATCAAGGCCAGCCTAGTCTACAGAGTGAACTCCAGGCCAGCTGGGGCTATAGGGAGACCCTGTCTTTAAAAAAAAAAAAATCAAAAGACAATAAACCCATAACCCATAAAAGAAATTTGGGATATTTGTCTCTTAAAAATGTGAAAGATCTGTATAAAAAGACATCCTAGGAAAACCAAAAAGACTAATAGCTAATATAACCTATATGCCAGAGTTAATGTAAAATAGAGCATTTTGCCTCCCTTTCTACTCCTAAGATTCTTTTCCACAGAAATAAAAGCACTAGAACATTGAGTCTGTTTAAGGAAGGCTACTTACTCTTGCTCTGGTTGTGGTAGCCAACCTTGAAAACAATCTGATTGTTCAACCACAAGGAAGTGGTTGATCAGTTGACTGTGTGTCCATCTCATGGAATGTTATACAACTATTTCTAAATTTCATTTTTTATTCTTTGACAATTTCACACATGTATATAATCAATTTTAGTCTTTCACCCATTACCTTGCTTCTTCCTCTTCTTCCTCTTCCTCCTCCTCTTCCTCTTCTTCCTGTTGAAACCCTTCTTCCCAAGAAATCCCCTTACCACTTTCATGGTTTTTTTGTGTGTCTGACCCACCGAGTTTAGAGTTCTCTTGCATGAGCATGGGTGAAAGACTTTTTGCACTGGAGCATCAGGAACTTACCAGTATACCAGTAAAGGAAGTGAGACCCCTTCCCCCAGCCACTACTGACTGTCAGTGGTCCCTTGGGGAGAGTCAGAGCCTCATGAGCCTTTCTCCCTTCTGTGATGAAATGTTGATGGACCCAATCTTGTGCTGGTCTTGTGGAAGTAACCACAACTGTAGATGAATGCATTCATTGAATGGTGTCCAGGAGACACGATTTTTGTTTTGTCCCAGTACTACCACCCTCTGGCTGTTGCAGTCTTCCGGCCCCCACTTCCATGATGTTCCCCGAGCTTGGGAATGTTGCTGATATATATGTTCCATTTAGGACATCCATAGTTGCTTATTCTCTGATATACAGTTATTTTTCAATAGGTAGATGCATAGATTTGATAAAAAAAAAATCAGTACTGGTAAGAGCAAGTAGATGTGTGTGTGTGTGTATGTGTGTGTGTGTGTGTGTACAAGCATAGGGGAGATTTTGTAAGGCTATACAACAGACTGTTAACTTTGGTTATCTTGTATGGTGAGATAAAGTAGGGCTTGATTTATATAGCTATCTACATTTTTAAAAGTTGATTACGAGGGAGGCATGGTGGGACATGCCTGTAATGCCAGAAATCAGGAAACTCAAGTAGGAGGATGGCAAGTTCAAGGGTACCTGACCAACTTGGCATGGTTCTGTCTGGACATTGAAATGAAAAGGAATGAGGGTATAGTTCCATGGTAAAGCACTTGCCTAATGCACATGATAGCTGGGTTCAGTCTCCAGGACTTGAAAACAGTTGATTACAATGAGCTAATATCTTTTCAATACTAAATGTAATTATAGCTAGAGGTTTGTGTTAGTGTTCTTTGAAGTTATGTTATCTAAGCAACTCTGATGAAAGTAACTCAATTTATCACATAGCTAATACTAATAATTTTCCTACATGTCTAGAAAACAATCCTATATGGAAAATTAATAAAAGAATGTCTCTTCCTGGGTTTCTGGGGATTTGGGGGGTTGGAGCGTTTTTTGTTTGTTTTGGTTTTTTTGTTTGTTTGTTTTTTTTTGTTTTTGTTTTTTTTGAGGCAGAGTTTCCCTATAGCCCCAGCTGGCCTGGAACTCACTACGTAGTCCAGGCTGGCCTTGATCTCACATAGATCTGCCTACCTCTGCCTACCTAGTGTTGGAATTAAAGCAATGTACCACCACACTCAGTGAAATACTCTAGCTTCTGTAGTTTGACTGATGCTTTTACTGTTAGACACCCATGTTGTCCTCTGCTGTGGTAACTAGGGAACACCAGGTTAAACTGGACACTACAGTTTATTTAATATCATATTGGGTCATGTGGTTTCTCCTCTTATTGCCCATCTTCCTCATTCCTTCAGCCTTTATTTTAGCTACTTGCAGTGCATATAACCCTATAACTACCTTTGATCTTTGGGGAGATGAAGTGGGGAATATCAATAGATATTGACCAGTGATCTCTGTTTTTAACAGGAACCTGGAGGGGAAAGCAGTGTCAACAATGAATAGGCCACCTGTCACTCCCAACTACAGATGACTTGCCATTTCATTTACAAAGGTAAGGAGATATATTCTGTATCCATAGTTAATTCTGACAGATGTAGAATAGAGCCCTTAATTTTTCTATGATTTACCTACCTAGTTCATGCCCTTTAACTTGCACAATATCAAATTTAAAACAAATATCAAGCTAATAAAACATGGACATTTTTAAAATGTCTGTGTGTCTGAGTGGGAAAAGTGGGTTCTGCCTTTAATTCTGATGCATGGCTAGTTTTTAATGGCCTTAGTATTTTCCTTAATTTAAAATTCAATCTGAGACCATTTAACGAAATATTAAAGGAATGCTGGCTGTCTCTAACTTAAACCTTGAGTAATCACCAACTTCTGCATCATTGTTCCTCCTTTCTTTTCTAGACATACATATGATTATAATGTTTGTAGAGATTTATGTTTTTTCTGTCTGTGCTTTTGTTGGCTTCTACTATTGCAAATACATAACATACATAGGGAAAAAATATAACAAGCCTAAAAACAAATAGTAATGCCCACTCTGACCATTTTAACAGTCCTTCGTAGTTTGCCAGTGTGATGCTTAGGGTTAATTGTCAACTGGACAGGATTGAGAATCACCAGGGAGATGGGTCACTGGGGGATTATCTTGGTTGCATTAATGGAGGTGGGAAGACCCACTCACTGCCACATGATTAATCTCATTCCTTGGGCAACTGTCCTGAACTGTATAAAATGGAGTAAGCTGAGCACATGCTTTCACTGTTCTCTTCTGACTGTAGACACAGTGTGACCAGCTGCTTCAAGTTCTGCTGCCTTAAATTCCCTACCATGATAGACTTTACCTTGAACTGCTAGCCTTTCTCCCTTAGGTGGTTTTGTCAAAGTATTTTATCACAATAGGAAAAGAAACTAAGAGAGCCTATCCCAATGCATCTCATTTGCCTTTTCAACGTGGGTATCCCTGGTCCATGTGACCTTTGTCAGACATCACTTTACAGATGAAAAAACAACTTTGGAACCCAGGTTCATGGCCCTTCTCTGTTATCCATATCTGTTCTGTGCTCTGTAAAAGGAATTTGAATGAACTAAATAAAAGTTTACCCATTTATCTCCTCTTCTCTACTGTCAAGTCAAGGGTGATTTAACAAAGTAATAAAAAATACTATGAGACTATCTCTTCATCTCCTTCATCCATGCCCATTAGCCCATTTCCCAGAGGTTATTTCTCAGTCCCTGCATAGTCTGGCTCTTGAAGTGTTTCCATTTTAAAAACTCCAAGTTCTGAGTATTGGGGAACCTTAAGTGGTGTTCTTCAGAGAAGGCTTCTTTCTTTGGCCTATTAACCACTAGAGATTGGCTGTTTATCCTGAGCTGATATTATAAAGCCTTGAAAGCATTTTAATCTTCCTAGAATTTTATTCAGGAACCACCAAAATATTATTCTAAGGAAACTAGAAGAAAAAGCTTTCTTCTTTAAACAAATAAAACAAATTTTATGAAAAAGCTGTCTTTGACGATTCCTTGTTCTAATATAGACAGGTTAAATAGACTCAGTATTCAAAAATAAAGAGTGGAAATGTGTGTGGTGTGTGTGTTTGGGGGGGGGGATTTGGTAGTGGTAGACCTGTCAGGGTGTATGCTTGTCATAGTCCAAACGTGCATTCTCCTGAATGACCTTAGTCTATCAGGCACATGGCATCAAAAGTCAGCTCAGTTATTTTGTTCCAATACAGAGATATGGTGGAAATTCTTTGGTGTAGAAACACTGAACTTACTAAAAGCCTTGGATTTGAAGATGTTTCACAGGCTTATATGAAGGTCAAAAGTTAAATCTCCCTGGTGTATTAAATGCCCTTCATTCAGTTTAAGATTCTGATGATATGACTGGGTGTAATGGCACACGCCTTTAATCCTAGCACTTGGGAGGCAGAGGCAGGCGGATCTTTGTGAGTTCAAGGCCAGCCTGGTCTACAGAGTGAGTTCCAGGACAGCTGGGGCTACAGGGAGACCCTGTCTCAAAAAGACCAAAAAAAAAAAAGATTCTGATGATATAGTTACTTATGTATCATAGAAGTAACTGGCTTTAAATTTTTGAATGAATTTGAAGTTAAAAGAACACCTTATTGAAAAGGGAGTAAAAATAAACATTTGAATGTCTAATGTTGCTCAATGAGAAAAATATTTTATCTAAAAGCATTGGGAAAAATCACAAAGCTAGTCAATAGTTTCGAACATGAAAACTAAAGCTTCTCTATATGATAATTTTTAATTAATATTTTATTTTTTGAGACAGGGTCTCCCTGTAACCCCAACTATCCTGGAAATCACTATGCAGTCCAGGCTGGCCTTAAACTCACAGAGATCCACCCACTTCCGCCTCTCAAATGCTGGGATTAAAAGCGTGTGCCACCATGCCTCGCAATATTTTATTTTTTATGTGTATGAATGTTTTGCCTGCATGTATGTAAGTGTACCCCTGTCGTACAATGCCCACAAGGTCAGAAGAGAGCATAGGATCCCCTGTAACTGAAGTTACAGATGATTGTTAGCCACCATGTGGATGCAGGGAATTGAACATGGGTACTCTGGAAGAACAGCAAGTATTTTCTACCACTGAGCCATGTATCCAGCCCTGTATCATAATTTTAAAACAAATTAAAAAGCACATGGCAGCATGGGAAATGCTAACAGTGGGCCTAGTAATGAATTACTAGCCTTAAAGCAAATAATAAGGAAATTACTAACCATTATAGGTTTTACAAATCAGTAATTAAAGTACTAAGATCCTAAACATAGATCAGCCAAAGTATAGAAAACTCAGAAGAAGAAATACAAAGAGGTAAAATTGATGTGGAATAATATTAACCTTCACTAGTAGTTTTCAGAATTGAAAGTTAAAATGAAGAGAATCTTTCTTTTACCTGCCAAATTAAAGGTGCCTCACATTCTAGTGCTCATTGTAAAGAAGCATCCCCCCGATTCATGTCTTCTTGGGAAGAGATTTACCAGTATATAGTAGGAGCTTTAAAATGTTAGGACCCTGGTACTGGCTTGGTAATTCCAAGAATTAAGTCCAGGATAATGCTGAAATCAGATGAAAATATATGCACAGATAACTATTGTATTATTTGCAGAAGCAAAATTCTTGAGCTGCCTCCACTATCTTTCAATATTAGCGTTGTCAGCTGAAGTACTGATACACGGTTGGGTTCATGCAGTGGTATACCTGGCATCTAGAAGAAACTGTTTTCCTTTCAGTGAGATTTTATCATAAAAGAGCCTTTAATCCCAGCACTCAGGAGGCAGAGGCAGGCGGATCTTTGTGAGTTTAAGGCCACCCTGGTCTACATAGTGAGTTCTAGAACAGCTGGAACTACAGGGAGACTGTCTCAAAAAGATAAAAGAAAAAAAAAGGCATATGCTTAGTATATCAATATCCAATGAAAAAATATTAAGATGGTACTATAATTTTCCATATAAAAATACACAGAACAGGGGCTGGAGAGATGGCCTAGCGGTTAAGAGCACCAACCACTCTTACAGAGGACCCGGGTTCGATCCCCAGCACCCACATGGTGGCCAAGAACCATCTGAAACTCCAATTCCAGGAGAACTCCAGTTCCAGGGGAATCCGAGACCCTCTTCTGACCTCCGCGGCACTGCACGACATGGGTGCACAAACCTGTATGCAGACAGTACATTCATACACATACAGAAATAAAAAAAATAATAATAATAAATAAAAATACACATAACAGCCAGGCGTGGTGGCACATGCCTTTAATCCCAGCACTTGGGAGGGGGGCAGGTGGATTTCTGTGAGTTCAAGGCCAGTCTGATCTACATAATGAGTTCCAGGACAGCTGTGGCTACAGGGAGACCCTGTCTCAAAAAGACCAAAATAAATAAATAAATAAATAAATAAATAAATAAATAAATAACAGCTGTGGCTGTCATTTTGGGAGACCCTGTCTCAAAAAGACCAAAATTAATAAACAAACAAACAAACACAGAACAAAGGGTGGAAACGAATGTGCTAAAATATGATTAGTAGAGTTGCTTAAAGGAAGTAGAATTAAGACTGTTTTTGTTGGTGGTGGTTCTCACTCATACTTTTGGTACTTTCCAGATATTTTTACAGTGAGCACTTAAAAACAGAAGAAAAATAAATTCTAAATAGCTTTGTAGCAAGAAATTTACACACATGGTATGGATTGGGCTTCTGTTGCATCGTTTTGGGCTTACCGAGTTAAGTATACTCCTAAAATGAGGAACACGGATTTTTTTTCTTTTTTTTGTTCGTATTCTTACGTTTTTGTTCTTTCTCATTCTTTCTTTCTTTGACACAACAGCAGTAACAATAAGAAATTCAAAGTGGAAAATTTGTACATCTTTTCCTTAACAATATTATCAATGTGTTATATGATAGGGTAGAATTTAAATTCAAATGGAAATGTTTTTCCTTCATAGATGTCGTCAGCAGCTGAAAATGGAGATACAGTACCTGGAAAACAAAACGAAGAAAAGACTTACAAAAAGGTGCGTCTTACTTTCTTGAGCTTGGAAAGAGTAGCGCTCTTAGGCGGTTCTGTACGTTGATGTTGGTAGAGGCCTTTTCTTCCACCATAACAGTTGTGACTCTTTATTTCTTGTGGCTGCTATACCCAATTAGCACAAATTTGGTAGTCTGAAGGACACAGATGTATTTTCGTGTTATTGTGAAGGTCAGAAGTCTGTCAGGGATCTGACTGTTGTCCACAGAATCGCATTCCTTCCAGAATAGCTGGGGAGAGCTGGAGTCCTTGTGCCAACAGCTGGAGTCCTTGTTCCAACAGCTGGAGTCCTTGTTCCAACAGCTGGAGGCCATGTTCCCAGTAACATGGCTTCCCTCTGCCTCAAAGCTAGCAATGGTTGGCAGAGTACTTATTGGGCTGCAACCCCTCTAACACTCCAAAGGACCTGTGTGATTATACCATGCTGTCCTAGATAATCCAGAATGACTTCTTTATCTTAAAGTTAACTGACCAGCAACATTAAGGTTCTCCAGCTTTAACTCCTCATTGCTATATAACATAGTATATTCATTAACCCCAAGGACTAGGATTTGAACATCTTTTAGCAATCGTTTTCTCACATCTTGTTACCATTTGAAGACTAGTAAGGAAAGGTAGTTATTTCTCTACCTTTTGTGTCATTTATTTATTCATTCATTTATCTTATTTTTGGACTTTGTGCATGTGCGTGCGTGCGTGCGTGCGTGCATGCGTGTGTGTGTGTGTGTGTGTGTGTGTGTGTGTGTGTGTGTGTTGCCTGGATGTCTAAGTGCACCCATGTTGTGCAATTCCTGTGGAGTTAGAAGAGGGTATTGGATACCCCTAGAACTGGAGTTACAGGTGGTTGTTAGCCATGTGGGTGCTAGGAATCAAACCCAGGTCCTCTGTAAGAACAGCCAGTGCTCTTAACCAATGAGCCATCTGTCCAACCCCTATTTTTGGACTTTTTGAGACAAGGTATCCCCAGATAGCCTGGAACTCACTGTGCAGATCAGTTAGCCTCAACCTCACAGAGATCTTTTTCTACTCTTAAGAAGAGTCTTCCAATTCCAGGAGAACTCCAGTTCCAGGGGAGTCCAACGCCCTCTTCTGACCTCCGCGGCATTGCATGACACAGGTGCACAGACCTGCATGCAGACAATACATTCATACACATAAATAAATAAATAAAATTAAAAAAAGAAGAGTCTTAATAGTATGCAGTATTCTATATTCAGCATATGAATGAATCTTCTAATTGACTCACTTTAAAATATTAAATTCTTTTCACCTTTGAAATTTTTTGTTTTGCTCTTTTTGAGAGAGGGTCTCCTTATAGCCCCAGCTGACCTGGAACTCACTATGTAGACCAGGCTGGCCTTGAACTCACAGATGGAATTAAAGCCTGAACCACCATGCCAGGCCCACCTTTGAATTTTTTAATGTAAATGTGAAATGCTATCCCTCACCCCTGTTTTTGAATCCTCAGACTTCATTTTTAGTCCACTTCACACAGATCTCTTTTTCTAGACTTCCCTGTATAACTTACCACTCTTTAAATTTGATAAATTGCAAACAAGACAATGTTCAAAACATCATTAGTTACAATATGCACCCAAGCAAACTCTGCTCCTGTTTATAAGTTAACCTTATACATTACCACTTTTAGAAGTTCTTAACCTCCTGCTATCTTAGGAGTAAGAGGCTTGGGTATTGAAGGTTTTCTATATCTTTCTTTTTTTTTTTTTTTGCATGTTATTCTTTGATGGACAACTAGTGAGAAGCTTTGTTATAGCACACTCGAGACATCTGATCTGACTATGTATTCAGGTCATGAGATTATGTGATACATTGCAAGAATTTACCCTTTTTTCTTCATATATTTTTAGCTGACTTTTCTATTCAGAAATCCCTAGAAATAGAAACAGGAAGATTGCTATCCAAAATGATAATATGGTTAGTGAAACCAGGGTGACAATTCAAGATTTCAGAAATGTCAGGTCTTAGAGAATGTGGCATCCAAACAAAGCTAAGAAAACACTTTTACGGGGCTGGAGAGATGGCCTAGCAGTTAAGAGTGCCGACTGTTCTTGCAGAGGACCCGGGCTCAATCCCCAGCGCCCACAGGGTGCCCAAAAACCATTTTTAACTCCAGTTCCAGGGGAATCTGACACCCTCTTCTGATCCACAGCATTGCATGACATGGGTGCACAAACCTACATGCAGACGGTACATTCATACACATACGAAAATAAATAAAAATTTTTAAAAAATATATTAAAGAAAAAGAATACACTTTTACTTAGTTTTAAACACAGGTGGAAAAACCAAGTCTTTCTTATTTACCCAGTAAGCATGAGACCAGTGGTGTAGAGATGGTCAAGTGGCTGGCCAGCCTGCCAGTATTTCAGGTCAGTTTCAGGCAGTAGTCTCAGTCAGCATCAAATGCACTCAAATTCTTGACTGAAATCCTTTGTGATGTAACTGTAATAGAAAGAACATGATCATGACAACCCTATATTTTCTTAAGTGTCCCTTGACCTAGGATTTAGCAGAGCAAGTTATCAGTAGATGCTAAGAATTAGTCTATAATCAATGGATATTTGACTTAGCAATGTTGAGGAAGTTATAAAAATTAAGAACTCATATGCTATAGTCTACAGAAGAAAGAAACAAAAGAAATTTAAGAGAAACCACATGAACGTGTGCATGTGCAAGTGTATGGTCATACACCCACACCTCTGCCATTCACATATATGCAGAAGATCTGCAATGCTTTAAGCTATATAATAGTTTAGGAATCTTTGACCACCTCTGATTTTAAAATATATAAGAGATACAGGGAGAGGTGTGCAATATTCTTTTTACCTGCATGCAATTTACTGTTAAAATGTGAATCCCAAATGTGTTCTGGAATTAACTTATAGTTTATTTTCAGACTTTGTCATTTTGATATATGTGTGGCATATATGTGTGTGTGTGTGTGTGTATTTTGGAGTAATATAAAATTAAAAGTAACAACAATAACAATAACAAAAGACTTGTTCAAAGAACTGACCAAAACAGTAAACTTTACATCAAAAAAGTTAAAAAAAAAAAAAAGACTAAGAAAAAGATGCAAGACAGGACTTAACATGTATGGCAGAATGCATGAGCTCTCCTGGGGGGGGGGACGACAACATGGATGGGAAAAATGAATCTAAATTTGGAAAATATATGAAATGCATAAAAGCTCAATAAAAAGTTAAGAAAAAAGTAAATAAACATTAAATCTTCAAGCAATCTAAAAAAAAAAGACCCCCAAATCCTCTGCCTATCACCTGAAACCTTAGCACTTAATAAATGTGATGTTGATACATGTGGCACACAGGGATCTCTTAGAAAGAGTGGTGCTTTGCTGACAGATCAAAACTCTGTTGAATTCAGTTCTTCATGAAAGAGATCTACGTGGAGGTGTTAATGATGGTGTTGGGACACTTGTAAATGCAGTTATCTCTAATCTCAGATAAACATTTCCCAGTTAAAAGAACTTGAAAAAGAGAGAAAACACTGATTGTAAGCTTTGAACCAATTTGAAAATGAGAGAATTGTAAGACAGGAGATAGCGATTATTATCACTGTCATAAAAGACAAGGGAAAGGTACCATCTGGAAAGCAGATGATAAGTGAGCCATTGTTCTGCATCATACTTTGAACATTATGACTAAACATGTGGCTACATGCATTTAGAGAAGAAGCAAGTGCCTTTTATAAGCCTTGACATAGTTCATGTCTTGTTAACCACATTTCCTATTATGAAAGTCATTCGTTATAGATAAAGAGAATGCTCAAATTGAATGTTGACTAAAAGGCATTAGGAGAATCTGTGGTTTTCTTTCAGATATCATGAATAAATAAATATGATTCGGTATTGTGCTGAGTGTGTTAAGAGCTTTGATAATCCGTTATTTCCTATGTCTGAAGACAACTTTGGGTCCCAGGTTAAGATACCTCCCTACCCCCATCTACTACTTAGGAAAGAGAAATATCCCAGAGTAGTCTATAAGGACATTTCAGTTCCCTGGAATAGTGAGAGGTGAAAACTGTAGGACACAGTGATCTCTAATGTGGTAATAAGAGAAGAAACCATTATATTATGGATTACTGCTCTCCAGTTGTCCTGGACCTTCCCTATGGACCCCCATATTCATTGTGCAGCTGCCAGCAGCACTCAGCTTCATAACTGTTATGGTTTCCATGTGTTGTTAGGGTACACTTTATGGAACAACCCTATGCTCTTTGTGTCCTGATTATTTGCATGCAATTGTTAGACCATTTTCCTACTCCATTATCAGTTCCTGGCAAGCCCGGGAAGATAAACTAAATATCAGCCCATGAGGTTAATGTCCTCAGCTAAGGACTAAAATAAGTTGGATGTTGGCTGTGTAAAACAAACACGTTACCCATTAAGACAGGCATTAATGGCTACCTCTCTGCATTTATAGAGTCTAAGATTTCCACTCTCAGTTAATTTGCTGAATGTCTTCCGCAAGAGTTGTAAACACAAAAGCCTACAGGGGCCAGGCAGGAAACAGGGAGTGTTATAACCATGGGAACCATCTTAAGAATACATGGCTTCCTTTACAGGGCAGGGGACACTGCAGCCAACAGCTATGCATGAATGTACATTCGAGGCTGACATATACTCTAATTGTTCAGGAAGCCAGAAATGTGGAAGCTGATATGAAATACCCCATTTTTCAAATCAGCAACTGATCCTAAATTTAAAAATTTCTCTGGGCAAAATAACATGCCAATGGAACATTTCTGACCTACAAGCTGCATCTGGTTTGTTTGGAAGAAAAATGTGAAAAAAGAAACAAATCAGGATTGAGTAAGCAAGACAAGTTGCATTTCATTTAGTCATCGCAGGTCCTAAGCAGCTTGAAGTTTATGGCCATCTTCCGGGGCTCTCCCCAGGCTGGTTAGTTAAACAGGGCATTTCGCTGGGATGAAGATCTCATAATGACTCGTCGCCCTCCATCACTCCTGGTGACTGTTCACGTGTCTGCGCGATGGGGAGGAGTGTCTGCGCGATGGCACACACTCGGCGTGGCTGCTGTCTGTCATAGTCATCTGCCTGCTTCCTCCATCACCACACTCAGCATGGCTGCTGTCTGTCGTAGTCATCTGCCTGCTTCCTCCATCACCTCTGCCCCCTTGGTCCTTCCTGCTTATGTCTCCCTCATTCCAAGATCTGCCCACAGCACACGTCCTCCTCCAGGAGAGTCGGTGCTGGTGGCTGCAGGCTCCAGTGGAGAGTAGAGGGAGAAGAGTCAGAAGTCTCCTGCTTTGGGGGCTGGAGAGATGGCTCAGCAGTTAAGAGCACTGCCTGCTCTTGAAGAGGCCCCGGGTTCAGCTCCCAGCACCCATATGGCAGCTAACACCCATCTCCAATTCCAGGGGATCTGATGCCCTCTTTTGACTTCTGTGGGCTTTGCATGACACAGGTGCACCTACATACATGCAGGCCATACATTCATACACATAAAATAAAATAATACTAAATAAAATACTTTTAAAAAGAAGTCTCTTGCTTTTGACACCAATGAGTCAGTACTCACCAGATCTGGCAGGAAACAGACCAGGACACACATGGATGGTGGAGATTCACCTAAGCTTCCCATTCTTTCATCTGGTCTTCTACTTTGCAAGATCTTCAGTATGTTTCATTGTAAGGCCTCAGCTAGTTTTTCTATCAATGGAGCAGGCAGTGATGAGATGAGAGGTAGTGATGCCTGGTGTTCTCTACATGTTACAAAGACAGGTGGCTTTTATTACTCTTTAAACATGAGTAAGGTAACAAGTAGCCCAGAGACACTGTGATCCAAATGGAAGCACTTGCTTAAATATAAGCTCTTTTATGTAGCCTTTGTCAAAAGACATACAATGCCTCTATGAAGAACTCCGAAGTGGGAATCCCAAACTGGAAGAAGACATGTCCTTGTATACCTGTTCATGCATGTTTAATTTTTAACTACATGAATGTTTTATCTGTTCAGAAATTTCATAAATCCTTTGGGTGGGGAACGGAGCTGGCCTGTGTCTCATGCCCTGACCACTATTTCTTCCTTTGGTTCTAGAAAGCCAACCTCACTTCCCTAACACCAGCAAATTTGTCCCCTACCATGGGGAAACACCCTAAGAACTTATGCCTAGATATCTGTGTGTAGCAGTTTTCATGAACAGCAACTGCCCTGGTCTCTAGGATGAGGGGCCCTGATGCATTCTAAACATTATTCCTGCTTCATCTTCATCCTAATCCTCAAACTGCCTCCCACTTCTCAACCAGAAATTCTGTTGCCTGGAGAACATTTGGCAATGTCAGGAGACACTCAGTTCTCACAGTTTGAAAACTGGTACTCATCATCTAGGAGACAAAGGCCCAGCACTCTGTATCATAGAGTGTACAGACAAAATACCATCTAAACATTGCTAGTACCAAGGCTGAAAATCCCTGCCCTAACCAAACATGCTTTTGTTTTTTGTTGCTGTTTTTGGTTGGGTTTTAAGTTTTGATGCGTTTTTGTTTATTTTTGTTTTGTTTTGTTTTGAGACATGGTCTCACTGTGTAGCCCTGGCAGGCCTTAAACTTATATGTAGGCCAGCCTGACCTTGAACTCACAGAGATCCACGTGCCTCTGCCTCCAGAGTGCTGGGATTACTTGTGTGTGCCACCACACCAGGCTTCCAAACATGCCCTTGGAGAGTAACTAAGCTCTGCTCTCCCAGATGCTAGCCTATAACCCTGCCCATGTTTTCTCATCAATCTGTGTTTTCATTTTCCTCGTTCATAAAATATAATAGATCTAAGTCCTAATTACCATGAAAACTCCTAATTCCTATTGCTGTGATAAATATTGGGGACAAGATGGTTTATTCTATCTTAAACTTCCCAAGTCACATTTGTCACTGAGGGAAGTCAGGGCAGGAACTCAGGGCTCAACCTGGTGGCACAGACCACAGAGGAACACTGATTACTGGCTTGCACCCCTGTACTGTGTTCAGCCTGCTTTCTTTTTTTTTCATTTTATTTATTTATTATTTTTTATGTGTATAAGTGTACTGTCTGCATGTAGGTTTGTGTACCCATGTCGTACAGTGCCATGGAGGTCAGAAGAGGGTGTCAGATTCCCCTAGAACTGGAGTTAAAGACAGTTCTTAGCTGCCATGTGGGTGCTGGGAATCGAACCTGGGTCCTCTGCAAGAGCAGTCAGTGCTCTTAACCACTGAGCCATCTCTCCAGCCCCCGAACAGCCTGCTTTCTTATATAACACAGGACCACCTTCCCAGGGGTGGCACCACCCACAGTTGGCTGGGCCCTCCTACATCACTCAACAATCAAGAAAACATCCCCCACAGAAATGGCCACAGGCCAATCCAATGGAGGCAATTCCCCAGTTGAGGCTCCCTCAGCCAGGTGTGTCTAGTTGACAACTGAGGTATGCAGCACAGTACATTCTCTGACTGTATCACAGTGTTAAATCAAATGATATAATAGATGTTTACACAAGTGGGTGATGTAAAATATAATAGTAGGTTACGTTTCCATTTTTGTTACTGAAATCAGAAACCCTACAACTGTGATTTCTACATTAATCTCAATAACAAGGCATGCACCTTCAGGACAGGACTCCTGGAAATGATTGCTTAGTATCCAACTGCAGTCAGACCTGGGCATGGGACAGGGAATTCAAAGTACTGTAACTGGGCACTGTCCTTCCCAATAGCAGGGGCTTCTGAAATAAGGAGCAAAGATAAGTTTCTAATAGTGGACTACTAGTGTTTTTCATTAAACAGAAAGAAGGTCAAGAATATAATCAAATAGTTCAGATTTAGAAGCATGTATTGTCAAAAAAGCAGGTACTATCATAAACCATTACACTTTCCCTCTATAGCACAGACCCTCCTCCCAGACACTTCAGCTTCTACATAGGGTCTCCTGGGTTCCTCTCTTCCTTCTCCCTCAACACCAAAACACATGATTTCAAATCTTCCTTTATTATATTAAACAAGATGTTACATATCATTAAGCAAAAAAAGAAAAATCAGCAGCTTCAAAAGGAACCCACTGAGGAAGCCAGCCCTGTTGTCAGTCTACTTCTCCAAATGGCCCATTGGTAGGTGGCCGCTTTTTGGGTTCATGTTGCAGGGGCTGTGGATGTGGCCAAGGTTTGTTGCATCTCTGCCTTTCAACCACTGTGGCTCCATCTTTTGGACCCAGTTCCAGTAAACATCACATTGGTATCCCTAAAACACTCCATAGCAGAATATTGCTCTGAGCTCATAACCTGTTCCAGGGCTTCATTCTGGCACCACCATGAGGTTGCGTTTGGTGTTAGGAAAGGCCGGGCACGGTGAGGGTGTGTTTGGTGTTAGGAAAGGCCAGGCATGGTGAGGTTGTTGTGTTGGTGGGTTAGGAAAAAAAAAAAAAAAAAAAAAAAAAAAAAAAAAAAAAAACAAAAAAAAAAAAAAAAAAAAAAAAAAAAAAAAAAAAAAAAAAAATGCCAGGCTGTGAGTGTGTGTTTGGTGAGTGTGATAAAACGGCTGGGAAACAGTGGAGTGTTCGTGTTTGGTGTTAGGAAAGGCCAGGCACGGTGAGGGTGTGTTTGGTGGTGTGAGGAAAGGCCAGGCACGGTGAGGTTGTGTTTGGTGGTTAGGAAAGGCCAGGCACGTGAGGTTGTGTTTGGTGGTGTTAGGAAAGGCCAGGCACGGTGAGGGTGTGTTTGGTGGTGGAGAGCACATGTAGGAATGGTGTGAGGAAGGCCAGGCACATGACAAGGTTGTGTTTGGTGGTGTGAGGAAAGGCCAGGCACTGGTGAGGTTGTTTGGTGGTGTGAGGAAAGGCAGGGCTGTTTCTGTTTCTGCATCAAGACCCCATCTGAGCTGTGGTTCTGGTCTCAGAACACAATGCTGCTTTTGTTTTTCGGTGCAAAGGCTCGATGTAAGGACATCTGTCCTGCACAGCATGGCCAGCAGGCCCAAGTCCTACCAGCAGGCCTCTTGTCCCAAGGCCATGGCTTCTCCATTTTTATCATGACCTTCCCCTGTTTTGCCTGGTTACTTAACACATTTTTGTTGTTGTTGTTTTGGTCTTTTTGAGACAGGGTCTCACTTTAGTCCCACCTGGCAAGGAGCTCACCATATAGACCAGGCTGGCCTTGAACTCACAGAGATCCACCTGCCTCTGCTTCCTGAGTGCTGGGATTAAAGGCGTGCACCACCACACCTGGCTTAACACATTTGTTTAAGAGGCCACATAAAGAGCATGGTAATTTAGAATACTAGAATTCTCTATTCTGCTGTGTGAAGAAAGAAGAGTAGTAATATAAGTTTTAGTCTCTTTTTATTTTTTTTTAATTTTATTTATTTCTGTATGTGCATGAATGTACTGTCTGCATGCAAGTTTGTGCACCCGTGTCGTGCAATGCCGCGGAGGTCAGAAGAGGGTGTTGGATTCCCCTGGAATTGGAGTTTCAGATGGTTCTCGGCTGCCATATGGGTGCTGGGGATCGAACCCAGGTCCTCTGTAAGAGCGATTGGTGCTCTTAACTGCTAGGCCATCTCTCCAGCCCAAGTTTTAGTCTTCACTTGCACTTAAACACTCAAAGGCCACTTACTATATACATGTTTACATTTTTTGCTGTTGTGTGGAATATTGGTACTGGAGTAATTTTTATCAACTTCCATTGAGTTTATGCTAGTCCAAAACTGTGTTTATTCAATGAAGTAAAGCATAATTATTAACAGTCGGAAGCAGTTTCAAAAGCTAAGCTAATAAGAAGCGTGCTAACATTGTTCACTAGAGACCCACTATTGTTCTGAGCACTTAAGAACTATTAATTCACTTTATCTTCTTTTTTTTTAATTTTTTTTATTAATTTTATTTCTGTATGTGTATGAATGTACTGTCTGCATGCAAGTTTGTGCACCCATGTCGTGCAATGCCGCGGAGGTCAGAAGAGGGTCTTGGATTCCCCTGGAATTGGAGTTCTCCTGGAATTGGAGTTCCAGATGGTTCTTGGCCACCACGGGTGCTGGGGATCGAACCCGGGTCCTCTGCAAGAGCGGTCGGCGCTCCTAACTGCTAGGCCATCTCTCCAGCCCTCACTTTATCTTCTTTAAGAACCCAGTGAGGGGGGCAGGGAGATGGCTCAGTGGGTTAAAGGCACTTGCTACCAAGTTTGACAACCTGAGTGTATTTCATGAGACCCACATGGTAGAAGGAAAGAACTGACTCCTAAAAGATTTGCTTTGACCTTCTCGTACACACAGTGGCATGCATGTTCATGCATGCATACATACATACATACATACATGCACATTAAGTACATAATTGTAATTTTAAAAAAATTAGGACCCCAGTGAGGAGGTATGATGAGCTCTCTGTCTGAGTTCCAAGCCCATGGATTCAGCTACTCATGGATTAAAATATTTAGGGAGAAAATTTCATCTGACTTGAAAATGTACAGATATTTTCCCCTTTTCTTTGTTCCTAAACAACACAATGCAGCAACTATTGACAGAATTTACACAATATTCTTATCAGTAATCCAGAGATGTTTCAAGTATACTGAAGATTATCTGTAGACAATATTCAAATACAAGACCACTTTATATAAGAGACTTAAAATCCACAGATTGGCATATGCATGGAACCAATTCTCCATGAACAGGGACAACTGTACTACTATTCCCATTTTACATGTAGACAATGGAGATTTAGAGGGGTGAAGTAATCTATTCTCAAGGCAGAGTCAGTAACAGAATAAGGTTGGGATTCTAACCCCTGATAGTGCCCAGTCTGTCACACTCCAGAGAACAGTGTGATCCATGACATTAGAATGGCCTTCTCAGCCAGGTGTGGTGGTCTAGAAGCCTAGCACGGGGGTCAGGAAGGCTGAATGGGAGGACAACATGTTCAAGGCTACCCTGGTCCTTATTGTGAGATCCTGTGTCCAATAATAATAATAAATTTTAAAGCCATTCTCAGTTATCCACTGTAATAATAGAAGCCAGTGAGTGACACAGATAAACCCAGTAATTTTGGAAGAAGACATGAATAATATTGAACCATTATAAAATGACATTTTCCCTAAATTATGGTTCAAAAGTCAATTTCCTTCATCCAAAGTCTATCTCACTCCTGAATACAGAATTCAAAGTAGAACCCAAAGAATATAGTTTTCTAGGAAATAGTCTAGTAATTTCCTAGTAATTTGAAAAGGAGAAATATGTTTTCAGGGCATTGTGCAGAGCACTGAAAATAAGTTAAATATGACAATTTCTTTGAAATTATTTTCTTGAGTATGAAACTCAAGACTGACAGTAAGGAGTGAAATCTATTTGGTAGGTGTGACATAATTTGAATTAGAAAATTAGGAGGAGAACACATTTTAAAACCTAACAGCAGCACTGCAGACTGCAGGAGTAAATGACTCACTATTAATGTGTTTAATAGTAAACAAAGATCTGATAAAGAAGGGGGAGTGGCTGTTTTGGGAGTTGTTTTCCCCTGGGGGAATCTAGTTCTCACGAATGAAAACTTGTGTTTTCTGGTGATTACCATCCACCATCTGTTGGTCCAGGACTTTTATTTATACTGGAGAAAGGAAATGAGCCTTAGTCCTCTGCAGGGAAAAGATGGTCCTTGAGATACTTGGCCCATCAAAGAGAAGGAAAAGCAGGGAGTCTCTGTGGAGACCTGAAAATTTAGATTCTCCCTCGTCCTGCATCTTTTATCCCCAACTCCAACCCGTGTGTATTCTCAGCCACCCCCAGACAAAAAAAAGTTTCCATTCCAGGGAAATGGAGCTTCTGTCAGGTGTGGCTGCCTTGTTCCCCGTGGGGAGGATGAGCTGGACCACTGCTCTCATCCGGGAGGTGCTGCTGCGTATGCTATGAACAGAAACACTTGCTCATTGACTGTAGAGCTGAATCGGTAATTCTAATTCTCCTGAGTAAGGTGTTCATAGCGTGACCCTGTCACCTGCTATGCATATGGTCAGGGCCTGGAATATAAGGTGCATTTGGGTTGTGCCCATGCAATCGCTCCCTCCCTTAATCAGTTGACAAATATTTAATTTAGCTTGGCACTGTGCTAGGACTTCATAGGTAAAACAGAGGCCAGGACAGCCGAAGTCACCACCCTAAATAATGCCTCCATTGCTCTGATAAGAGCTAGATCAGAAAAAAATAAGCTTTCTCAAATAATTACCCATTTTAATAATTACCAGGTGGTTTGATAAGAATAAAGAGGGGCAGGAGTGTTGACCTTTAGCTAAGGTATTCAGGGAACCCCTCTAAGGAGGTGACCTGGGGTCTGGGGTCACAGCTGTGAGAACAAGGCAGCTGAGGAAGAAAGAGCATTCTCGGCAAAGAAAAGAGTGTTTGCCAAGCCCTGGAGGCAGAAGGCAGCTGGGGTGGATTCCAGAAACTGAGAAGCCAGAATGGCTGAGGCTTCTGAGGGAGGGAAAGAAGGTACACAGAGAGGTGAGAGCAATGGTTCCCTACAGGAGCCACTTTGTCTCCCTGGGATCCATGGCTGGGGAGAAGGGTGCTAGTAGCATCTGCTGAGCACAGACCAGGGTTGTTGGGATACATTCTGCAGTGCCCAGGCTGGCTCTGCAGAATATAGAGCCACTGGCCCCCAATATCAATAGTGAAAAGAAGACAGTTGCCTAGACTACAACAGTGGACTAGGAGGAAAAAGAGGGAAGCAAGTTGAATAGTCTTTGGAGTTGATGTCGACATGGATGTGGGCTGAGGGAGGGATTAGGAATGTTTGATGATTTTATGTTCTAGCTTGGACTCTTGGGTGAATACTGTGCCCCTGGTAGAGATGGAGAGGACTGGCTTGAGACAATGAAGTCTTCCAGTTGGGACTTAGTTCAGTAGTCCCAGTGAGTTCAGTAATACCAATGAATATTTGAAGAGGAGAACAAAAAAAAGAAATTGAAAATGTATATTGAGAACTTAAGGAAGAAGATGTCTGGCGTTCTGCTTCAGTCCGCTGGTTGTAAATCTGCAGGGACTGGTGAGCTATATGGAGAAGGGAGGCTTTAGGATGGGGTCCCTCCTGGTGAGCTATATGGAAAAGGGAGGCTTTAGGATGGGGTCCCTCCTGGTGAGCTATATGGAGAAGAGAGGCTTTAGGATGGGGTCCCTCCTGGTGAGCTATATGGAGAAGGGAGGCTTTAGGATGGGGTCCCTCCTGGTGAGCTATATGGAGAAGGGAGGCTTTAGGATGGGGTCCCTCCTGGTGAGCTATATGGAGAAGGGAGGCTTTAGGATGGGGTCCCTCCTGGTGAGCTATATGGAGAAGGGAGGCTTTAGGATGGGGTCCCTCCTGGTGAGCTATATGGAGAAGGGAGGCTTTAGGATGGGGTCCCTCCTGGTGAGCTATATGGAGAAGGGAGGCTTTAGGATGGGGTCCCTCCTGGTGAGCTATATGGAGAAGGGAGGCTTTAGGATGGGGTCCCTCCTGGTGAGCTATATGGAGAAGGGAGGCTTTAGGATGGGGTCCCTCCTGGTGAGCTATATGGAGAAGGGAGGCTTTAGGATGGGGTCCCTCCTGGTGAGCTATATGGAGAAGGGAGGCTTTAGGATGGGGTCCCTCCTGGTGAGCTATATGGAGAAGGGAGGCTTTAGGATGGGGTCCCTCCTGGTGAGCTATATGGAGAAGGGAGGCTTTAGGATGGGGTCCCTCCTGGTGAGCTATATGGAGAAGGGAGGCTTTAGGATGGGGTCCCTCCTGGTGAGCTATATGGAGAAGGGAGGCTTTAGGATGGGGTCCCTCCTGGTGAGCTATATGGAGAAGGGAGGCTTTAGGATGGGGTCCCTCCTGGTGAGCTATATGGAGAAGGGAGGCTTTAGGATGGGGTCCCTCCTGGTGAGCTATATGGAGAAGGGAGGCTTTAGGATGGGGTCCCTCCTGGTGAGCTATATGGAGAAGGGAGGCTTTAGGATGGGGTCCCTCCTGGTGAGCTATATGGAGAAGGGAGGCTTTAGGATGGGGTCCCTCCTGGTGAGCTATATGGAGAAGGGAGGCTTTAGGATGGGGTCCCTCCTGGTGAGCTATATGGAGAAGGGAGGCTTTAGGATGGGGTCCCTCCTGGTGAGCTATATGGAGAAGGGAGGCTTTAGGATGGGGTCCCTCCTGGTGAGCTATATGGAGAAGGGAGGCTTTAGGATGGGGTCCCTCCTGGTGAGCTATATGGAGAAGGGAGGCTTTAGGATGGGGTCCCTCCTGGTGAGCTATATGGAGAAGGGAGGCTTTAGGATGGGGTCCCTCCTGGTGAGCTATATGGAGAAGGGAGGCTTTAGGATGGGGTCCCTCCTGGTGAGCTATATGGAGAAGGGAGGCTTTAGGATGGGGTCCCTCCTGGTGAGCTATATGGAGAAGGGAGGCTTTAGGATGGGGTCCCTCCTGGTGAGCTATATGGAGAAGGGAGGCTTTAGGATGGGGTCCCTCCTGGTGAGCTATATGGAGAAGGGAGGCTTTAGGATGGGGTCCCTCCTGGTGAGCTATATGGAGAAGGGAGGCTTTAGGATGGGGTCCCTCCTGGTGAGCTATATGGAGAAGGGAGGCTTTAGGATGGGGTCCCTCCTGGTGAGCTATATGGAGAAGGGAGGCTTTAGGATGGGGTCCCTCCTGGTGAGCTATATGGAGAAGGGAGGCTTTAGGATGGGGTCCCTCCTGGTGAGCTATATGGAGAAGGGAGGCTTTAGGATGGGGTCCCTCCTGGTGAGCTATATGGAGAAGGGAGGCTTTAGGATGGGGTCCCTCCTGGTGAGCTATATGGAGAAGGGAGGCTTTAGGATGGGGTCCCTCCTGGTGAGCTATATGGAGAAGGGAGGCTTTAGGATGGGGTCCCTCCTGGTGAGCTATATGGAGAAGGGAGGCTTTAGGATGGGGTCCCTCCTGGTGAGCTATATGGAGAAGGGAGGCTTTAGGATGGGGTCCCTCCTGGTGAGCTATATGGAGAAGGGAGGCTTTAGGATGGGGTCCCTCCTGGTGAGCTATATGGAGAAGGGAGGCTTTAGGATGGGGTCCCTCCTGGTGAGCTATATGGAGAAGGGAGGCTTTAGGATGGGGTCCCTCCTGGTGAGCTATATGGAGAAGGGAGGCTTTAGGATGGGGTCCCTCCTGGTGAGCTATATGGAGAAGGGAGGCTTTAGGATGGGGTCCCTCCTGGTGAGCTATATGGAGAAGGGAGGCTTTAGGATGGGGTCCCTCCTGGTGAGCTATATGGAGAAGGGAGGCTTTAGGATGGGGTCCCTCCTGGTGAGCTATATGGAGAAGGGAGGCTTTAGGATGGGGTCCCTCCTGGTGAGCTATATGGAGAAGGGAGGCTTTAGGATGGGGTCCCTCCTGGTGAGCTATATGGAGAAGGGAGGCTTTAGGATGGGGTCCCTCCTGGTGAGCTATATGGAGAAGGGAGGCTTTAGGATGGGGTCCCTCCTGGTGAGCTATATGGAGAAGGGAGGCTTTAGGATGGGGTCCCTCCTGGTGAGCTATATGGAGAAGGGAGGCTTTAGGATGGGGTCCCTCCTGGTGAGCTATATGGAGAAGGGAGGCTTTAGGATGGGGTCCCTCCTGGTGAGCTATATGGAGAAGGGAGGCTTTAGGATGGGGTCCCTCCTGGTGAGCTATATGGAGAAGGGAGGCTTTAGGATGGGGTCCCTCCTGGTGAGCTATATGGAGAAGGGAGGCTTTAGGATGGGGTCCCTCCTGGTGAGCTATATGGAGAAGGGAGGCTTTAGGATGGGGTCCCTCCTGGTGAGCTATATGGAGAAGGGAGGCTTTAGGATGGGGTCCCTCCTGGTGAGCTATATGGAGAAGGGAGGCTTTAGGATGGGGTCCCTCCTGGTGAGCTATATGGAGAAGGGAGGCTTTAGGATGGGGTCCCTCCTGGTGAGCTATATGGAGAAGGGAGGCTTTAGGATGGGGTCCCTCCTGGTGAGCTATATGGAGAAGGGAGGCTTTAGGATGGGGTCCCTCCTGGTGAGCTATATGGAGAAGGGAGGCTTTAGGATGGGGTCCCTCCTGGTGAGCTATATGGAGAAGGGAGGCTTTAGGATGGGGTCCCTCCTGGTGAGCTATATGGAGAAGGGAGGCTTTAGGATGGGGTCCCTCCTGGTGAGCTATATGGAGAAGGGAGGCTTTAGGATGGGGTCCCTCCTGGTGAGCTATATGGAGAAGGGAGGCTTTAGGATGGGGTCCCTCCTGGTGAGCTATATGGAGAAGGGAGGCTTTAGGATGGGGTCCCTCCTGGTGAGCTATATGGAGAAGGGAGGCTTTAGGATGGGGTCCCTCCTGGTGAGCTATATGGAGAAGGGAGGCTTTAGGATGGGGTCCCTCCTGGTGAGCTATATGGAGAAGGGAGGCTTTAGGATGGGGTCCCTCCTGGTGAGCTATATGGAGAAGGGAGGCTTTAGGATGGGGTCCCTCCTGGTGAGCTATATGGAGAAGGGAGGCTTTAGGATGGGGTCCCTCCTGGTGAGCTATATGGAGAAGGGAGGCTTTAGGATGGGGTCCCTCCTGGTGAGCTATATGGAGAAGGGAGGCTTTAGGATGGGGTCCCTCCTGGTGAGCTATATGGAGAAGGGAGGCTTTAGGATGGGGTCCCTCCTGGTGAGCTATATGGAGAAGGGAGGCTTTAGGATGGGGTCCCTCCTGGTGAGCTATATGGAGAAGGGAGGCTTTAGGATGGGGTCCCTCCTGGTGAGCTATATGGAGAAGGGAGGCTTTAGGATGGGGTCCCTCCTGGTGAGCTATATGGAGAAGGGAGGCTTTAGGATGGGGTCCCTCCTGGTGAGCTATATGGAGAAGGGAGGCTTTAGGATGGGGTCCCTCCTGGTGAGCTATATGGAGAAGGGAGGCTTTAGGATGGGGTCCCTCCTGGTGAGCTATATGGAGAAGGGAGGCTTTAGGATGGGGTCCCTCCTGGTGAGCTATATGGAGAAGGGAGGCTTTAGGATGGGGTCCCTCCTGGTGAGCTATATGGAGAAGGGAGGCTTTAGGATGGGGTCCCTCCTGGTGAGCTATATGGAGAAGGGAGGCTTTAGGATGGGGTCCCTCCTGGTGAGCTATATGGAGAAGGGAGGCTTTAGGATGGGGTCCCTCCTGGTGAGCTATATGGAGAAGGGAGGCTTTAGGATGGGGTCCCTCCTGGTGAGCTATATGGAGAAGGGAGGCTTTAGGATGGGGTCCCTCCTGGTGAGCTATATGGAGAAGGGAGGCTTTAGGATGGGGTCCCTCCTGGTGAGCTATATGGAGAAGGGAGGCTTTAGGATGGGGTCCCTCCTGGTGAGCTATATGGAGAAGGGAGGCTTTAGGATGGGGTCCCTCCTGGTGAGCTATATGGAGAAGGGAGGCTTTAGGATGGGGTCCCTCCTGGTGAGCTATATGGAGAAGGGAGGCTTTAGGATGGGGTCCCTCCTGGTGAGCTATATGGAGAAGGGAGGCTTTAGGATGGGGTCCCTCCTGGTGAGCTATATGGAGAAGGGAGGCTTTAGGATGGGGTCCCTCCTGGTGAGCTATATGGAGAAGGGAGGCTTTAGGATGGGGTCCCTCCTGGTGAGCTATATGGAGAAGGGAGGCTTTAGGATGGGGTCCCTCCTGGTGAGCTATATGGAGAAGGGAGGCTTTAGGATGGGGTCCCTCCTGGTGAGCTATATGGAGAAGGGAGGCTTTAGGATGGGGTCCCTCCTGGTGAGCTATATGGAGAAGGGAGGCTTTAGGATGGGGTCCCTCCTGGTGAGCTATATGGAGAAGGGAGGCTTTAGGATGGGGTCCCTCCTGGTGAGCTATATGGAGAAGGGAGGCTTTAGGATGGGGTCCCTCCTGGTGAGCTATATGGAGAAGGGAGGCTTTAGGATGGGGTCCCTCCTGGTGAGCTATATGGAGAAGGGAGGCTTTAGGATGGGGTCCCTCCTGGTGAGCTATATGGAGAAGGGAGGCTTTAGGATGGGGTCCCTCCTGGTGAGCTATATGGAGAAGGGAGGCTTTAGGATGGGGTCCCTCCTGGTGAGCTATATGGAGAAGGGAGGCTTTAGGATGGGGTCCCTCCTGGTGAGCTATATGGAGAAGGGAGGCTTTAGGATGGGGTCCCTCCTGGTGAGCTATATGGAGAAGGGAGGCTTTAGGATGGGGTCCCTCCTGGTGAGCTATATGGAGAAGGGAGGCTTTAGGATGGGGTCCCTCCTGGTGAGCTATATGGAGAAGGGAGGCTTTAGGATGGGGTCCCTCCTGGTGAGCTATATGGAGAAGGGAGGCTTTAGGATGGGGTCCCTCCTGGTGAGCTATATGGAGAAGGGAGGCTTTAGGATGGGGTCCCTCCTGGTGAGCTATATGGAGAAGAGAGGCTTTAGGACAAGTACATCCATGCTGTGATACTTCCTCTCAAGACAGAGCTGTATAAAGTAAGTATCCCTAAATGCTTCAAAAGTCCAAAACTCTTGGAGTGTCAATATAATCCCATTACTGGAAAATTCCACACTTGACCTTGTGTGGCAGGTTACATTCAGCCTTCAGGCTGTGTATAAGTTACATGTGAATCAAATGAATTTCAGGTTTCAACCTGGGTACTACACACATAGCATCTCATCATGTATGTGCAAATACTCTACAATATGAATAAATATCTGGAACACTTCTGATTATGAGAGTTTTAGGTAAACTGTACTCAGCCTATTTTCCTCAGATAAACCAATAGAATGACTTATAATCTTCCACTGACCTAATGTTGCCTACAGAAAACACCCACACTTCATAGCATGTGAGTCCTTTATGGTCTGTCCTATTGGAAACATCATGAAAGAGAAACCTGCTTGTCACACAAGCATGACAACCTGAGTTTGATCCCCAGAACCCATGGTGGTAAGAGAACTCCTTCCCAAAAGTCATTCTCTGACCTCTAAATGAATATAGGTAAATAGGAAAAGAGGGAGGGAGGGAAGGAGGGAGGGGAGGGAGGGGAGGGAGGAAGTGAAGAAGGGAGGGAGGGAGCGAGGGAGGAAGAAAGGAAGGAAGGAAGGGAGGGATGGAAGGAGGGGGAGGGAGGGAAGGAGGAAGGGAGGGAAGGAGGGAGGGAGGGAAGGAGGGAGGAAGGGAGGAGGGGAGGGAGGATAAACAACATTTTTAATGAGGAGCTTAGTTTTGTCCCCACAACACCACCACTCTGCTATCTGAATCAAAGATGATAATGATTTGGATTCACTCCCTAGCTCACCCCATGGGCACCTAAAAGTTGCTTTTAGTGCTGTGACAGCCCTTTTAGTGATGCGAGTCCTCTTGGCCGCACTCTGTGGACAGCTTATAATAAGCCACTCCTGGAAGAACTTCAGCATTGAATTCCTGACTCTGTCACTCAAGGTTCCATTCTTTCTAAATATTGGCTGGTAGTTGCCAGTTACTGTAAAGGAATCAAGATTTGAGATTGTCCCGTAGCTCACTTCTCCACCTCAACAGCTTGATAGACATCTTTTTCTTTATGAAGTAAAAGGAGCAAGATCAGTGATTCTCCAGATTTTCTGTTCAGGGGAAGTGAGAGGGAACAGTAAGGTGGTTAGAAGACCAAGTATACGCTCACAAAAGCATGGCGGGGGTGCCTAAGCAATGGGTGTTCAGTTACCACCCATTGCTTAGGCAGTAATGACAGCACAGCACCTGCCCTTATGCCTCCTCTCCTTACCTTCATTCGTGTGAACCCCTTGGGGAGCTCAGCCTTGTGTAGCACACTCAACATCTCAGCATAGCAATACTGTGGTATGGCTTGAATAGTCCGTTTCATACTATAGAAGGCATGCCAGGTGTGGTGGTGCATGCCTTTAATCCTAGCACTTGGAGGCAGAGACAGGCAGGTCTCTGTAAGTTCAAGGCCAGCCTGGTCTACAGAGTGAGTCCAGGACAGCTGGGACTAAAGGGAGACCCTGTCTCAAAAAGACAAAAAAAGAAGAAGAAGGAGGAGGAGGAGGAGGAGGAGGAGGAGGAGGAGGAGGACAAGGACAAGGAGGATGAGAAGAAGGAGGAGGAGGAGACATGAGATGATAGTATTTGGCTATACACGTATTAAGTTGCTATTATTGTCCCCCAATGGAATTTAAACCACAGAACAGGGACTTTGACTTATTAGGAATGAAGTCAATACTTAGAGAAGGCACACATATTACTGCCACCCTCTTCAGCCTAGCCCAGTGCTCAAAATTTGGAGTTATGAACAGTATGGGACCCATTTTTCCTCCATGGCAGTCTCTGTTCTTGAGTATGAAGGAGAAGGGATAGTCTTGAAAAAAAGCACTGAAAAGTGGCAAAAGGAAGTCTAACTTTCATGCATTGAGGACACCTTTAAAAAAACACATAGGGAGCCAGGCATGGTGGTGCATGCCTTTAATCCTAGCACTTAGGAGGCAGAGGCAGGTGGATCTTTGTGAGTTCAAAGCCAGCCCGGTCTACAGAGTGAGTTCCAGGCCAGCTGGGGCTACAGGGAGACCCTGTCTCGAAAAGANGGTCTCCCTGTAGCCCCAGTTGTCCTGGAACTTGCTATATAGTCCAGGATGGCCTTGAACTCACAGAGATCCTCCTCCTCTGCTTCCTGAGTGTTGGGATTAAAGGTATGCACCATCACACCTGGATTGAATGCTTATTTTTAGCATATTATATTATTTGAGATATGGAGAAGGATCAGTTCCAGTATCTCTGGAAGGTCCTACATTCAGTATATCTGTTTTGGTTGAAAACTAAGATTAGAAGTATCTTCACATTTCAAATACAGAGATTTTTAAAGCAGTGAAGTTCACGGAAGAAGGAAATGAAAGGGTGGAGTCTCCTGAGAGTCAGCTTCATAAAAAGTAACTGTTTTCCCAGGAAGTATTCACGGTAATGAAAATGTCAAAAGTTTTCATTTCCTTTTGGAATTGGGGTATGCCAACTCAGGCTGCATTGATATTTATCTCCATGCTTTTTATGCATTCATTTCTGGACAAGTCTATTTATTTATTTATTTATTTATTTATTTATTTATTTATTTATTTATTTTAGTATATGGATAAGTTTTAAATGTATGATCTTTAGATTGCATAAGTCCTGAATTATTTCAGATGTTCACAGATGTGTGGGAAGAAAACACAGTTTGATAAAACTCCTGACTTATCTAGCCAAGAATGGGGTCTCCTTGGGAGATAGGAGATCACACAGCACAGAACAGCTTATTTTGGTGTGCATTCCTTGGTGCTAGAATTGCTGCTGGAAATGCACCTTAGCCAGTCCACAAGGCAGAGTCTAGCCACATCTGGGCTACCAGGCCTGGCCCTCTAGACTGAGGCTCTATTTCCACCAAGGAAGAATGTAAGCCAACACTGTCCCCCTGAAACAGGAGTATTCTGGACATCCATGACCTTCCTGTTCTCTGACCCAAGTTTAACCTTGGTACTTGTGTGACTCTTCCTGGAGAGATGTGAACAGATGTCTGTTCACTCCAATATGGCACTGATGACAGACCAGAAAAACAATTCTTCCCGGTGTGGTGGTACACGCCTATAATCCCAGCACTTGGGAGGTAGAGGCAGGCAGATCTCTCTGAGTTCAAGGCCAGCCTGGTCTACATCAAAAGTTCCAGGACAGCTGGGGCTATAAGAAGACCCTGTCTCTTTTTTTTTTAATATTTTTTTTTATTTATTTTCATATGTGTATGAATGTACTGTCTGCAAGTAGGTTGGCGCACCCATGTCGTGCAATGCCGCTGAGGTCAGAAGAGGGTGTTGGATTCCCCTGGAACCAGAGTTAGACGGTTCTCAGCCGCCATGTGGGTGCTGGAGATCGAACCCGGGTCCTCTGCAAGAGCAGTTGGCGCTAGTGAGTGCCTCTTCTGACCTCCAAGGCATTGCACGACACGGGTGCACCAACCTACTTGCAGACAGTACATTCATACATGTAAAAATAAAAAAATAAATAAAATTTTAAAAAAAGAAGACCCTGTCTCAAAAACAAAACAAAGTAAAACAGAATTCTGAATGAGTATTCTAGATACTGATTATTCAACTATAATAAATTTAACTATGGAATAGACAGAGCCTCCTTCAGGCTTCTAATTGCCCTATGTATCACTGTTTTTACCATGAATTTAGACAGAAACTGACAATGACTTCACTCCTGATTATACCCACAAAACACCTGTTCGACACTCCCTTCTTACCCTCTCTGCCCAGCCACTTAGTAAAATCAGTCAGTGTCTCCCACTGAGTGGCATTCATATGGATGTGCTCCCGGTGGCTGATGTATTCATTGTAGACAATGTTGTTGTGGACTCTCTTAGTGCCTAAGAACAAAATGCAACATGTTCAGCCTGAGGTCATTACACAATAATAAAGTTGTTATTTGTACAATACTTAAGATGTTTACCAAAACGTCTCCTGAGAAGTTCTAGAAAGTCATTTCGAAATTCCCTATTGAGNAAAAAAAAAAAAAAAAAAAAAAAGGAAAAGAAAAGAAAAGAAAAACAGTTCTGCCCAAGACTAGCTTAGTGAGCCAGCAAGTTTATTTTGGTTACTTATGAGTGAGGAGTTACTTACAGGCTCATGGGTGACTCAGGGCAGCTCTATCATTGAAGAGCTCATTCCAGCATGGGCAATCACTCACAGAGGTTGCATCTCTCAAGTTCCCTGCCCAACCTATAGGAGCTTTGCAGATCAGAGGGTCTCCTCTCCCCAGTAATCATCACTGCTTAATGGGTCTTGCAAATCTTGGGAAGGGTCTTGCAAATCTTGTAACTTTCTGAGATTTCTGAGCCTTGCAAGTTTCATAAGCTTCCTGAGCCTTGTAAGTTTGGATTGCTTCCAGAGTCTTATGAGTCAGGTCTCCAGGAGCCAGGTCTCCAAGCCAAACATGCTCAGTATGTCAAGCTGGTCACCTATTTGAATTACAGAGAAACAGCCTTGAACACAAAGGTCTTGGCTTGGGATCCTACAAGACCAAGTTAAAGAGTCTTAATAGGATTTCAAATTACCTTTTAAATCACTACCTGATTGTGGAGTCTCTCCCTGTGATTAAGGAGTTTCATCAGCCCTTACTAGCATTCCACATTATGATTTTTATATAGCTTAACCAGCTAGATAGGTGGAGATGCCTCCATTAGCATTTGTGTTTGTGCTCATTTTTATTACTAGTAAGTGATGCTTCTCAGATAATTTGCTACTGACTTACATGTGTTCTTTTGAGATTTATGAACACTATTGCCATTTGCTTGCTAGCTTCTATGTCTATATTAAGGGCATGTTGCAAATGTTTTCCCCCCACCTTAAATTTGACTTTTTAGTCTGGTGTCTGGTTTTATTTTTATTTTTTTTATGTGTATATCGAGTGTACTGTCTGCATGTAGGTTAGTGCACCCGTGTCGTGAACGCCACAGAGGTCACAAGAGGGTGTCGGATTCCCCTGGAACTGGAGTTAAAGATGGTTCTTAGCCACCACGTGGGTGCTGGGAATCGAACCCAGGTCCTCTGCAAGAGCAGTTGGCACTCTTAACCACTGAGCCATCTCTACAGCCCCTGGTATCTGGTTTTAGAGAAGAATCTTTTTCATTTTATTTTCAACTGTTAGGACAATTATACCTATACATGTGCAGAGAATCATGTTTGTTACATGTACTATGTAACAATCAAATGCAAATTATTAATGTATATACATTTCATTCACTGATATAAGAACATCCAGACTCTTGTAGTCATTGAAATAGTCAACACAATATGGCGCCCCTGCATGGCAAGGGACATAATTTATACTATAAAACTTCTCATGATACTTACTTAATTTTTAAGTATTTCCAGAGGATATTTTCATATATATTCCTCTAATTTAAATTTTGAATTATAAGGTCATTATTCTAAAAAGATTTCTACTGTGATTTTGTTGAAATTATATTACATGTACTAATAAATTTAGGAAGAAGTAGCATTATATTTATTTATTTATTTATTTATTTATTTATGTGTATGAATGTACTGTCTGCATGTAAGTTTGTGCACCCATGTCGTGCAATGCCGCGGAGGTCAGAAGAGGGTGTCGGATTCCCCTGGAACTGGAGTTCTCCTGGAATTGGAGTTACAGACGGTTCTCAGCCACCATGTGGGTGCTGGGGATCAAACCCAGGTCCTCTGCAAGAGCAGTTGGCGCTCTTAACCGCTAGGCCATCTCTCCAGCCCAGAAGTAGCATTTTTAACTTAGTGCATCTTTCCTTATGAGGATAGAATATCTATATAATCACTGTCTTTTATGCATCTCAGGTTTTTTTTTTCATAGATTTGTACCTATTTTTAGCTAAACATTTTCCTGTGTAACTTATATGGGGCTTCTTTGTTTGCTAATACTTTCATTTTTTTCTATTATGAATAGGATTTTTCTCATTATGTTTTATGGCTGATAATACATAACATCCCTTTTTTTTTTGTTTTTTTAGTCTTTTTCGAGACAGGGTCTCCCAGTAGGCCTAAAGGAATCTGCTACCAACCAAAACATCTTGATTCATATGAGTTTATTTTGTAAGCTGTTAACTTGATTTTTTTTTTTTTTGAGACAAGGTCTTCCTATAGTCTTAGCTGACTGTAACTCCCTATGTAAACCAGGCTGGCCTTGATCTCACAGAGATCTGCCTGCCTCTGCTTACCAAGTGCTGGGATTAAAGGATATGCACTGCCATGTCTGACTTTTTACCACTCTTTCTCCCCCCCCTGCCACATTACTTTGATCTTATATTACTCTAAAATATGCAAAAATAAATAAATAAATAAAATATGCATACATATCCTCCATACCAAAAATTCCTAACTCTGAAAATAATGGTAGCTTAGTTCTAGAACCTGTTAAGGGATTCACAATGTAAGAGCACAGTTGTTTTCAGATTACTAGGAATATAACATTAATGTTGCTCAGTTTGCCTTACAACTAGGTAATTGGCACTAGCATCCACAGATGAGGGATACCATTTATTGTTTGTTTTTCTGGAGCTGTGTTACTTCATTTAACATGATATCTTCTAGCTCCAGCCATTTACCTGCAAAGCTCATGATGTCATCTTTACTGCTGCATAGAACTCCATTGTGTAGATGTACCACATTTTCTCTATCCACTTGTCAGTTGAGGGGCACTTGGGTTGGTTCCAGCTCTTTGCTATTGTGAAGAGAGCTGCAATAAACATGGCTATGCATGTATCTCTGCGGTAAGATGAATCTTGTCGGTATATACCCAGGAGTGGTATGACTGGGTCAGGTGGCAAGCTCATTTTGAGTCTTCCAAGGGTTCTCCACACTGCTTTCCATAGTGGCTGTACAAATTTACATTCCCACCAGCAGTGGATGAACCACTCTTTATTAAATATCTTCTGTCTTGTGGATTAGAAACTCAAATGACTCTGTGGTTTTTCAAAAAAATTATTCCTCTATGGAAACAAATTACAGACACACACACACACACACACACATGCACGCACGCACGCACGCACACACGCACACACACACACACACCACTTCTTTTCTATGGTCTAGAGAAAATGAACACAGCAAAAACTTTCAAAAGCATCTCATGGAAAATATCACCACTGTAGCCAAAAACTTGAGTATGGATGAAGCATGTCACTAGGCCTAGGCCCCTTAGTCTTCAGGCTTAGGAGGGTCCTGACATAACCAGAACCAAAGACAAAGTTGCAATTGTCTTGTAGAAATAAAAGGAGAAAGACCAGAGAGTTAAATTCCTGTTGCTTTTCAGCAGTGCAGAGAGGTCCTGTGGAGACTGTCCTCGATCCAGAAGGCCACATGTGTCCTATTTGATGTGAGAAACCCACCACTGATCCATTTGTTCATTAAATGAACATCTAAGCCCTGCTTGTGCCATCCACTGGAACCAGAGATACAAACCAGGCTCCCTAATTCTGGCCCAGTGCAAATTAACAGTGACTTTGGGGACTACAGGACAAAGAATGAAAAGGTTAGGGTACCTCATACAGTCAGGTCCTGGAGGTACTGAGTGTTTTAAAATTAATGTTAAGTTTTGGCTCCCTGTCACTGCTGTAACGAATTATCATAAACTTTGCAGCATAAAGCAACACAAATTTATGATGCTATAATCCTGTGCGATAGGCCTCCAACACTCATCTCAGTGGCTAAAACCAAGATGCTGATGTGGCTTTGACCCTCTCCTGGGACTTCTAGAAAAAAATCCCTTTCTATCACTAGGTATTTTCTTTCGCAGCTTCTATGGTTCACTAACAGTTCTTGCTTACAGCCCCTTCCACCCTCCTCAAGTCCAGCAAGGGAGAGTTGAGTCCTTCTCACGTTGTATGTCTGTGCTCTTTGGTCCCCTTCCCTTTTCACCTGTAAGGCCCACCTGCTTAATCCCAAGCACTCTCCCCATCTCAGGACCAGCTGGATAGAACTGTAGTTACATACAGAACTGCATACAATGACTTCTTTTGCCTACTAAGGTAACAGTCAGTAGTTCTATAGATCAAGACATTATCATCTTTGGGAGCTGTTGTTCTCCACACCAAGATGTGATTTGTCAATGCCCCCTTCAGTTTACCTGTTCTCTCCCCACCACCCTCCTCACTATGTAGCCCCTGCTGGTCTGGAACAGGCTGCCCTCCAACTTAAAGAGATTCACCTGCCTCTCCCTCCCAGCCCACTTTGTTATCTCTTAATCATATTAATGTCAGTCTGTCTGGAACTCTCTACAGACATTCCCCGAGGTCTAAGGTGGAAACAGCCTTATTTCTGTATTTCCTTCTCCTCTTTCTCCCTTCTGTTTAATTCCCTCCATTAAATCAATGAGCTCAATAAATGTACTTCTAGGACCTAAATCTCCCTATCAAGAACTAACATGAATATGAGATCATTTTACCTGGTACGAGCATGAAACTGGGCTTCTAGTGTTGCTCCCTGTGATTAAAAAGCAAATGTGACTCATGTTAACATTGTTATTATGAAGCAGTTAATTGAATTTTCAGTCAAATTTTGAGCATGCAAATGGAGATGGTTTTTCCTGGAGTCATATGCATCTCCCAAAGAACCATTTACTGTATTATTTCTTTGTGTTTACAGAAGAGGTCATGTTTATGCAGCATGTCCGGAGGAAGGAAATGATATATGGAAAATAATCTACCTAGGGTCCAGAGTCAAGTGATCCCTCAGTTGGAACCAAGGGCTATAAATATGCCATGACGTCATACATAACCACGGGACTGGCGTTTTCCATCTTTCAACACACATTTTCAACAACTTTAAATGGATTTTTTTAGAGTTCTTTGAAAGTGAAACATTAGCTATCCACAGAGGTTCTTTCTTAATAACAAAAAATAAATACAAGGTCTTTACTTCTGATGACAGGATTAATCCTTTCCTTGAAGGTAATTGGACATTTACGGTGTTTTTTTTTGCGCTGTCTGTTGAGTTGAGAATAGTCAGCATCATTTGAGGTGAAATAGAGGAAATGATTAATTTAGAAAGGAGAAGGATTGTGGGGTGGGTGGAAGTGACATTTTCTGCATTGTATTCTTAGAAACTTAGACTTTCGGAGTTGGATGTGCCTCTGATTTTAAAAAGTTTGTTAACATAAGAGGAAACAGAAGCCAAAGAAACTTTAAGTCCTTGGGATGAGTTTGTACTAAGGGCAAAGACTCAAGTTCACGTCTCTGGGTGCCAGCCTTTCGCGGTTGAGGACTTAAGAGTGTTTTGTTTTGTTTTGTTTTGATTTGTTTTGTTTTGTTTTGTTTTGTTTTGTTTTAGCTGGAGGAGAGGTCCTGATATAGTTTAGATAACTAAACAGAATTTGAAAAATAAGTAAGAATACATAGAATTAAGGAACATGGAGTTCTTAACCATTCTTTACACAAAGAGCTGCAGTCAGAGAGCCTGTGCCAGGCGAGGAATTGGGTCTCAGCAAACCCCACTATCACAACAGGCGCGTGCTGAAAAGGGAGAGGGCTCTGCAGGGAGGAGCTGCTTGATGCACTGTTCACTGCCTTCCTCGTCCTCTGCGCTCTACTCAGAAACAGGTGTCCTAAAAATGACCTGTATTTCCTTGTTCCTTTTTGAATCTCAGAAAGAAAATTTCCATATTGTTTGGGTTTCCCCCCCAAATGCCAGGTGGTAACATTCCAAACAAATTGAATCATGCTGTAGACACGTAACTATTTCCAGTCATGCTTGTTGTGTAGGGCCCAAGCCAAGGTGATTCACCTCCCGTGACAACATCCTTCCCTATGCAAGCCCAGAATATCTGATGCTGGCCTCTGTCTAGCAGCCCTGGTTGGTGGTAGTCAGCACAAGAGGCCAAGGCCTTGTCTAACTAGGCCTAGAAAAAGGGAAGATAGAGGTCCAGTCCAAGGGACAGAAGATGGTTTTGAGGAAGCCCAGAATAGCAGACACCATCAGCAGTGAGGAGGCTTTTTATACAGCACACTCAAAGGACATTTAAGAGAAGATAATGCAGGAATAACTGCTTGCTTGTATGCTCACTGCTATGGGGCTTGCCCAAGGGAGAAACACTAAACTAGGGCTGTATAGCCAGAGCCTATAGAATCTAGGTATTGAGATGATCTTTATCCATCCATCAACTATGCAGTCACTAACTGAATAAACCCTGTTCATAGCTGAAGAGCTATACAGACTGTTTTGTGCCTCTAATCCAGAATGGCAAAGGTTTTGCTAGAATAATGTCATTTATATTCTTGGCTTCTGATAAAATGGCTGGTTATGAATAGAAGTACTCTCTTTAACTGTCCTCATTGACTGAGAAGATGAGAGCTGAATTGAGCCCTGAGCAAAGCTGTGGTCAAATGGCGTAGGTGAGCACAGCTGGCCAGAGTACAGGGTCACAAAGGCTGAGCTAACGAAACACACCAGTTCTTCTGGTCTTCTATTCCTCAGAAAGGAAGATGACACCCACCCAGGCCTGAGCAGTGGACTGTAGACTGGGTACTTCTTATGTTGTAGTAGCATGTCATCTGTTATCCACTAGGGCCACCAGAGATCCTGTTTCGACTGGGCCACTGGAGGACTGGTTTGTTGGGATCAAATGAGAAAGTTTGACAAACCTGCTAAGAATAGTCCCATCACCTGACAACCCAAAAGGTTGTCCATCCAAAGCAGTGATCAGCTCCATGGAAGAATCTAGATAGTCTGTTGGTAGCTCAGATATCAACCTCCTTGATCTCAGGCAATACCAAAAACAATTTAAAATTATTCAAGAGTTCAAGGGAGGAGGACTCAGCTGGGATTAATAGCACCCCAACCTTCTCCCAGTTGGTAATGCTGGAAGTTGCAGGTGGGTAAAGCAAGGCTGCCTTCTCCCACCCCACTTAGCAGAAATGACTGCTCTGTTCTCCTTTCTCGGTATCAGTCTGACTTAGAAAGTACTAACCCAAAGAAGGCAGAGTGCATTTGCTTTCTGTTATGTTTATACCAAAGTGACTATAACCGGAGAGAAAAATAAAAGACCAGAAAAAATGGTGGAATGAAAAATGTTAAACCTTATCAAACAAGTACCTTGATGACTATAAATACTAAAAAACAAGAAAATGGAAGCAGAATTATAATAGTTTATATTTCTGTTGCCATCAGATTACTTTGTTCATATTCGTAAATTAATACACTGGGATTTATGAGGTGAATGCTTAGTCTTAAGATGAATACTTAGTCTCTAGATACGTTTTGCTCTCTTCTGCCTTTGATCACTGAGCTGGTTGGTGGAAGCCTAGAAATATGGGCCTGTTCCCTCTGGGTCCTCATTCAGCTATTCTGACAAAGTCTTAAGTGGCTTTCCTTACAGAAGGGCTAGTCCTCTCCTCTGGAACTAGAGGAAGCATGCCAATTTGAAAAGCCATGAGGGAAGTTGAAAAGGAATCCAAGAGGCCCCGGGGGTGGGGGTGGGGGGCAACAGACTTGGGGCCACTAGCAGGAGAGAGAAGCCTGAGGGATGATATGGTTGTTTGTTTATCTAAATGTCCAAATAAAGCGTTTAGGAAACTATGTTTCATGGTTCTAAAAGGGAAAGAGTAGAGAAGGAAGTCATGTTTTGACTGTAAGGTGAGCTGAGATCTCGGAGCATGGAGGTCACATAGGCAAAGAAGACTTGCAAGGGTACATAACATTTGAAATTCTCACCCAGCGTTGATGCTCTGACCTTGCTGTGAAGCCCTGAGAAGACATGTCAGTAGACTCTTATATAGCAGTCTACATGTATATGTGTGCATCTATGTGTGTATTCCCAGGTTGGGGTGGGAAGCAGATACCTGCAGAGGTCAGAAGGGCCTCCGATCTCCTGGAGTTGAAGTTACAGGTTATGAGCTGCCTAATGTGGGTAGTAGCCTAGTCTGTGGACTTTTAGGGAAGATTTCAATTAATAGCCTTTTGTGAAAAGTGATCAAGGATTTATCTTTCAGACATACAATCTTTCTAAACATAAGTTTCCTTATCTGTGGAGAGAAGGTGGAAAATAAATATTATAAACAATTCAACTTACATATAATAAGTGCTTCAAGTAATTACATAAGGGACTATTATATAAATATATTCGTGCATAAAACACCTCAGAAAAATGATTGTATTCGAGCCTATTAAAAACTTAAAACTTGTAGTAGCCCAGGCTTTGCTCACATCTCTTCCAGAACAGAGTGTTCTAAAACGCATTTGCTTTACTTAGCGAGTGCTCTCCTCCAATTAAAAAAAAAAAAAGAGCACTGAAGTTTCAGTACAACTAATGGTCAGACAGATGTAAGAAGTTAACTTGAACATTCATTCTATGGAAACCACTATAGCATGTGTTTAAGACTCCAAGCCAGGTGTGGTGGCACACACCTTTAATCCTAGCACTTGGGAGGCAGAGGCAAGCAGACACATCTCTGTGAGTTCAAAGCCAGCCTGGTCTACAGAGCAAGTTCCAGGACAGCCAGAGCTCCAGGAAGACTCTGTCTCAAAAAAAAAAAAAAAAAAAAAAAGACTCCATAAACGGATGGACAGCTTTCTCAAGCCTTGCAGAAAATCCTAGCCATGAGTCCTAGGTTTTCTGTTGTCCTGTGGGACCTACATTTGAGTAATAAAGTTGCCTCATTAAAAAAAAAGCCTTAAAATTAGTCTCCTCTACGAATACCTCATTTTCAAATCTAAGGCCCCTGCAGATGAAGACTGATATCAATGTATCATATCTTTCAAAATTTGTTATTTTTATATTATGTATATGAGTGTCTTACCTGCATGTATGTAAATGTACCCATGTTGTGAAATGCCCCACAGAGGTCACAAGAGGGCACTGGATTCCCTAGAACCGGAGTTACAAATGGTTGTTGACCACCATGTGGGTGCTGGGAATGGAACCCAGGTCCTCTGTAAGAGCAGCCAGTGCTCTTAACTGCTGAGCCATCTCTCCAGCCCCTATTTCATATCTTTTGTTGAAAATTCTCTTGACATTGCCTATCTGTGACTTCTCAGAAACATTAGCAGAGCTACCAGGCAGGTAGTAATAATACTGTTGAACAGTTGTTAGAATAACCATTTAAAACAATGTAAGTATGAAAGAGGAATATCTTTGCTTCCCATTCTTTCAGAAAAGATAGGTTGGCCATTGGAAATTAGAGGGAAATCATTATTCATTATCATGTGTGATTCTGTCTTGTTTCTAAGCTTTGAATCTCTGTGCTTTGCCTTTATATTGCCTAAACAATATATTCCTATGATATATGACATATGCATATATTATATGGTATCAGGAATATCATATATATATATATATAGATAGATAGATAAATAGATAGATAGATGTACATGATTCTTTCTCATCCAAGAAAATTAAACCAAGAGGAAAATAGTCTAGCAGGTGAGATTTTAAGGCAGAGGCAAAGATACTCTTATTTCTTCTAGACTTGTTTCTATACCTGTTATTAATTTCCCTGATATATCTAATTTTTATAGATCAAGAAACTTGGTCATAAGCAAGTTAAGTGACTAATACAAATCAAAGCACAATTCTTTTTTATTTTATTTTATTTTTTTTATTGAGTACTTTTCCCACAACATTTCCCAATCAAATTTAGACTCATTCCCCCATCCATGCCCACCCCTCATCCCCCCCTCCCCCTGTCAGAGCTCATGGATTCTGTCTTACACAAGTCCTGTCTTGCATCTTTTTCTCAGTCTTCCATGATGTTTTCAGTGCACAAGTTTACTGTTTTGGTCAGTTCCTTGAATAGGTTTTTCTCTCTCTTTTTCTTGCTCCCATTTGATTTTATATTATTCCAAAATATGCATACATACACTCCACACATAAATCAAAGTTACCAAATATGAAAATAAACTATAGGTTAATTCCAAAGCACATTTAGATATTTACATTTTAACAGTAAAGCTGCATGCATGTAAAAAGTATAACTTTACATTCTCTCTTTTTTTCCTATATGATAGAATACACCATAGGATTACATAAGGATAAATTATGAATGGTTGTAACATGTATCAATAAAAACAGAAAATATTATTTTACAAAATATTTTTAACTGTTAAATATAATCCTCTCTTTTTTTAACCAAAAGATGTCATGTTTTCCCCAAGAAAGTGCAAAGCACATTTCTTTTTTTTTTTCATTTTCATTTTTTTTTTATTGATGCTTTGTGTATTTCATACATCATTTTCCAATTCAGTTCAGGCATATATCCCTTTCCCTTCCCCCCACCCCACCCCACCCCATCCCAGATCATGCATTCTCCCATAACTTTCCTGCATCTTTCTCTGTTTCGTTTTTCATTTTTTTAACAATAAGTGATCATTTATGAGTACAAGCATCCTTCATGTAAAACCAATTTGCAAGCAGTTGTGCCCAAAACCACACAGCTCATGGGTCCCACCATCCAGCAGGGGGGGCTTGTATGTTCAATCAAGTTGATCAAATGAGTGTCCAGTCTATATTGTTGTGGTTTCACCATTCACCGCAATCACAACCCTTACATTCTACCACACCCCCTCTTCCGCAGATTGTTCCCTAGGCTTAGAAAAGGGGCACAGGTAGATGAGAAGTAAAACTGTCCTCTCTCTCTGGAGCTGTTGACTTGGATTCTGGTCAATTCTGGCTGTTTCCTTTCATGGGCTGACAGTTTGTTCAGGAGTAACCTTTCGATCCTACTAATGAAGCACAAGCAATTAGATATATAGGTATTTAAGCAGCACTAATAGTTATGGTAGGTTACTTTGGCATAGACACATATGTNAGTTTGTCCAGGAATAATCTTTCGATCCTACTAATGAAGCACAAGCAATTAGATATATAGGTATTTAAACAGTACTAATTGTTATGGTAGGTTACTTTGGTATAGACACATATGTTTGGATGGTATGTTAATCCATGAATTACATTTTTTTCTGTTAAATATGACAGGGTCTTACTGTGGCTTATAAAATCTCCTAACCATTAGAGGATGTAAGCTTGTGGCATCAGCCGTGGGTTATTCCTCCAAGGAGAGAGCTAATAGCCAATTAGATTTGGGATATACAGGCAGATGGCTGCCACTGCTGTGCAGTATTTCTAGGCAGGTAAGGTGTAGCTGGTGCTGACAGAGGAGTCTTGCTTGACTCAAGGAGACCAATATTTGCTTTATTGGTTTAGTGGCCTTTGGTAACACTCTCTGGCATTCCAGAGACCATCTGTACACTTGCATGTGTGGTCTCCATACATCTTTCGCATGGCAAAGCACAATTCTTAAACACACACACACACACACACACACACACACACACACAGAGCACAATTCCTGCCCCTGTAAGAGATGCTTCACTCCTGCTTTCAGCCTCTATGTAGATAAATGGGTTGCTGTAGAAATCTCCTGCTTTGTCATTCATCTTCTATATTAAGGAGCTGTAGATGGGTGGCCGTGGCCTTGCTGGCATACTCTTCAAGGTGCTGGGTTATTCTCTCACTTAGCTAAATACAAATTCTTTTTTTTTTCATTTATTATTTTATGTGTATGAGTGTACTGTCTGCATGTAAGTAGGTACACCCATGTCGTGCAATGCCACGGAGGTCATAAGAGGGTGTCGGATTCCCCTGGAACTGGAGTTAAAGACGGTTCTTAGCTGCCATGTCCGTGCTGGGTATCAAACCTGGGACCTCTGCAAGAGCAGTCGATGCTCTTAACTGCTGAGCCATCTCTCCAGCCCTACAAATTCTTTTTAAAATTGGAACATATCAGTTGGTGAGTCTGAGTTCTCTTGGAACAGGAAATAAAGTGCATACATACGATCTTACAGAATACTGATATTTCTTGAGTCTAGGCCACCTTAAAAGAGTAGAAATTGTCCTAGTTTTAGCCCCTGAAACAGCAACATTTCTGTCTGTCTGGGTCTGTGCCTGTGTTGTTATGTGTGCGTATCAATGTGTGAGTATGTGTGAGCATGTCTGTTATATATCTGTGTGTCTATCTGTGTTTGTTTAATTTCCTATGTAGTAAGAGCAGGGAGGACGTGAAGGAGGTCTAAGGCACGGCTAGGGTAGGAATCCTCCTGAAGTGTTGGGGGTATCCTGGGGCCAGAAATGATGGATCAAAGTTGCTTAGGGTTTCTTTTCAGGAAGAGAGATTGGTTTTATGCCTGTCCCACACAGAGCTGGTAAACAGCCTAAAAGATAATTAACTTTCTAAAGATTCTAGACTGCTGGTAGGTATTAGAATGGCAGTCCCCTTTGGCCCCAGGTCTCCATGTACCTGATCTCAGAGAGTTTTATGAAAATAGAACTCCGTAGGAGTGAGGCTTGGCTTTGGCCCTCCCCTGCCCACACACCTGTGGCAAAAAAGTTAACTGTGAGGGCTGGAGAGATGGCCTAGCGGTTAAGAGCACCAACTGCTCTTACAGAGGACCTGGGTTCGATCCCCAGCACCCACATGGCGGCCAAGAGCCGCCTGAAACTCCAATTCCAGGAGAACTCCAGCTCCAGGGGAATCCGAGACCCTCTTCTGACCTCTGCGGCGTTGCATGACACGGGTGCACAGACTTGCATGCAGGCAGTACATTCATACACATACAGAAATAAATAAAATTAATTAAAAAAAAAAAGTTAACTGTGAGCAATGCAATAGGAAGAGAGGGGGTGCGGCACTGCCTGGAAACAGGCCCACACAGCCAGCAGTAAGCACTTTGATTAGCCAGAGGGTTTAGCTGGGCTTGTGCTACCTTGAAATGCAAAACTGACAATGCTTATGTGTCTATGACCAGTGATAATATGGGATGTAGCGGTTAGAATGTGAACTTGGGGTTAAAAGCATCTGGCTTCTCGGGGCACCTTTTCCATGACCATGCTGTGTGGCCCCAGGGAAACTGCTTTGGGCTTCTGGAACAGTTTCATCATGGATAAGTCAAAAGTAAATATCTTAGTGCAATGTCTGGAACACAGTGTGTACCCACAAATGACCAACTTGCTGGTAACATAGTGAAAGGTTCCATGTGCTCCATCCATTCTCCTGCACATCCCCAGCCCCCACCAAATCTAAAAAAGACTGAAGTGGAGTTAGGATACAAAAGCTACCACCACGATGTTGAAAGTCCAGCCAGAGACACTATATTGTTACCCACTACTGGGAAACCCATCAGAAAGCCTTTTCTAACCCATAGTGCAAAACTATAAACAGACAAGTAGACAGGCACTCTAGCCACATCCATGGCTCTCTCCCCATCCAGACATGTTTCTGCTTGCCCATCTCGTCCCCCACGGTGTTTGTGTTCCTGCAGAAGGCTCCACTGTCTCTTCGGGCCCATTGTGGACCACACACTGTCTGTGTTATTGCAAAACATGCTGTGTGAGAAGTCTAAATTCTTCTAACCAACTCTTTCAAATTTTCAAAACTAGAGTAGTGTAAATTTATTATAGTGAAAAGGAATAAAGAAGAACTTTATTTTGTAGATGAAAAAGAATAGCTATAGTTTTGGTCCTGGGAAAAGTTAAAATTTCCATAATAAAGCCTGCTAAGAGAAGGCATGGGATCTTATTGTTTTACATCTTCTCTGGGGATTATTTTGCAAGTGCAGTTTAACTTCAATTAGTATAAAATAATTGAGCATAGTTATTAGTGTGTAACCATAAAAATGAAAATTATGAAGTTAACAGCAAATATAGAGTGAGCACACACTAGTGATTAAGAAAATGGGAACTAAAACAGCAAGTTTGCAAAAATTAACAATATTGATGATGCTGGTATTGTAACAATATGACAGTAAAAGCCCTCCTACACTCTGTTGGTGGGTGTATTGTGGACGAAATCTCTCTTAGAAGATATCCTAGCAGAACCTTCCCAAAATACAAATGTGCATAACCTTAATCTAGCAATTCTATGCTGCAAGATACCTAAAAAATTAATTCATAAATATATGGACAAAGATTCCCCATTAGAGTGTTATTAGTTATTTAAAAGGAAGGTCATGAGTTGAACATGGTAGCACCTGCTTATAATCCTAGCTACTTAGGAATCTGACACAAGAGAACCACAAGTTCAAAACCAGCCTGGACAGCTTGACAAGATCCTGTCTCAAAAGAAAGAACTTGGAATATTGCTCAGTAATAGAACTCTTGCTTATCATGCACAAGCCTCAGGGTTCAGTCTCCAAGGGAGAGAGCAAGAGAAAGAGAGATGGAGGGAAGGAAGGAGGGAGGTAAAGAGAGGCATTTGGTATTGGAAAGGAAAAAGTATATTAAATAAATACTTCTCATAAATAGAAAACTGTATTCTTAAGGTATTCATAATACATCAGTGGTAAATTATGTGCACTTAATTGCCCTTAAAGGAGATTTACCACCAATTATAATTGAAATTATTGGTTCAGGAGAGAGTGTCGTTATGAATGCTACTATATAGTCTAGTCTTTTAGAAATATTATAGTTTAAGCCGGGCGTGGTGGCGCACGCCTTTAATCCTAGCACCCGGGAGGCAGAGGCAGGCAGATCTTTGTAAGTTCAAGGCCAGCCTGGTCTACACAGCGAATTCCAGGACAGCTGGGGCTACAGGGAGACCCTTGTCTCGAAAAGACCAAAAAAAAAAAAAAAAAATATATATATATATATATATATTATAGTTTAAACTAAAGACACTCATTATAAATACTGGGCATGGTGGCACATACTTTTAATCCCAGGCAGTGGGAGGCAGAGATGGATGGATCTCTGTGAGTCTGAAGCCAGCCTGGTCTACACAGTGACTTCCAGGGAGGCTGGGACTAGGAACACACTGATAATAATTAAATAAATAAATAAATAAATAAATAAATAAATAAATAAATAAATAAATAAATCATAGTATAGATGGAGAGTGAGAGGGGAGAAAAAGAAAGAATGAACATAAGATCCATACTCTATTAGCAGGAGATAACTAACACAATTGTGATACACAAAGCTGGGAAAATCTATGTAACCATTGGCTATAGGGTATTGGTTAGATTTGCAATGCTGTGACCACATTCTTATCAGATGTAACTTAAGGGAAGAAAGGTTTATGTTGCTCTCTGTTTCAGAGTCAGGGTTCCTGTTTCTCTCTCAGTGAAGTAGAAGTAGCTCTTTGCCTCTATAAAGCCATCAGGGACCCAGGAATCCAATGCATTGTTCTTCCATTCTCAATGTACAGTTTCCAAACATGATCAAGAAAGGCTATGCCACCACCTCAATGCAGGACACACTTCTTCCTGGGCAAGTCATTTCTTCTCACATCTCATAACCAGAATTTAAGCTATATGAGTGTACCCAGCTTCAGGAGAACTGGGCAAAATGCCCAATTTAAATTCCGGTTACTATATAATATAATACGGTTTCCCAACATTGGCAGTGTAGACTTTGGGGCTGAGTAATTCTTTGTTGCAGGGGCTGTCCAGTGCTTGGTAGGATACTTGGCATACCCCTGGCTTCTAACCAACAGATGCCAGGAGTACTCCCCAGCTGAAACAATCAAAGGCATCTCTAGATCTGTGCAGGTGTCCACTGCAGGGCAAAGTCATCACCCTTCATTAACAACTGCTAAATAAGGAGGAAGAGATGCTGTGGCAGCTAGCAACATCTGTGAGAAGTATTTGTGGTCTACCTCCCAAAACAAAGATTAGCACTTATAGAATATTTTAACTTTAAAGCTGACAGCTTCCTTATCAGGAAATGTAATAGTCTAAAATTTTGTGGGATTTAATGATGGTTGATTTTAGAAGGTGGAAAAAATTCAATCCTTATTTCTTCAATTGAATCTAAATGTGTGTGTGTGTGTGTGTGTGTGTGTGTGTGTGTGTTTGAATGCACAAACAAGTGAAATTTTCTTCCCCAGTGTGTAGGAATGGTATTGAGAATATTATGCTATGCCACATTTATGATGAATGTCTTTAGTTTAAGCTGCAATATTTCTAAAAGACAAATATCATAGCATTTATAATGCAACTCTCTCCTAAATCAAGAATTACATTTGCAATTGGTGGCACATCTCCTTTAAGGGCAATTAAATGTGCATAATTTACCAATGCTGTGTTATGAATACAGTAAGCATACAGTATTTTTCTGTTAATGGGAAGTATTTGTTTAATATGCTTTCCCTTTCCAATAAAATGTGCTTGTCTGACAATCATATAAATAAGGTAAAAGTGGCTTTAAAAAGCCATATAGCACTTTTCTTTGTTCTACCTTTTCTATCAAAATTGAAGAACTCTTCCATTAAAAACACTGGAATCTTGCTAAAAAGCTCCTCAGTTAAAAAAGGAAAATTAAATAGAAAGTGCATTTGTCTTGGGCTTCTTCCAAGGTTGTTCTGTGCCCAGTATGTCAGAATGACCTTATCACAAGGCAGTTTCACCATGCGAAATGCAAGCCCAGAAACAGACATTGTTAAAACAACCCTCCAATTTGAAAACTATAAAGAACTGTAGATGGGTGCAAAAATTGTATCAGAAAAGTAGTTGCCAGTCATGAAAGTAACAGAATACTCCTAAAGTCATACATAGAATTAATGCTGGGAAAAGGGATCTGTCATTTGTTGCTGCTGTCATTTGACTGTGGAGCGACCAGTGGGAGAATTGGATCCCATAGTGTCAATAACAAATTTAAAAGAGAATGGAGGACAACAGGAGAGGCCTGGGTTCTGTGGTCACAGAGACCAGGAAACACAAAGCCTGTGTAAGTGATTTAGAGGCAAGGAGATCTCTGGCTTGTGACCTGCAGAGCAGACTGTCCAGAATCTCTGCCCCCATCTTTCAAAGTACAGATGGAGCCGAGAGAGCGGCTGAAGTCCTTGCACCTGTGTCAGGACATGTGACAGGCCCATGACGGGGACTGTAAGTGTTTACCTGGAGGGTCTGGGTGGCAAGTTGATGGTCTACCCAAATTGGATAGCTGAAAGAGATTTTGAAATGCTATTTATAAAAATTTGAGAGGAGCACATGGACACCATAAGCCAAAACTAACAAGGTATGGTTGCTAGAACCCAGAACAGGAATCACGTAGGGAGACCCCAGCCTTCAGAGGGACCCAGCAAGCCCAGACCACACAAGGACAGACAGAAGGAAACATTCTGACCTCACTGCCAAAATTTCCTCCAGCCTTCTGCCAGTGTGGCCCATTGGCCAAGCCAAACAGAAGCCAGGGGCTATGGGAACCCTTTGATGTGGCTGTGCAATTTGAGCGTCCCCAGCCCAGAGCTAGGTAGAGAAGGCTGAGCAGCAAACTCAGGCAAATATCCTGGACTCCCACTTCTGGGAAAGTAGTAATAATGAGACTTTCTTTCCCTGCTTGCAGTTCTCCTGTCAGCTGGTTACATATGGAAGACTTTGAGATCCTAGGTAACTTCAGAACCACAAGGATACAGGAGCCCAGCTCCTTGTCCACACCTGACAGTGAGCCAGCCATACCCTTCCTAGAAGCACCCCCAACTAGGAAAGGGTATGGCTGGCTTACTGTCAGGTGTGGACAAGGAACTTTAAGAGTGCTTCTGCATCATGTATAGCTCCCAGGAGGGGGAGAGGGAGGCAGGGGTCTGCACAGTGTCTCAAACCTGGGGAAGGAACTTAAGTGAGCCACAAAAGAGTACAGTATGTGTGTCCAGAAGCCGAAGAAATTGAAAAAGTAAAGAATTGTGGACCATGGGGCTGGAGAGATGGCTCAGTGGTTAAGAGCATTAGCTGTCCATGCAGAAGACCTGGGTTCAAATCCTAGCACCCACATGACAGCTTGCAACCATCTATAACTCCAGTTCCAGGGTATCTGACATCTTCTGTCCTCCACAGGCACTGGACAACATGGGTACCCTTACACACAGACAGGCATAACACTCATGAACATAAAATACAAATAAATAAATAGAAAGAAAAGAACTGTGGGTCATCTGTTCTGATGACAGCAAAGCTGGAGAGACTTCTTGGAGAGCATGGGAGCACGTGTCAATCCTCCTGTTACCCAGGTTTGGGATGAGGGGTGTTTGTCTAGGAGCTCCTCTAAGTTCGTTTGGTGAGACAAAGAATTGGATGTTAGGGGAAAAAAAAGACCAAAACATGAAGGACATGGGAATAGAATGGTAACAGTCATGGAGAGCGCAAGGAAAGAATAAAACAAATTTTACTGGAGCAGACAGCTCCCATTGGGATGGGAGGGGCCCCAGATCTGGGAGCCCCCGCCCCTACCAGGGAGCTTTTATAGGACCCTGAGGCCCACCCTTTCCTGCCTCCCTCCCTTCTCTCTTAGGGATCCCACTGGGGTGTCCTCCCTTGGGAGGGCTCTTCAGTCTTCAGGGAACAAAAAGCAGCCCCTCTTAAAGAGACCAGTCCCTTTAATCTCCCCTAACTCTCCCTTACCTTTAGGATGAAAGACACATGACTAGTTGAAGGCACTGAGCTCTGGAAAGAGCACATGTATGTGCAGCCATCTCTGAATATCCAAGCAGGGACTCAGGAGCTCACTAAACTACTAGCTAGTGGAAATGTGATGGATTTTTCCTCTAAGTATGAAAATGTGGAAGCCATTTGGTTAGGAGAACTACAGATCCCATGAGCACACCCACTAGAAGGCATGTGTGTCTAAGAAGCCTTTGATATGCCTAGGGCATCTTACAACTGAGACCCTCGTATTGGACTTTGCTGCCCCTCTCCTCCTGCTGGTGGAGGGATGGACACTGCTGAAAGTGTACTCAAGTATTTCTGCTACTCAGCTGATGAAGCATACCAGATGTCTAGACAAGGCTGTTTTATGATCATACTGAGGCATGAACACGGGAACTTTTATTCTGAAAGTCAACAGACAGGTCATAGACCTGTTGAAAATGTCATCTGGAACAAAAGTATATCTCTCTCTTAAATATATTCAGAGAAGCAGTGGAAGATATAAATACATTTCCATGGCATTTCGTAACATCCAACACTTACATAGGGTTATAGCATTTGGAGGCCTAGGCTTTTAAAAAAGAAAGGGAGAGGGGAACACGTCCCAGACATAGTCGGTCCTACAGCGATAATGCTTTTTCAGAAACATTTCTTTCCTCTCATCTTCCTCTGTGGATGTGCATGAACTGCTTGTGGGATTTTGCTTCTCCAAATGTTATAGGTTTATTTTGCATCCTGCTTTTAAGCATCACACAGCATTTTATTTCTCCATCTTACAGAGCCCTTTCATGTGGATGGCATAATTGTGTCAAATGTCTTTGTTGAATATTCTAAATTCAGATTGAGGTTTACATGTGAATCAGCGACTTGACTGAGTAAACAACAGAGAATTTAACCTGTAGTGCTTGGTGGTCCATCAAGGCATTTGTGTGTCAAAAGAGAGAGCCTCTTGGTAAGACCGCTCAGTCCTTCTTTCAAATTCTCCTCTCTCGGTTCTGCTAAAGCCATGCTTTCCTGAGTTTCTTCCCACTACCCTAAGTGTTGACATTGCCAGAGGCCCCTCTCTGCTGCTCCCTGTCCAGTGTCTCTTCCTACCTCTTGTTTTTCAACACCATCTGTGCAACAAGTATTGAATTCACATACCAGCCTATGCCTCTGTTCTACCTGTCATCTCAAACAGCAAGCACTCTTATCTTCTCCCCAGTACCATCCTTTTCCACATCTGCTTCTCTAGCTCCATAAAGCATCTTTGTTTCTCACAGCTGCTCAAGAAAAATGTCCTCAGGCACTGCTCTTCTCTGCCTCATTTCTAGCTCATAGCAAACACCATCTGTCCTCAAAATTTGTCTCAGGTTCAACTCTTCTGTCCATCTTCTCATTTATCAGCTTTCTCTAGTCCATTACCATCTCCATGTGAACCATGCAGGTGCGCCCTAGTCATTTTCCCTCCTACAGTCCCTCCAGTCTGTTCCCTACATAGCATCAAGTGGTCCTTTCAAATTAGAATACTACCTCCTTACATAAAAACCATCACTGTTCTTTACAATCAATTGATCAACACAACTGAAACCCATCAGACCGTAGGATGCCTTTAAGGGCCCAGATCTGGATCTCTCCAATCTTTCTTATCTCCAGCATCAACTCTTTCCCTGTTGTCCACCTTAATTTGCCTACAGTGGTTTGCTTCCAGGTCTCTGAAACTTGATCCTTCTCTATCCCTGAAAATCAGCTTCTAATGAGTCTTTTTCCAACCATACACAAGTCCAAAATGAGACCTCCTTGAGGCCAGGGAGCCTGTCTAGGCCACTTCTATGTCTCCAGTTTGTAGAAGATTGTCTAGCACAGAGTAGATACAAGGGTATCCTTTGGTGACATGGCCTGCTAACTTGGCCCATTTCCATCTCTCAAACCTTAGCCTAGAACACTCCCTGGATTAGATGCCACCACCCTTAAGTAGGTCTCCAATCTCCTGATCTCATTAATGTCACCCTTATCCTTCTGACACTGATTATTATTTGTTCTTATGGATGGTTCTTTGTTTAAATCTCTTTCCTTCACTAGATTGGAAACACCCATGAGAGAAAATACCATATCCTGTTTCTGGTTCAGGCATTCTCTAGTGCCTAGCACAATACCAGGCTCACAGAAAGCTCTCAGATCTTGGTTAAAAGAATGAACAGCAGTTGACTGCGTACAGTACTGACAGAAGCTCTTCTCTTCTCAGGACAGTGCTGAAGAGATGCCAAGGGCAGGCCTGAGATAGAGTGGTGTAGTCCATAGGATAATAGAACCCTCAGGATGCCCACATCCTTATTCCTGGAGCTGAGGTCTTTAACGGCCCACACCATCTCACGTCCACAATCCCACAGTCAGCTTTCCTGACTTCTAGCACTCTTACTTTTCTCGTTGAGACAAATGAAAAGCCTACACCTAACTTCTTGAATGCAGCTTCAGAGACAGGAGAGAGGCCTAGATTTGTACTGGAACTACAGAAGTAAGAGAGAATAGTGGGTATTTCCCTGCTGACACACAGGATGCCATCTTGTTGCAAAGATTACTTTGCACAATTACTTTCTAGACCTGGTATCATAACAGATGTGTTATCAATGAACAGCTCTGATTTGTATTTAGACTCTCTAAATCTGTACTTTGGAGTAAATGGGTCATTTGGGAAAAAGAAAAGGCACTGTGGGCCGGAGAGATGGCCTAGGGGTTAAGAGCGCCGAACACTCTTACAGAGGACCCGGGTTCAATCCCCAGCACCCACATGGCGGCCGAGAACCATCCGAAACTCTGATTCCAGGAGAACTCCAGTTCCAGGGGAATCCGACGCCCTCTTCTGACCTCTGCGGCATTGCACGACACGGGTGCACAAACCTGCATGCAGACAGTACATTCATACACATACAGAAATAAATAAAATTAAAAAAAAAGAAAAGAAAAGGCACTGTATCCTATCTTTAGAGAAAGTGTTTGCAAACAGGAAACTACCTGCAATCATTAAAGGGTTCTTGTACTTCTAAAATCAGCTTGCTTAAGGGCAGACTGTGCCCTGCCATGCTGTCTGTTTTATACTGTGTATAGGTATCAAGCAAAAGGGATGGGGTCAGATTAAAAGATGGACTTCCAGAATCAAGTTCTTGGAGGTTTGGACTTTAATCCTCTGTAGTGAGAGAGCTGAGGACCCATTAAAAGAAGTAGTAACATGACTAGATTTGTACTTTGCAAGCAGGTCTTCTGGTAACATGTATATTGGCTATAAGCCCATAATTAGTTCAGATAACCTCAGAGAGGGAACTGCTGTTGACATGAAGTGTTTCAATACTTTCTTTTTTTTTATTTAATTTTATTGATGCTTTGTGCATTTCATACATTATTTTCCAATTCAGTTCAGGCTTATTTCCCTTTCCCTTCCCCCCCACCCCAACCCCATCCCAGATCATGCATTCTGCCATAACTGTCCTGCATCTTTCTCTCAGTTTTTTTTTCATTTTTTAGCTATAAGTGATAATCCATGAGTACAAGCATCCTTCGTGCAAAACCTATCTGCAGGCTGTTGTGCCCAAACACCTACAGCCCCACCATCCAGTGGGGGGTGACAGGTTGTTTGTTCAATCGAGTTGATCAAATGAGTGTCCAGACTACATTGCTGCTGTTTCACCATTCACCCCAATCGCAGCCCTTACATTCTACCACGCCCCCTCTTCCGCAGGTTGTTCCCTAGGCTTAAAGGGCCAGGTGGACTGAGAAGTTAAACGTCCACTCTCTCTGGAGCTGTTGATTGGACTCTGGTCAATTCCGGTGTGGTTCCTTTCATGGGCGACAGTTTTGTCTCCGCAGTGAATAACCTTCAATCTACTAATGAAGCACAAGCAATTAGTATATAGGTATTTAAGCACACTATAGTTAGGTAGGTTATTTTGATAGACACACATGTTGGGATGATATGTTAATCATGAACTTACATTTTCCCCCCTGTTAAATATGGCAGGGTCTTACTGTGGCTTATAACATCTCCTAACCTGTAGAGATGTAAGCTTGTGGCAACAGCCATGGTTATTCTCCAAGGAGAGAGCCAATAGCCAATTAGATTTGGGATATACGCCTGTGCCTCTGCTGCACAGTATTTCCCAGGCAGTGAGGTGTAGCTGCGTGCTGACGTGGATTTGCTGATCAGGGAGACCTGTATTGCTTTATGGTTTAGTGGCCTTTGGTAACCTTCTCGGCATTCCAGAGGCCATCTGTACACTTGCATATGTGGTCTCACAATCATCCTCATGTTAACGTTGTCTTCCGCAGCAGGTCTTATCACCTCTCCTCCTGCAGGTATCCCACCTTAGAGGAAGGCGCCCTTACCTTTTGTGGGGCTTGGATCCCCTGGCCAACACTCCCCTGGAGAACAATCCATTGCTGATGTCAGACTCCTGTCAATACTTTCTTTCAAAGTCAGGTGAAATCAAATGGCATATTAAACAATCTAATTTCATAGATAGTGCTCTGTAGGAAGCAGTCTCCTGTAACCAATGTAAGGTCATTAAAAACTCAGTGTAGTCAGGATCATTGCTTCCTAATAGTGGGTCTCCGTAGGCATTTAGTCTTATTGTTAAGATCTTCATTATTATTTCCTTGTTCAAATGCTTCCCAGCTTCTGTCAGCTCCATCTTCCACAGAGAAAATTCATATATTAAGCAAATGTGCAAACTCATAAACAAATGGGCAGAACACTAAACTGGGAGCCTTCTAGAAGACCAGGGTACCCTTCCTCACTCTAGCGAATACTACTAGCCAAGGGATTTAGATCAAGTTAATTCCCAAAGCCACAGTTTATCTTTACAGTGGGCCTTATAAATCCTTAGCCATTTGACAGCTATAATGATCAGACAGATCATAAAAGATCAGTACTTTGACTAGCCAGCGTGGTGGCTGCAGCCTTTAATGCTTCAGCCTCTGGGAGGCAGAAGCAGGGGAAATCTCCTGTGAGTTCCAGGCCACGCCTGGTGCCAGAAGGCTCCAGGCCAGCTGGGACAAAGGAGAGACCTGTCTCAAAAAACAAAAAAAAAAAAAAAAAAACGATGCACTTTGAGGGCTAATGGTGAAGCTTAGTTGTAGAGTGCCAGGCCTGTGGATTCAGTCCCCAACCAAAAATACGACTTCATTTTCCTTAGGCTTGCCATCATTTCTAACAAGGTTGGATTCATTATGAGAAACTATGGAAATAAATGTTTGTGGCTCACCTCTGTGATGATATGTGGGTTTATCTTTCTCCAAGTATCACATAGTTGAAGGATTTTTCTAATATCCAGGTAACATACTGCCTCCACTTAACCCTGTGAGGTCCTGAATTAAAAATAGACGTGTTAATCCCAGCCCTTGAGAAGCCGAGGCAGGTGGATCTCTGTGAGACTGAGGCCACCGTGTTCCACATCATGACTTCCAGGTGGACTAAGACTAGGGAGACCTTGTCATAAAACAAACAACAAAAAAATAAAAATAAAAATAGTGTTGCTGTGTTCTGAAATCCAAGCCCATATCAAACTAATATTAGAGGAGGCAAAGGTTCCCTCTTAGAATTAGAAGGGAGAATGGTCATGTCCCAGTACTTTGGGGGCACACAGTGCAGAGGAAACTAGAGAGGTCAAAAGTGCATGAAAGCTGTCCACTCACTGCAGCCTTGCGAAAGGAAGGGGGCCCTCAGGGTTCTGAATGGACAGGAAGAACGGCTGGTTGTAGAAGAGCAGCCACCAGCACTTCACACAGAATGTTTAGTCATCATTGTGACTTCCGAATATGCTAATCATACATACCACAAGGAATGTTTCGAGTGATTCTGTTTTTAAGCATACCTTGCTCAACATGAAACTGAACCAATGTCCAATGGGAGAAGGTCAAATGACAAGTAGGAATCTCCATGCTCTAATTGTACCTGCACACAACCATGTGAAAGCATTTAAATTTTTATATTTTATTTTTATTGTATGTGTATGAGTGTACTGCATGCATGTAAGTGTACCTGTGTTGTGCAATGCCCACAGAAGTCAGAACAGGGCATCAGATGCCTGGGAACTTGAGTTACAGACAGTTGTTAACTACCCTGTGAGCACTGGAAATTGAACCTGGGTCCTATGCAAGAGCAGTCAGTGCACTTAACCACTGAGCCATCTCTCCAGCCCCACATTTAATTTTTATACAGAGATGGGGAAGAGGAAGCTGTAGAGTCATGCCACTGAGTCAGTGAGATGCCACCTCCTATTAATAACTCTCCATGTAACCAGTAACGACATTAACAATAGTGTTTATTTGCCTTGCCTATGGTTGGGTGTGATTATCAGCAAATAAAACATTTCATCAAAGGCCAGGCGTAGTGGTGCAGGCCTTTAATCCCAGCACTTGGGCAGGCGGATCTTTGTGAGTTCAAGGCCAGCCTGGTCTACAGAGTGAGTTCCAGGACAGCTGGGGCTACAGGGAGACCCTGTCTCAAAAAGACCAAAAAAAACAAAAAAGGAATAGCTTCATCAGGGCTCCTTCTTTAGCTGAGGTCAAATACCCAGACATAAAAGACAATCTCCAACTTTGATTCTTGGCTCATTTTGAAAAACCAGATATGGAAGCAGCAGTGGTGGTCAGACTTCCACATATCAGCAGACAGACTCTGGAGAGTCACTTAGCCAGGCTGAGCCACACCTGCACACCTGCAAAGTAGCAGCACTTGTCACCAAGCTCAGATACTTGGTTGAGTGAATGAAGACTTTGCTCTTAGAGGTCATACCCCTAAGTGTAAATCCCAGTTCCACCCCTTCACCTTGTAGGAAGTTGCTAAACCTGCCTAAGTAAATAGAGAGTATAATACAGGATGAAGATCTTGGGAACAAATATGTTTTAGATTTCAGATTTTAGAATATTTGTATATGCATAATGAGATAGCATGTGGATAAGAACCCAAGACTGAAACACAAAATTTTATGTGTCATCAGCATCTTATATGCTTGGCCTAATGGTAAACATTTCTTACACTACTTCTAACAATCTTATGCAGATGGTAGGGTCTTTCTGACCTTGGGACACTGAATAAACTGTGCTGTACACTGTGTTTTGTTGTGCTCATAACCCATCATAGGAAATTGGGGTGAGATTTTTTTCCACTTGTGGCATCGTATCAGTACCCAGAAATGTCCAGATTCTGGAAAGCAGCCATGCTCGCCATTACACCACACACATTTTTAATAGCTTCCAATGGCAGAGCATTTTGAATTGCAAATTTGTACATTAGAGCTGTTCAACCTATAGCACTTACCTCACACAGTTATTATGAGAATAAAAGAATCAACATAACTAAAGGCCTCTGAAAACAGTTTCTGGCAACTAGTAAGCATAATGTAAGCATGTGCTTGCCTGTGACAGGTTGTAATTATAATTATCACCATCCATATTATCAAATGCCTGGTACAAATTAGTTACTCAAAACCAATTAACTTCTATCACAGTATTGCTACTACTATTATTTCTCCCATCTAAGCGCTTGATTTTTAAGAAGCCTGAAAGGACAGTAATATGATTAAAATTGGGGTTTTCATCTTGCTTTGTTTGTTAATTAAATATATCAGCGGGGTCCTTTCCAAAACCTTATTCCTCCAGGAACTCAAAACCCAATCTCAGACTGGAGGAGAAAGATTGTTTTTCAGTGTTCCTTCAAGCAGGAGGAAATTACTGTGCCCTGCTCCAGACCTTCTGCATTAGATAGACTAGGGATGTGATTCTCCATCCATGTCAGTAGCATTTGCAGTAGTACACTGTAGCTGAGGACTCTGGTCAAGGTTGCAGACTGTTCACAGCCTAGACTGCCTTCTGTTCCCAGATTGGAGACAGCAATGCAAAGGGTACTCTGCTGACAGGCTTCTAAGAAGTAGTCAAGGACTACTGTATGGTGGTGATTCCATGAATTAGGCATAAACACAGAGAGTTCTAGAAAGCAGCAGCAGGGAGGAGGTGCACAGAAGCCAGAGGACTTTGAAGGATGTGATCTGTTTATAGGACTGGACAGAACATTCTGGGGTGCCAGGTCCTCTGAAAAGTGCTGTGTCACATCTTATCTCATCCCACTCCGAGTGGTAGATATGAAAAGAAATGCCTTTTGAATTTTTATGAGGGGTTAAAATGAGGGAAATCCATTTATGTCTTCAGTATTCAGAGCTGCTGGTACAAAATGTCACTGACCCCAAGTGGTGGCATTGCAGAACTCAGGGAATGAGTACTAAAATAACAAAGCTTGTTTAAAGCACTAGACGCAGTGTGGGCTTAGGTCTCAGTCTCCTACATCTTGCTGCCCTGGGATCTTAAGTCAAAGAGCATGTGAAGAAAGGGAAACATCAAGGTGTTTTTCTACTTCATACACAAGCCTGTGGATGGTTGACCTCAGACTAAGGGTGGCAAAATGTCTATCCTAGAGCAAGCACGAATATGTAAATGACAATTCAAGGAGATCATTGTCAATAATGGTCTATGGAGGCTTCTGATCACTACTGCTTGAGTATGGCCATTTCAAGCACAATCAACAACTATCTGTCTGGATCTACGCCTATGCTAAAATGTTGTTTGCTTGGGGGTACAAGCTTCTGTGACTGAATGTGACAGAGCCCTAGGAGTGGAACCCAATGGACCAATGGATGGAGTGTAGAAAGGATCTAAGATGCTGCTTGGTGTGGTAGCAGAATAGCATCCAGATAGATTGAAACGCTCTGAGAGCCATATCCGCAGAAATGAACCTGGAAGAGCTTACAAACAGGCTGATTGCCATTGGTAATGGTAGTTAAGGAGAGAGGACCAAGAATCATCCTGTAGGGAATCTTCAATTACAGAAGGTAGACTGTGAGAAGCCAGGGAGGAAAACAGCCGAAGAGACCATCAAAGAACATCTAAATACCCCCAGAACCAAGTCCAGGCATAGCAATCTAGCATAGAATTTTCTTTAGAAAGCAAGGTGTTCTGGGCTGGAGAGATGGCTCAGCAGTTAAGAGTGCTGACTGCTCTTGCAGAGGACCCAGGTTCAATTTCCAGCACCTACATGGCAGCTAAGAACCGTCTTTAACTCCAGTTCCAAGGGAATCTGATGCCCTCTTCTGACCTCCGAGGCATTGCACGACATGGGTGCACCAACCTACATGCAGACAGTACACTCATACACATAGAAAGAAAGAAAGAAAGAAAGAAAGAAAGAAAGAAAGAAAGAAAGAAAGAAAGAAAGAAAGAAAGAAAGAAAGAAAAAGAAAGAAAGAAAGAAAGGTGTTCTTTGGAGTTAAAAACATGAAGAAATAAAAAAGAATAAAGGATGGAGGGAGGGAAGGAAGGAGGGAGGGATGGAGGGAGGGACAGAGGAAGGAAGGGAGGGAAACAGGGAGGGAGGGACAGATGAGCACTGGATTCATAAAATGAAAATAGTACCACAGAAAGAAGAAAGTGTTTACTTTCAAATGAGATGGATGATCTGTATTCAAGGCATTTAAGTCAAGTTTTCTCGACAACAGCACTATTGACATTTAGGGCTGACTAACTCCTTGTGATGGGGAGGGGGCTTTCCTGTTCATTGCACGATGCATAGCATCCCTGGCCTCCCACACACACTGAGTACTGGTAGCACCTCCAGGCACATCAGCTGTGATAACAGCAACATGTCTGTAAGCCTTGCCAAATATCTGTGCCTAGGGGTTATTCACTTATTTGTTTCTGTTGTGCACACACTGTATCACTAGCACCATAAGACATAAAGAACATGCCAGGCTCTCACAGTTAAGAAGAAAGTATTAGGTGCTGGAGAACCAAGTTAGTAGATAAAGCACCTGACTCACAAGCAGGAGGACCTGAGCTCAGATTCCTGGCGCCCATGTAAAAACCCAGTGCTCCACACTGAGCTTTGCAGCAACAGAGACAGAAGGACCCCTGGGGCTGAATAAGAGAATTCTGGGTTCAGTGAGGGTCTCTGTCTCAAAAAATTAAGGTGGAGAACAACAAACAAGGAAGACTCAGTGTCAGCCTCTGACCTCCACTAATACAGCATTTCTAAGCCACATTATAGTTACACCTCAATAAAAGAACACCCTGTCTTAGCATTAGTTTTTAGGCCAAGAGTAGACTGGAAGTACCAAGTATCCATTCCTTCAGCTGTCTCTCAGAACTCTGCTCTCCATCCAGCCTTTACTCTTTTATCGGTACAGAATTTTTAGTATGAGAGGCAGGCGGATCTCTGAGTTCAAGGCCAGCCTGGTCTACAGAGGGAGTTCCAGGACAGACAGAGCTACAGGGAGACCCTGTCTCAAAAAGACAAAAAAAAAAAATTAGTATGAATGGAGAAGTAGAAGCTAGGATTCACCTTATCAGAGAATCTTACCCTTTAATTCCTAAGTCTAAAATACCATACACACACACACACACACACACACACACACACACACACACACACAATATTAAACAGACTTCTCAGTTTTTCTCACTGTTTTGAATGAGGACAAACATGCTGCTTCTAGAACTTTGATATGTTAATTACATACATCCACATTTATTCACTGTTTTAGGTAGAGAACAAGGAAGGCTCCTGAGGGATTAGGTCCGGTGCCCAGGTCACATAGGTCAGTGAGCTTGTTTATATTATAACTTATAGTTGCAAGGCTAGGTAAAAGACATTAGTTCAAATTATGTTCATATTGTAAAAGTCATCCTATGTACAAACATAAATTCATATACCCATATAAACAGATATATATATATACAAAAAGGAATGTATTATTATAGGGCCAGTGAGATTCATTAGTGAGTAAAAGCACTTGCCACACAAGCCTGATAACTTGAATTCGATCCCTAGAACCCATGTTTTGTTTAAAGGTAGCTTGTGCTTCATTAGTAGGATTGAAAGGTTATTCCTGGATAAACTGTCCATGAAAGGAAACAGCCAGAATTGACCAGAGTCCAAGACAACAGCTCCAGAGAAAGTAGACTATTTTGCTTCTCGTCTACCTGTGCCCCTTTTCTAAGCCTAGGGAACAATCTGCAGAAGAGGGGGTGTGATAGAATATAAGGGCTGCGATTGGGGTGAATGACGAAACTACAGCAATATAGTCTGGACACTCATTCTGATCAACTTGATTGAACATACAAGCCCCCCAAGCTGGATGGTGGGACCCATGGGCTGTGTGGGTTTGGGCACAACTGCTTGCAAATTGGTTTTACATGAAGGATGCTTGTACTCATAAATTATTACTTATTGTTAAAAATGAAAAAAAATAAAGAAGTAATTAAAAATAATAATAAAATAAAATAAAAATAAAGGTAGCTACAGTGGCTTGAGATTATAATCCTAGCACTCCTGACAAGATGGAAGACCAGGACAGAGTCAGCCCAAGCCTCACAATACAGCACAGAGCAGAAACAAAGAGAGACTCTGCTTCAAAAACAAGGTGGAAGGAGAGAGCCAACTGCCAAAAAGTTGTCCTCTGGCCTCCACACATGCTATAGCATTCGTGCAGGTGTATGGACATGCTCCTGAGATATGTACACACACACAATAGACAGATAGGTGGGCAGATAGATAGAAGATAGATATAGATAGATAGATAGATAGATAGATAGATAATAGATATGTAGACAGATGATAGATAGATGATAGATACATAGATGATAGATAGGTCATAGATATATAGAATCTATTCTTTGTTAAATTGAGATAATCTTTTATTTATTTATTTGATTATATATGCATATATATACACATATATAACAAGATCCTGTGTTTGATTCTGAGCACCACGCATGCAAAGAACCCTATAAATATGCACATACCTGTGTTCACATGTTCCTGTGCTCATACACAGGGCACTTATTCTCCAATAACTACAGTTTAATTAATGAAGGTTTTAGAAAAGTAGCAAGTTGGGAAACTTGGTGTCCAAGTGCTACATGTTTCAAAACAGATCAATGTAGGAAAGTCATCATTAGCAAGACTAGTAGGCAATTTTCAAAATTAAATTTTGTTTGAATACCAAAATCTCTAATATTTTGCTCAATCCCTTCTTACAACAATAAAATATTCTTACTGATCCATGGGTATGTTAAAGAAAAAAAATCATATTTGTAAACAAATCTTACTATACCGTTTATCTTTGGGGAATGCTCTATACTGAAACTATTGTACAAAATTTTTGAGTTCTTAATAAAAGAAAGATATTTTGAACTGTAACTTTAGATACTTTAAAAAAAATTTAATTAACTATTTATTTCTGTATGTGTATGAATGTACCATCTGCATGCAAGTTTGTGCACCCATGTCGTGCAATGCCGCAGAGGTCAGAAGAGGGTGTCAGATTCCCCTGGAACTGGAGTTCTCCTGGAATTGGAGTTTCAGATGGTTCTCGGCCGCCATGTGGGTGCTGGGGATCGAACCCTGGTCCTCTGCAAGAGCAGTCGGTGCTCTTAGCCGCTAGGCCATCTCTCCAGCCCCCTAGATACATTTTATAGGAACGGTTGTCACACATATAAAAATAATCCCATGATGTTGTAATTTTTGTCACTGTGATGAAAATACCTGGCACAGACAACTTAAAGGAGGAAAGTTTAATTCTCGCTCATGGGTTCCAAGGGGTCGGTCAGCTTGTGGTGCCTGGGGAGGAGGAGGAGGAGCGGCTCTGTGCAGTGGACACACACTAAAGCTCCTCCCCTAGCAGCCACACCAAGAACAGATTGTGACCAGCAGCAAGGCCAGACTGTTAACCTCCCCCTGCCTGTGACCCACCTCCACCAGCCGGGCCTTATCGCAGAGATCCCACAACCTCCCAAAAGAGTGGGCGGGGACCAGTGTTCAAATGCATGAGCTATGGAAGACATTCTGCGTTCAATGTGAGCCATGAAAAGAAGGATCCTTAATACTCAGAATAAACTCTCCAAAAGGGAACAGTTGCTTATCATCCCAAGCCCCAGCTTCCTGCTGTGTGGGAACCAGAAGAAGATGGTAGCTTTGCCCTCCTCTTTGCTTCTTGCAACCTTGAACAAAGCGCTGCGCTCAAGGCTAACCTGACAACTGTGTTTCCTCCGCAGACTGCATCGTCAGCTATTAAAGGTGCTATTCAGCTGGGAATAGGATACACCGTGGGGAATCTTACTTCCAAGCCAGAGCGGGATGTTCTCATGCAAGACTTTTACGTGGTGGAAAGTGTGTTCCTACCCAGGTAAGAACATTTTAATTTGTGATGATTCCCATGCTAAAGAAATTTGACTATGACATACTCCTGTTGGATTTTCTACCATGCACATGTCTACATGTACTGGAGGCCTGGAGTTCTACCATCTTGTTACTATCTATTGCATTGACGTCTTGCACTTTTTATGTGGCCATGGTAAGTGGGTGTCATCATCACCAAAAAAAAATCATTATTCAGTTGAAATGTCACCATAACTGCAGGATTTTTCTTAAAAAATAAACTACAGCTGGGCGTGGTGGTGCACGCCTTTAATCCTAGCACTTAGGAGGCAGAGGCAGGTGGATCTTTGTGAGTTCAAGGCCAGTCTGGTCTACAGAGTGAGTTCCAGGACAGCTGGGGCTACATGGAGACCCTGTCTCAAAAAGACAAAAAATAAAAATAAAAACTACAAGAGAAAGATATTATTACTTGGGAAAAAATTTTCCTTATGACTATGAAGGTGGAAATTTCAGGACACATGTATTTAATGTGTTCTAAAGCCATTTTACTGTGACTGGGCTGGGGGGAGTAACTGGAGTGACAGTAGCCTGGTGGCCCTAGTAGCCATATTATTTTAAAGGCTTCAGAGGAAAGTGATTTATGTGTTTATTTCTGTGTCCCCATGTCAAATGCAAGTACGGACTCCCTCATTGTCATACAAGTTTGTTTTTTTGATTTGTTTTCTTTTTTTATCATTTTGAGACAGGGTCTCCCTATAGCCCTGGTAGACCTGGAACCTATGTAGACCAGGCTGGCCTCAGTCTCACAGAGATCCTCCTGCCTCTGCCTCCTGAGTGCTAAGATTAAAGGTGTGCACTACTGCACGGGCATAACAAGTTTTAAAGCCAACTATGAACCCAGCCAGCATATTTTTTCTTTAAATGCTCCTAACTTTGAAGTTTGTTTCTCCAAGTCCCCTAACTATGACAAGAGTGAACCTCCCGACAGACCTCCAGCATAGGAGATTAGGAGATAACCCTGTTCTTTTTTCTGAAGTTCCTAGAATCTCTCTCTCTCTCTCTCTCTCTCTCTCTCTCTCTCTCTCTCTCTCTCT